>OU744447.1:32874701-33474701 GCA_916610825.1 Haliclystus octoradiatus | reverse complement strand
CCAATATCTGCACCAAATCTAGCCTCATTTTGATTATCAATGGATACGATATTCATTCCAGCTCCGATATTCCTTTCATTAAACGATGGGAATTCTTTAGTTAGAAATTTATCAATGTCAGAAGGAATGAAATAGTTTTCTCGGCTCTATGATGAGAAGAAAATGAATCTTAAAGAGGAGGATTCCAATACAAATTAATATATCAATGCAGCTCATTACAATCAATTCTCAAACGATCGAATGATTTCTAGCATTTTGATTAATCGATATTTCAATGAATTTTCAGATGAAGTAAGGGGGCATTACATTGCTAACCATTGTTTCAACAACTGAACACACGATGTCGTCGACGCAACTAGGTTATAGTTTCGGATAAAACGTACAGTACAAGTAAACATATATATGTTAATGTTTGAAAAGAAACCTGGAATCATTTATAAGCATACAATTGGCAATATGAACTTGTATCGGCCAGTAGTTGTCTATTCTCGATCGATTCAGATCAGTAAATCAATCCTTTTATTGTACCTAATTGTACTGCAACCCGAAAAGTTCTTAATACTTGCTAAATTACAGTTTTCTTCAATTATGGCATAATAATAAAAGACGTATATCTGACAGAGGCATCAACAAAGAATTGAAAGAATTGCTCACTTCATGCATGTTTCAATCAAGCGCGTCAATTTTACCAAGGTCAGTTCATCAAATTAGAAAGACAGCGTATTTTGAAGAATTTTCTTCAGAGTGCTGGTTCGGAGCTAGAGAAATGATTCACAATGCTGTTTTTAATCAGAAAAGGTTTTCCTACGAATCTTTATTGATGTGATCAAAAACTCAAAAAAAGAATAAATGGTTGGCTTTTCAAAACAGGTTGCTTATTGAATTTTAGTCATACATCTAAGCAATGTTTACAATAAAATAGATATGTTATATTCCACTACTTGTTACAACTGGTTAGCATAGTCAAATAATTTTCTCTTATCCAAAATCAATTATATGAAGCAAAAGGATCCTATATTTTACACTTGACAGGACGATTCTTAATGACACACGGAAACGTGACACTTTTTATGGCATCACTATATACTACTGAATCATAACTCATGTTTCAATTTAACCAAAGAAACATATCAATATTTTATTTAACACATTTTACTTACAAGTCCTCTGCTTCCCCCATATGGGTACAGATTGATGTATCGTTCCATGGTCAACATCATCAATGACGCCATAATATCATGAACTACTTGTAAATATTCTGTCTTGAAAAATTGCGCATGATCAGTTGTAAGATAGGAAGAGCAATCCATCATTACATAAATATCTGCTTTGTATTCAATTGATGCTAAAAGTAAACATGATGCATCTTTAAACACTAAATATATACACACTACTGACACAAAAACCATGAAAAAAGTCGTGAAATTTCTTTGTGATTTCAAGTCATTTTCAAAGAATTTTCACAATTTAATATCGTTAATACGGATGTTTTATGGTTTCCAAACTTTTTCATTGCTTTTTTTTTACATTTTAAAGGAGCAAAAATGACCGGCAGGCGCTATACGCACTGAGGATCAAGTTCATGATTATTGTTTATAAAACAATGATTATTCTGGACATGAATTTTATTACAAATTATGCCATGTGTATAACAATTGTTTCAAAGCGAGATGGTTGAATTACGCTAATCATAAATTCAACTTGTGCTCGCAGTGGCCCCTTACTTAATTTTGCCTCTTTAATGATGTTTTTACAACGTTTTCATGGCATTTTCATATTTGGTAGTGACAATAACATAGATTCCAGTTTCACAAATAATTATCCGAATCAACATATCACTACAACAAGAATCTGATTAATGGAAACTAATAATTATATGACGCGAAAGTAATTGAACATCTTAGGTTTAAAAGGTCCCAAAACATGAAGCTATACTTAACTATTAAATAATTTATGGTCAAAATATTAAATTAAGATTTTTGGCTGTTGCCTACATATATAGTTCTAGCTTCAAACGTAATGATGAATATCTACGTTAGTTTTCAAATTGCAGCAATTTAATGTCTTGATGCAATGCTACGATTACATGAACATATTTCTTACTTGGGTCTCTTGGCTTCGGTGCAGCGTGTCTACGGGTACCCACATGTTCGTGGCCTATCAAAAGAAATGGAGGAAGCAATTTAAAAATAAGAGGAATATCACACATGAGTAAAATGAAGTGAATTTTAGATTTGGAATAACTAATTCTGTTCCATTTAAAATGAAGGTTAACGTCGACAAAAAATTCAAGTAATAGTTGATGAAAACGTTTCGAAGAATACATCACGTGATCATCAGTTAACAAAGAAATCAGAAACTAAGCATTTTTGATCATTAATTATTATCAGCATATTTTGTAAAGAAATAGCATTTTTTCGAGCACTTCTTGTATTTTTCTGCCGCTAATCTTCATTTTAAAAGGTTCTACAGGAAAATTTTTAAACATTTTATGTTCTAATCTGCATATTGTAGAACTGGACGTTTCGCAGTATATTCGAAATGTTTATTTTAATCCACATTGAATCATCTAAAAAATCCTTAAGCTCAGTGAATTTTAACCAAGGTATCTGACTATACCTTACTAAATTCTAATTTCAAATAAAATGATCGGAGGGACCTGTGTTTAGCATCTGTGTTGCATGTGTTATAATTTCAAATCCAGGAAAGAGGCTGTAAGTTTTTATGTTGCTAACTCGTTGTTGGAACAAATGTAAGCAAGGATTGAGCTAAAAATACACATATACTGGCATGCTAATTTGCTTTGTTTCAATGATTGATATATCTCTTTATGCATCTCTATCTATCCACCTATAGCAATTTTAAACGAAATGAAAACAATCATCAAGTTGCAGATTAATTATGAATACGAAATATATTCCTGTCACTATTCTATCTCCGTTTCTATTAAATTTGCATATGAATTCTATTTTTCTTTATAGCATTATATCTGACAGACACATCAGTTTAGTAGACAGATAATTGTAAACATTGTAGTTTATCATTATTATAACATCTCAAATACCTGCGTTATGTAAACGATAATTGGCATTTGCAACAACCGCTATCAGCATTAAATACAAAATCTGAATTAAACATTTTCGATTCCCTGCAGAATCAACCATATTGCTTCAATGATATTGAACCAAACTCATTTCTGTCTTAAAGTTCGTGATAGATCCCCAATTGACAAATAAACAATTTTCCAGATGAACAGTTAACTCGCAAACAACAGGTCAAGTGCATTCAATGATCAGTCAAGTTTAGAACTAATATCGCAAACAATTGCTACACATGGATAATTGGGAAATAAAATATTTTTGAACCAAAATGGTTACAAAACATTCAGAACTTAACATAATAATTTGTTTAAATAGTATTTTAATGCCAAGTTCAAGGTGTCATCTGATGAGAATATACATTGATGAACGACCTCCATAATGGAAACCTGGAATGGAAATTTTTCTATTTATTATTCCAACTAGAGCAAAAGTCTTATCTTCTAATTGTATCATATGGCTTCAAAATATACCGTCGAGTGACGAATAATTATAAATTCGACAGTCGATTTGGCTATTAATTTTATTCAGTAATAAATATCTATGCTGGGTTTAATTGCGATCGATTTCGAAATTTCAAGGATAATATAGGATCGAGAGATGGACAAATTACAGGACATTAAACATTTTCATAATCACTAAAATAAACGCTAGTCATGATTGCCAGATTTGCACAACGTGATTTGTAGTTTTATCAAAAACCCATGAATTGTAAGAGGATATGGGTTTTCTTGCTATGTCGGGTAAAGATGGCGCAGATATAAGCTCAGTAAATCAATTAATAAGTTTGAAAATGATGACGAGCTGCAACAAATAGGAAAATTTTTCACGGACTCAAATCCAATGTTATAATTGAAAATCCATCTTGGAAATTCAAAAAACTAACAGCTTGGAAATTGCGATATTCAGATGTAGCTATTACTATATTTTTTTATTAATGCAAACATGTCGAGAGTTTAAAAAACAACTAATGTTGGATTCTTCGCGTTCTATATTGAATTGATATTTGTAGGAATTTCATTCCAAGTGTTTATCCAGGATATTGGGAGATTACTTCTTTAGTCAGAGAAAATATTTCTATACGTACAAGTTGTTCTTGTGTTTTTGCTTTGCGAGATCATTACCCCTAAAAAAATGTAGTCAACATGATGATTTTGAATGTCATTCATATTTCACCACCAGGAACCCGCTTATTTTCACAATAGGATTTAGACCAGAAATAACACTTTATACGTTTTCTCTTTAATTAAAAAATGGCTCATCCGAACGACCATATGCATTCAGAATGATCAGTTCGAAGTTCAGTGCAATATGCACGATATATTTTATCAATATTTGAGGTCCAACTAAAGAGATATAAGACCCTAAAGCAAAAAGAAATTCAAAACTTGAACTTTTTTACAATCGGCTACATTTATTTACAGATTAACTTAGTCATGATTATCACTGTGGGTATTATCTACGCGCATTCTCTGTATAATGAGAATTTAAAATACCTTTGTCTACCAAAAGTCATGAAGAGGTCTCAACCACAAAACACTTGACAGAAAAAGTTCCGAAACTTTTGATTTCAGGGACTTATATTTCTTGTGTTGGACCTCAATTCTATATCAAAAATATACGTACATCTTGTGATAAACCTTGAATCAATCGTTCCGAAAACAGATTTTCAATTGGTTCAGCCGCTATTTATTCAAAGACAGAACAGAGCTTCAAATGTTAGGTGTAATTTTTTTATGTAAACCCTCTTATCGAAAATAAGTGGGTACCTGATGGCGGAGAAAGAGTGATAAACAAAAATAACCGAAAGCGTCACTTTGATTGCAATTTTGGAGGTGGTAATGATCGCGCAAAGTAGAAATAGAAAAAGAACACGTACGAATAGAAAATGTTACTCTATCTAAAAAAGGAATCTCATACTATCCGTGAATTACACTTTAATGAAAAATTCAAGGCCCATGAAATTAGAAAACAGATCATTGCTGTGGTGAAATTGACGAGAAATTATTGATGTTCAAGACAAAGGTTATGTTACATGGCTATTAAAATTATTAAATCACTCTTGTTCGTTGGCCATTGAAGTTTGAGAACAACGAGTTCACTTGCAACAAACGAGAAATCCAAATCGTAAAGGAGGTCATTATCGTAACTGAGCTCTCTCTTAATATGAAAATGCCCTCCATACTTCAATAATACCAACAAATTTCTGTAGGTTTAATCAACTTTACATATCATATTTCACAGCGTTCTATTGTTTATATATCTGTAGATTTTCGTAATTCTCTGTGTGTAAACAATAGCATAGAATGTCTTTCTTTCTAAATAATATTTTATTCATCAAATAGATATATTTGTTTCAATCTACTCGATTAATCACGTGTTGGAAAATAATATTCTTGTTATTATATAGCCGCCGATCTTGGACAACATCCCGGATTACCAGGACAACAGCTTGGCATTCCAGGACAGCAACCAAGACTTGGTGGACAACCTGAAAATTATTAACCAATACGATAAATTGTTCATTGTTCTCTGATGGTATAAATCTATGGTATAAGCTATTTCACGATGTGCTTTAGGAACAAACTAAACTGGAGGATAATATCATATGATCCCATATTGTTCTCGATCTATTTTGTAAATAGTGAACACATATAGAATTTAGCGGTATCCTTCAATGATTCGTGGGATTATGTTGTTTGAGAGTGCGAAATGGCACACAACTTGTCGGTGCTCAAAATCAAAACTTAAGAGTCAGGATCCTTTTGAAACAAGTACATTTTGTATACTATATAGATTTGAAATACGCTTGTTTGTTGTTTTCCAAATATTCAGTAGATGATCGTCAATATATCAAAGGATTATTAATCGATTTTGAGTTAACTACATGTTCTGTAGATCTATAGAGGATACAGTTTATTTCATTAATCAAATATTAATTTCACCTTGACATGAGATAATTTCTGGTTTAACCATATGCGTTGGAGTTGAAGGTTCAGGCAAATGCTTTGTAGTTGTTCCTGAAGATTGAAAAATAAAGGTTATACCATTTTTTGATCAATATATGAAACGGTTCTATGCTATGGCTTGCACAATCTTCAAAATTTACTTCAAACGATTATTGGGTAAGATGTCAACAAATGTTTCAAATAGAAATTGTGAGCTTTTACTTTTAATTTTAACATGGCAAGCAAGCCATTTATTAATATATAGCGAGAGCCACTCATCTTATATTATTTGCTTTCAAAATGTTGGTAACGTCTTGGCAAAAGTATCAAATGATATAAACAAAGAAATATTTTTGCGAATAAAATTGTTGCCGCCAGAGGAAGTCTTTTTAAATGTGTAGTTATTCTATTCTTAAAGATGAAAATTCCCTCTTAGTTGGATTATTATACGCATGCGTAAGAAAATTACGACCTTCGTTAATTATAAGAAGAGAAGTGAAAATTTGCAAAAAGTTAGAAAGCATAACTCAAAATATTTAATGCGAAAGAATGCACTAAACACTTTTCAGAATTTTGAAAAAGGTACCCTTTTATATCTGAACATTCCTCCTATACCAAGATACCAACCGGGATAGCATATTTAATAATTAAAAATACTAGATAATACTAAAGTAGGTAATTCTACAGTTATTAACTAACCTTTTGGAGGAACTGCTATCGCCGTAGTTAGACCAATTGGAGTCAAGGTTGTATCTGTTGAAACTTTGAATGGAGTAGTTGGAGATGTTTGGACCATACGTGTAGTTGGAGTATTCTCAATTGGAAGTGTTGTAGGTGTTTTTGGAGTTGTAGTTCGTGGAGTGGGAGTTGTGGTAGGAGTTGGTAGTGTTATAGTAGGGGTGGTGGTGGCTTTTCGTGTAGTGGTTGCTACTGTCATTGGTGTTGTTGGGGTAGTTATTGCTAGTGTTGATGGTTGTTTTGTTGTTGGAGTTGTAGGAGTTGTCGGAAGTGTTGGAGGCGTTGTAGAAGTTGTTGGTGTGACTGCAGTGGTAGGGATTATTTTCGGTGGTATTTTTGTTGCTGGAGAAGAAAAATATGGAATTCATAAAACTCATAGTATACAAGCAAGATTTAATTTAGTTAAATCTAATTTAATTTAGCAATATTTGTTTTAGTTTTAACGTTGAAAGTCATATTATGACAATTCAAGCTGGTGAATTGACATACACGATTCATCAGTCATTTAATAACGATGTTTGCAATTATATGTCAATAATGAATTTAGCATTAACATTGAGTTTATGATTTGACCATAAGCTCTGGAGCTTGTCATAAATACAACAATCAGATTTTATTACATACCTTCGCATAAAAGTTGCTGAATTCCATCAAATCCACTGCGTAATTGAGCATAATCTGTTTCATATAAATAAAATTCTTTTTTGCTTGCCCAATGCTGTAAATTGTGAGAATCTACATTACCAATTCCAATTGATACAATCTGATATTCTTTAGATTTAATGTTGCTAGCAGCTTTGTTTGCTTTTTGAAGATCTTCTGCAGTATTCATTATGCCGTCACTCATTAAGATAATAACTCTAGAGTAATGAGTTGCAATTGGTCGAATAGTGTTTTCAAACATGCCACGTGCAGCCTCAATTGCAGGCCCAACAAGAGTATCATATTCGCCATGATAAGATAGACGGTTTACATGGTTAATTACACCATTTGCTTCGGAGTACTCATTGAAATCAAAAACAGGCTAAAAATAGTGAGAATAATTGTATATCAATAGAGCAGTATAGATGTAGTTTATTGTGGGATGAGAGTCGTAATGATGAAGTTTACTGACGCTGAACAACTGATATTGAAATGTTAAAAGAGTTGCTTCAAGTGTGGCGAAATTTTAACAAAGCGGGGAAAAATAAAAGCAGGAATTTGAAGAAATTACTGCTCAATTACAAAACATCTTTTTCAATGGAACAGAATTGGCGATTTTTGAACTCAAAAAGTTGCGTCTCCAAACTCTTATAAATAGATGGCTCCGGTATGTACGCTAGTAACTCTGCCAATTATCCATCAAGATTCTGGATGCAGTATCATCTGAATCACTGTGGTTTATTTACTTTTTTATCTGGTTTCCGGTTTTATTTTAGTTCTGTTTTCTTTATATCGAAACAAAACATACCTATTTGTTTTGTTGTCTTTGCGGCTTTACGTCATAATTGCTATTTCTGTATTAATCGAGATTTTGAACTCTATTACGATCTTATCTAATAGAATTCATATAATTCCTAATTCTAGATGCTTTGAAGCAGTAACTCAGGATCATAGGTTCGATATGACGTCAGTATGGAGTAATACCTACAACTTCAGTAGATAATAGAGCCCTCGGTCTGATAATTCTCAATGTCACGCTCAAGCTCGTTCGATAATTGTTTATGGTTCGTGAGGGATTGCCCTAATCCTACTATTCCAACATTGAACCCTGAAACACGGATAACTCATTGCTCCTACTATATTAGAAATCTTTCAAAATTGCAGTATAATGCTTTCGTTCCTTCGTTACTCGCCATAGTGTGTAGTAATGGAGAAACGTTTGTAGAATTATTTTTCCTCAAATAAGGAAATAGTCTGCGTTCAACAAGAAGCAAATTAGACGGTGGATAGAATCATAAAGATGTTTTAGTGAATTCATATTTTCAAAGAAGTCATATGTTTGAGTAAGGAATTCAACTGTAGAGGAACTCACCCAAGTATGTTTGCCAAATAAAATCAATCCGATACGTGTCTTCTTTTGGTGAATAGGAAATTTGCTTATGATATCCAAAATAAATAGTTTAATAAGATCAAAATTATTAACTCCAATTGTATTGGACTGATCAATAACAAAAAGAAGATCAGTGGCGACATCGCAGCCTAATAAAATGTAAAAAGTTTAAAGATATACAAATTATAGTATAGACAGAAGTATGTTTAATTATGTAAATAATATATTTACAAATTGAAATCCTTCATAGTTCGTTATTCATGATAACGTTAATCCCTGAGGCAATCAATGCTTGTTTATTTTGGATACCCTGGGATTGACATGTTTATCTCCAATCATAAACATTTGAATAATATACAGTAGCATAAATGTATAAAATTTAAAAAAAAACAGTCAGAAATTGATTATGTAGCATGGTTGCAGTTTTATTATTCATCATGGTTTACGAAAACCCAGAAGCAATTTTAGTTTTTTTTATTAGGACACGTTTCATCAATATATCAATTATTTGTATTTATAAATTCAAGTTTATAAAATAGTAGAACATCGTTACTGTCTTTGTGTTTTTGATGTGACTGTAATTTGAAGCTTCATGAGTTGTTGCACAAATAACAATTGTCTAATAAACATCTAATATAGTAGCTTGTTAGTATAGATTTTGTTAATGATTACAAAAAAGTTAGACAAAAACAAATTTGTCACTCAAAAGCTGTCGTCGATTTCCAAGTGCTTAATAGCCTAACCTTTTGAGATATCGCTTAACCGTCACAGTATATATCGCATATCTAGGCGTGCCAAAGAATCCTATATATATGCATTGGTTATAGTTCAATTTTTATCTGTTTTATATATTTATGGCTTATATATGAGTACAAACCTCCAGCTGCTACAGGCGGTGGTGGTTGTGTAACTGATTGAAAGAATATAAAAAATAAAACCATAATACTTTCTACATCAATTTAAATAGAACCTATTGACCATGTTACTCTATATTGAACTCACTTGGTACAGTTGGTGGCGGTGTGGTTGGTTCTGCAAAGAAATCAATGAAAATTATTGAGCTTTGCCACTTTCAATGGAAGAATGTCCTTGAATATTTCTTTTGATCAACTGCATTTTGTGCAAATCTATTTTTGAAACACACCGGGTTTACCTCGTAAAATCAAAGGATGCATGTCTTGTTTTACCATTTAGATTAAGTATTTTATTTTCCCAATAAGGAATCATCGGCAGGTGCTCGATCTTCTATTTATTTCAAAGTTTTCAATAACGACAACCTCATCCCACTAGACATCAACATATAATTTACTGCAATGGCCTTACAGACATCTCGTTCATCTGCCATTTCGTCAAAAATTATTTAAACGTTTATAACTATCCAAACTGCCATTTTGTAGATAACCAAGACAATCCCTTTCCAGTGCTCAAACTAGTTCATCCTCAAAGTTTACATTGACTTAATTCTGAATTCATGCCTCCTTAATCTCGTACGTGATTACAAAGGCTAATAAGGCCCATCCATTAAAAATCAAATTAAATTTATTAAAAGCCGGGAAATTTGAAGCTGAACACTCGGTAAGCGCTAAGCATTTTTCAACTTATATAATCAAAAATATGTTGGAATGGTCCAATTTTTATTAATTACGAGTTGAGTATACGTCAACATTTAAGGTTGCTCTGGTATGCATTCTGAATCACCTAGATCAAAAAACCCAATCATTGAAATTTGGATTCAATTATTTTTACTTACCTGGCATAGAAATGATAACTGTAAAATGAAGAAAAAACATACCAATATAAAAATGATTAATATAATATAATCTAATCAATGCCAATTTTTTATAGCATCATATCCATAGTATCTATTGGCCAATTGGTGCATACTGCTCGGTTTTATGACATAACACGTTGTTTCTCAGTTACGTTTGCTCAAATACATGAACGATAAAGCTGAAAACCAATCGTACGATCGATACGATCAAATATAGCTATACATACAGATTTGAAAAAGGTGGTATATTTATGAACAAAAAGACAAATTCAAAAACGTGCTTAAGTGAAAAATAACAAGTGCGATTTCAGTTTAAAGAATTAAGACACTAGGTATGATAATTAAGCACGTTTTTGAATTTGATACTCTTGTTCTGAAAATACTGTATCAACGCAATGAAACAGTTTACCCGAATCTACAGGATCCCGTTACCTAACATTTGTACTGGGGACAAATTCCCATACCATGAAGCAAAACACGGACTCATATTAAACGATCTATTGTAATATAGAACTTGTCACGAAGCGAATTGATTGACATCCGAATGGACTATTTTTGTCAAACCTTACCTTGATGAAGTCGGAGTGAAAATCTATCCGCTTCTAGTAGGAAGGAAGTGCTCGTATACTGTAAAAAGAATCCTCCCTGTGATTCAACATATCTTCCGATCTCACTTCCGCCTTCAATGCCCACACACTCAATCTTTACAGATAATTGAAAGAGTGTTGTTATCTGTTTCTTTACCAGCTCCATATTTACTGCATCTGCTGTTGTAATTAAAACCAGAATGCGTTTTGTATCACTTCTGAATTTTCTGAGCCGAAACATTTCAATTGATTTCTCCAATCCAACTGAGATATCAGGATCTTGGAATCTTGGATTAATTAAGTTTTCAATCACATTTTTGATAGCAATGTAATCTGGCGTTAAGAATGACATCTCTACCTAACGTTCAAACGAATAAGTATAGTATTCAAGCAAACAATGATGAATGTGTTCAAATAGATAATGAATATAGACGAATAAATTAAACTAATAAATATTATCAAATCATAAATTAAAAATTGCCTCGAGCAGGAACATTTTCAAAAGATGCAAATTACGTGCTAGGGAACATCTCATCAACTTTTAGGCGTTGTCAGGCATCCTCAATGATGTCATTATTAGTTAGGGAATACAATGATATAAGTTAGGAAAAACACAAAAAAGTATGGGAAAACAGTATTAATATCGCTTATAAGAATAAGCAAGAACCCAGCCTTCTTTGCTTTTAGATAATCAAATATATTTATGCAAATAATTTTGTTTAACCTGCCATTGTGAAGGATTGCTTTCCAGTACTTTGATTAATTAGAAAGCAGACCATAGCCCCACACAGCATGTTGGAAAAATTATGATGTCCTTGTGAATATCTTCAGATCAACAGAAGAAGAATGCGAAGCTATTTCGTATTAGTAATATTTTTAGATTTGCAGTTATGCCAGTACAGCCCACAATATTCCACCAGTAAAATAATATGTGTTTTATTGCTATGTCGAATATAGACCTATCCTTCTTGACAGACAGATTTAATGTATGCTAGAATAGGATCTGTGTAACCTCTATTGCTATGTCCCTATCTAGAGATCACTGGATAGGCTGAAATGATGTCTCCATTTGTTATTTTGTGTTATCAGTGATATATTCATGGAGAATAACGTAAGATGTTACCTATATATATCCTATATCCATCCATTTCTTATTTCGGGTTGCGTACTTTACGTTATCCTGTACTGAGCAAGCGCAAATTTTGTAGGTGTGATCTTTTGTGTTTTTGTTCAAATCTAATTTGAGCATTTTCAAACCATTAGCGTTTTACTTCAGTTTATAACATATTTAGTAGATTTTTATGATTCTCATAGGTTGCTAAACATTTCTTTATACCTGTAGTTTATTTCTCCAATTTCTGTAAGAAATATATGTGTTTTTACCTCCAAAAAACCATAGCAAGCAAATTTCAAAATCCTGATATTTTAAACTGAATTGAGGTTGATATAGCTAGATAAGAGGCTTAATCAAAAGGACAATATGTATATTTTCGTAAAATTTCGGCTTCGTCATGATAAGAAAAATAGATCTGCCTTGGAGTTTAAAGAAAATTACCTTGCATTATCTGTTACAAATCTAGCATCAAAATAAAGAAACTAACAAGGTTTAGTACGTGTCGATTCTTAAAAGTCACATGCAGCGGTGATTGATTCGGTTTATGTCTTGGAACTTACTATAAACGATGCAGAAAATTCCAATCTTTCAAATGACGTGCGTTCTTGATTTATTTATTTTGGGATTGTTTCGAAATATACTTAAATTAATATTTGTGGAGTTACCTTTGTATTGAAATTACAGTAACAAATAAAAAATGGGAAATCTTTGACAAACTTTGCAGCGCTCAATTCTGAAAAAGTAAGTAGTATATCTTAATATATTCTATTGACTTGATAAATTGATTCGAATTCGTTTTGGATGAAAAGAAAGACCACGCTTTGCTTAATTCAATATTTTGTATAACAAATGCACATGTATTTTCGTAAATATTTTGATCAAAAAGCGCGACCCGGGGGGTCCGTGTCGCTTTGTTCGCAACCCGTTACACGGAAGGCTAAAAGCCTTGCATAATCTACTTTTAAATTTGCGCTATTTCCATTTGTATGTCCGTATGTAAGGCGGGGATTCACAATGCCATTTTTGATACAATTGTGGAGTATGGACTACATCTCTTACGCTCATTCTTTGCAGTCAAAGACAACCTTTTTCAGTTCTTGTCCCCAGTTGGAATAGTAAACAATACTTTTATTTTGATTACTATTTCGTATATTAACACAACAATTAATAATTTAATAGTCTATGCTTGTTTTCAGTGATAGAAGTTGTATTTTTCCGTGCACTTCGCTTAAAACAGGAAACCTGGTACCAAAAGAACAAGAACCCTGGTGCCGAAAGTACGGAAAAGGCGTCCAAAAATCAAGTGAATGTCATCTATCCAATAGGAGACGATAGCGGCACATGAAAGCGTGTCCCAACTCTTTAAGTAGATGGCTAAGCGCGGTAGTTCCTGCGATAGTGCCAGCTATGAACCACAGGCATCGAATACAGCCTCGGAGTAGGGACACGACTACCACAATGATATTTAAAATCATGTATTTTTCATCAAGTAATTGCATTTCTACCCATTTTAAAAATTACAAATAACATTCAGCGTATTTTAGTATATTTTAGTGCCAATTTATTTTATTTAAGACATTTGTTTTATTATAATTATGTACATTTTATTTCAATCCCGTACATTTCAATTCAATGAGTTCGTTGCTCTAAATTCTGGTAACAAGCTCACAAGAGTGACATAATCCCCTAATATAAAGCTCTTTCTATTAGGTACTGATTACAATATCTCAGTCAATATTTAGAGTTTTGAAAACATTCGTTTTGAACCTACCTGTGCTGAATCACCGAATAATATCAGAGCGAATAATGTGTTCTGGAAACCAACTTGAAAATGTCCAATTGCTTTTATAATGAATGCCATTAATGAATCTTTGAAGAACGTTGCTGAAAACTTATTTATATTGGCTGAACAATCGACGAGAAGTAAGATTGTTGCCTTTTCACCATATTCTAGAAGCAATTATAACGCATATAATTGCAGAAAGTTGAGATTAATTGTTGGTATATGCATTGCTAATTTGACATGATAAAACTAATATTGGATAGCTTATTTTCATAATTGTTTAATACTAACCTAATTGTCTATTTGCTATTAGTCGAAACCGACTTGGGTACTATTCGATGGTCTGCATATTCATTTATTTCTCAATCGCTCTCTATTTTCTCACAATGAACACTGGCAGGCTCCCTTGCAAATTTCAAAAAGTAAAAAAATGATTTGCAAATGTTTTCCAATCAATTTTATACGAGAGTGTTATAAATTCCATGCCCGAAAAAACAAAAAAACAAGTAACAAAATATGAGATTAACCTGTTCAATGCTAGATTATGCATTCAAAATCTTAATTTTACTTAACAACCTTCTCGCAATTTTTTCATTGGTACTCTTTTGAAGGCTAGTTCGCTAGTCAGCCCAATTTTATAAATAATCTACTTTGATATTACAAACTGCATGCTTAATAGTTACCATTGCTCAAGTTTGCTATTTTGTGGGGTTGTATTTTTGTAGCAGTATTTAGTGTTAATATCCAACCCTTTTGTTTTAAATTTAGATCTGAAACAAGTCGAATTAAATTCATCCTCAAAATCACCTCACTGCATTCATCATGGATGCCTTTCATTGACGGTTGTATTTAGTATTAATTATTCAAGAACGAATACATATAGTTGAATTTACCTTATTTGATATATTTTGCTTGTACCACTAATTGCTTTCTACTGAAAAATTAGACAACTAGGGCTCTTGTGTAATTGTTAAGTAGATGCATTCACAATCTCCTGATGAAATAATTTTTTGTTATATGCTCTTATGATGTAATTCCAATGTCAATGAACAGATGTCAAATAATTGTGCGTTAACTGGAATAATCTATTACCAGACTGCATCAGACTATATCTGTGGAGGCTTTTCAATCTTGTAGAAAACAACTAAACAGGACTTTTATAGTGCGAAGCTACATGATAAGTGCAGAATCTGTTTTACAATCATCGTGTTGAACAACAGTAGCCTCGTAAGACACTGCTTTAATGAAGTATAAGACTATTCCCGGTTGTAACTTGTTCAATACATTGGGATAGATAAATAGGTAGGTATAGTTCGTGAACAGTTCATGAACGTTAATTGGCTCCAAATTTTCATGAATTGTTCATGAACTGTCTGTGAGGTTTCATGAACTGTTTGAACTGTTCATGAACGGTTCAGGAAATTTGGAGCACTTTAACGTTGATGACCTGTTCATGAACTATTCATGACTTCTTGGACTCTTTTTCGCAGAAACGTATGGATTGGATATCCCTGAAAGGGATGGAGGAAAGGGGTATATGGGTAGTTAAGAGTAAATTAACATCATTTTCTATTTAATACTATCCTATGACTATTAACAACCATAATGAGATAATTGAAATGGTATATGGGAATTTTGGAAATAAAATTATTAGAAGTAGATGGTCCTTGATGTTCTTTGTGTTGAAATTGTATGGAACCTATAGAGTGTTAAAGTAACACATTTGATCTAAATCTATCTTGCAATTTCATAAAATATTGGTTTTCAATACTTTTCGTGACAAGAAAAATCCGAAAATTTCAAATAAAATATTGAAATTGTCTGTCGCAATCTATCATAGTAAATCGTTTATCATTTATTTCCTTTTCTTTTACTATAGAACACTTGCTGAAAATAAATTGTTAAATGTTATGGCATTGAGAATCATACCTTGTGGAGGTTGGTTTATTTTTCGAATTTCTGTAATAAAAACAGAGATGTTTTTTGTCACAACTCGATAGAATGAGAGTATGATAGTGAGATCGTATGTATAAACTATTGAACTTCAGGTGTTGTAAGCGAAACCTTTTATAGAGACCTGATAAGATAATTTATTCTTCCATTTCCATTTCCCAGTAGAGCTTAAGCTATAAGTATTGAGGAATTACAATGATCTTGTGAGTGGGCTATAGCGATGCAGAAATTTTAGTAATATTGAAACACGATCTTTTTTTGAATATCAACCAGAGGCCATCCATGAAGTACATACTCAGGTAAGAGGTGGTCGGTCACACCAAAGCGTCCAGCTGGATACATGGAGGGGTATGATCTGAAACGTATAGTGAGTACATGGGGATAGGGAGGGAGAGGGAGAGAGATTGGGAGTCAAATTTTTGATCATTTACTGAGTACGTACCTTAAAGGGTTACTGCACGGCAGCGCTGTTTGGGCTCTCTGATACAAACACGCGGGATGTTGGGAGACACGAGAAAGCATCAGAAAAACAAGAGCCAATATCCGTAGGGTCAATAACCCTTTTGTGAAATAGAACATATCTTGACTATTTTTAAACGAATTTAACATAAAGGATATGATTAATTGGATCAATTTTCTCCTATAAATCTTCACGTATTCGTCATATTTTGCCTTTCTTCGAACAACAGATCCAGAGTTATACTTTCGAACCACTTTCAATCTTTCGAACGCTGTGATTTTGATCTGTCTCGTTTTTCATTTATCCTGTTTTGCAAGCTTTTGCCGGTTTTGTAGGGCATTTTGTTTGTTTCGGAATAGCCACTATAACCAAACAAAATGATGCAAAGTAGAATAATGGCTTGGATTAAAATATTCTGAAATATGTATCATCAACGATGCTAACATAATTCAAATGTTTATCTACAATTATTTAGACATTTTGGGAGTTTTTATCTCTCATGATGTCCAAGTTGTTTTGGCTTGCGTGATCCAAACACGGGACTTAGCCAATCAAATCACTAGAACAGCATTCGAAAATATCTCAAGTTTTACAATGTTGATTCCCCTCAATCTCAGATCATTTTCATCTATCCCTAATGTATCATTGGTAATTAGAAGTGCAAAAAATATCATCTAAAAAAGAGTGCGAAGAATTCGACATCATGGATTTTCAATTTTTTAACCTGTGAACATTATTAAAAATATAGTAATATTTATTCTTCAGTATCTCAACTTCCCATCTTTATCTTTTTGAGTTGAATATTTGATTGCAGTATACGCTTGATGCCATTAAGAGTCAATCAATTATTCACTGCTTGTCGCCATTTTCAAAACACATGTATACACGAAAACAATAACTGTCTTGGAATAGCTGAATATCATGTGACTACAAATCCGTTTATTATGAACCGTGTTCATTGTGATTGATTATGAATTGATTGATCCATCATTTATAACGAATCACAAGTCATTTGACAGGCTGATTGAGAAATATTTCTCTAAACAGATCAAAATTATAATGACATTATTTATATTTTGAAATAAAATTGAATAATGAAAATAAAGCAACATTGATTGAACCTACCCCGACTTGCAATGATTGCTGTAATTGAAAATAAGAATATAATGTAAATGTATCGCGTAGATTATGGAAGTGTTTTCAATATGAATTACACAACGGGATACTTCAATACTGTAATGACAGCAGAAACCTTGGTAACCATTTTGTAAAATAAAACAAATGCCAAATCTTCACAAACGAACACGAAATCATTACATTTCGGGGCAGGAAATTTGAAATGTTTATCCTTGAATTTCCTTCAACAAATCAGACTTAAAAAGAACGACTTCATATATTGTCTAAGTATGTTTAATGTTTCATTATTCGAAAGTTTTCTTACGTGTCTCCATTTGAATCTATAGCGTAAAAATATATAGAAACAGATAGGTCATTTACTCCAGGGCAAAACATTTCAAAACAGTTTGTCATTGATTTCTAGAAGCAGTTGCTCATTGGCCTCATCAACCTTGATTTTTATGGTATGATCATCAAAGGACTCTTTCTTCCTTTTAATTGGTGAATGGTAATCCACGGACCGTAATTAGTGAATTAAAATTATTCTGTTTGTGGCGTCGATTAACCTGATTATGAGGAACCAGTGAATTTAATCAGCTAGAAAATTGCTGATGCAGTTATCGTTCTTGAGTGTGGAAGATAAAAGCATCCAATCATCGTAATAGTTAAAAAATATCAAAATTAAAACTGAATAAAACCGTACCCTAACTGTCCAATTTCTCAATAAAGACTCATACTCTAATTCAATAATAGGCTTTATTACACACCTTCTTCTATTTTCTGTGAAATTTGACTCTTCATTGCCGCAAATTCAGAAAATGAGGATTTCATTACCCAATTTGATCCGGAAGCCAAAAACTCCAAATCCATTTGTGTCACAGAACCCTGCAATCCAAATGCTATTATAATGATACCTCTTTTGATTAATTTTTTCTTCATTTCGATTATTTTTGTTTTGTCTGCCTCTGTTGTTGGTCCAGATGTCACTAAGAATATCACACGTCCAATGTCTCCACCAAATCTTGATTCACTGAAAGCACCCACTGTGACTATGTGGAAACCAGCTCCGATATTTCTTTCTTGATAGGTAGGGAATTCCTTGTCTAGAAAGTTGTTCAAGTCATCCGCAACGTAATATGGTTCTCTGCTCTAAATAGAAACATATCCGTAATATTTATAAGATATTTACAGCTAGCTTTATATTATGCAATGTAGTTGCTTTTTACAGCAGAGCTTCAAATAATAATTTAAAATATAAAGCCAGAAATCAGACAATCATTTTAACTTACTTTGAAACTTTGAGTTGCAAACATGATTGTCTGATTTCTTACTTTATATTTTATATATTATATTAGATCAATTTTACTTATTTATTCATGATCGCAGAAGTTAGTGCTCGATGTGAGAAAGTTAGTGCATAACTGTTGCTGATTGTTTCACGCTTAACCCGCGCGATCAAATTTAATCTTAGTTGATGAGACTTCAAATATTTTATTTTCAAAATGTCAGTTTATTTGTTTGATGATTATGCTAAGCATGATACTACTAGTAACAATTATTCTAAAATATCACGAAGGTTTTCTGCGATCTGATTGGTCGAAAGAGCGTGCATGAAATCCTAGGGTAAAACATGGCTCCGAAAACCGGGAAAAACCGCAAGCTTCAAAAAGTTTGTTCTGTGATAAAATACAGAATTTATAACTTTTTGATAATAATCCAATAAATATCTCAATAATGGCTACTATTTACAAAACGACATTTAGCTCAAGATGTTTATATCTATTGAAAGGCGTGGTAAATGAGTTATTGGTCGTGTAAATAACATGCAAAATAAAAATACGGAATGAAAGACAATTATAGGCTACGCTGTTTTAAGGTAAACCTAAAATTTAAATAAAAATTACTGCATTAATTTGCTAAAGAACTATTGTACCACTTATATTACAGACGTTCTTATATATGTCTTTCTTTATTAGATAATATCTATCTTGTTGTGGGAATCTCTTTGCTTGGTTTATGAATTGAAATTGAATTTTAAATTGTGAATTCATGAATTGAAAATTCGCCGTCGAATAAGATTCCGACATTTGTTTTGTTTTAGAAAAAGGTTACCACATGCTTGCAAATGTTTGTATTCATATTTACTAAAATCGAAAAAGTTGGGAGACACTCGGGAAGCTAAAAACCACTTGCTCGGAGCTCGTGATCATTTAGCGCTTCACTCGTGTCTCCTAACATTTTCTCGTTTAGTAAATATGAATACAAACATGGCAAGTATGTGGTAACCCTTTATGAATGCGTAGTCTTTGATTCATATTATTATATATTGAGTCTATGTACCTCTTTCAGTTTTCTGAATCCAAGAGAGAGAAAACCAATATTTATAGTATGTAGTTTATCTTTTTCAATCAATTTTTATTTGTATCTATTTGAAAGATCATGCTTATTATTCAGCGAATCTTGATTTGCAAATATATAAAATGAGAAGTGATGCTATCTAAGCTCAAGTCAAATAAATTTCCATATTTACAGAGTATTAGAATATTGGCATTTTCGTATTAACTTACAAGTCCTCTGCTTGCCCCATATGGGTAAAGTGTGAGATATCTTTCTCTGTTTTGATGCATTAATGAAACCATGATATCATGGAATAGTTTAAGATAAGTTACTTTGAAATAGTTGGCATGCTTCACAGTGAGGAATGATGAACAATCCATCATGATGTAGATGTCTGCCTTGTCGCTTTGCTGATCTGGTAGAGAAATATATAATACTAATGTAAAATGTTTTAAAAAACCATTCAACAAGTTTATCATGAGCAACATCTTAAACATACAGTACAACATTATTTCAATCCTGACTATGTAGAATGGGAAGCGATTACATATATGGAGGTATACAATTCATTGTTTCGTAGAGAAGAAATTAACAATTATGACAGGTTACAACAAGCGGGTTCAGCTCCTTGACACTGAGCAGTTGTAGTGATGGCGGATAACGGTCAGAAACCAATACATGTCTAATGCCCTCTCTCCTTCTCTAAGTATTATTTTCTTTCTGTTTTTATAATATCATTATTTTTCTCAATATATTTGTTTCTCCAATAACACAAACTAATGTTATGTAGATTTATCTTCAAATTCGTTTCAATGTAATTCATTCTTCGTGCGTCATTATTGATGCTACTTGGCATAATTTCCAGATGAGGCAGTCATGTTCTCAAATAATTGTTTTAAAAGTACGAAACTTCTCGTATTTTCTCATTGAGTCTTTGAGAATTACTTGTAGAAAATATTGATAACTGTAATGGGTACTTTGCACAGACCGAGACTTTGGGATACATTGTTGAGCAGCCCCAGCATGAACGGTGTGAAAAAGTCTTACACAATAGAAATATAGTTCCAAGTGCTTGTTGGATAACAAGTAATTTTTCTCGTGATTCCAATATTTTCTCACATCACATAGCTTACGAAAATATGGCTACATTTAGTTATTCTATTGTTAGTGAAGTGGGTTAAACTAAATTATTCTTTTACTTTGATAGGATTATTGACATTTGCGTATGTACAGATGTACATGATGTGTCTACATTTACCTCTGCTCTTAAATAATGATCCGCCCCATGATGCAGCATTTATTCTAACAATATGTTTAGTATCAGCTGAAATATAAATCGATACATAATCATCAGATCGAGAGATATATAAGGTAAATATCTTGCTTCAGCAACGAGGAAGTTTTCTTGGTATCGCGATTCATATCAATTTTATACCTAATCACTCAAACAGAGTATCAGTGGACTAGAAATGTGCGAAAACTAGATAATCTTTGCATGATAGATATTGATTTTTTAAAATGTGATGCTAGACATTTGCGAAATATTGAGGGAAATGGAACGATGAACTTGGTGTGCTGAGGCAAACGGGAATAAATATTCGGGGATTTTTCAGCTCAAGGACTTATAGCTGCTGTGCTGAATGTATGCTGGTTACTTATCAATGAAGGATTCATTTGTGAGACATAGAATAATCCACTTTTCTCTTATATATACCACATCATTTATGTATTCCATCTAATCTGATTTTATTATCGCTTACAAGGAAAGATGGTACGAGAACTAGACAGGTATTGCTTACTAAAGCCACGGAAAAATGAAGTCAAAATTTTGCCAGTTTTTTCACAACATCGATGTTGTAAATATGCTGGCTTCATTTGGCCACCCTAGCAAACATTTTGCCAGCATTTATCAATCACCAGCGATTGACGTTGTAAAAATGCTGGCTTCATTTGACCACCCCATCCAGCATTTTGGCTGGCTGTATAGCGTGTTATTATTAGAAGACGTAATATTCAAAGGAAAATCTAGATGCCTAGATTAAGAACAAAGATATTGCAATAATATCAACCATAATTCTGATTTATGAACTTGATTTTGCCCACGTAGCAAATAAGATATCCTTACCACATAAACAATTTGCTTACTATATAGTTGCTTATTTTAAGCACACGATTTCTTGAGGTATAATTCTGTTTTAAGCTTAAATATATTTAATCGGGCAAAGTTTTTGCTAAAAACAAGATACTTTCAATTTCATTTTTGAAGGTTGTGTCTAGCAGAATGTCCGGAAAGGAGCATATATTTTCCTGAATCAATAATGAGTAAGACATAAAATCTGGTCATAAACTCATAAAAACCCTTCGCTGAGTTTTAGCATTACATTGGATGCTAGCCAATTGCCAATCATAGTTTCGGAAAGTCTTTTTAATTCCAATTTACAAAATTACAATCTCTGATACACTGTGCAAGAATCATAATTTCAAATTTGAAATATCTGTTTACTTATTTTATCCAATATGATGTATCATCTTCTCTGTTGGAACGTATTTCTTAATTATACTTCCATTGCAATCCATGTCTTTATAATTAGTTTTGATATACAGCAATCCCTTAAGATTAATTCGATAATTGCAATATACATTAAGTAAACACTAAATTGTAGCAGACTGAATACCAACGAATATAAATCCAGATAGATTGAATAGATTATCCGATGATCACCTTGGCGTGAAACTTTGAGTAGCAAACATGGTTGTCTGGTTTGGACTTTGTATTATATATATATTATTTAAAGCTCTGCTGTATAGCATTGAGCCCTATGTTTAATAAGTAAGACAAAACTTACACCATTTTATATATTTTCAGATATGTTAATTTCTCTCACCCTAACTTTACCTGTTGAATTTAGTTTATGTATCCGATAATTTCCGCTTGTACATCCCAGCAAACTTACGAATATAACCAAAAAAGCAGTCACTTCTGCAATGGTATGCTGCAGCATCTTATACTATTGCAGAATCAAATCCAATCAAATCCTTCGATCTCACAAGACTTCACATGAAACTTCTAGACAATGAAATAAGACTAACACCTAACTGTTCAGTGATCAATTGGAAAACAACAGGTGAAATGTCCAAAATCTAATCAAGTATAAAGCCAATCCGGTAAACAGTTGCCAAAATCGATCATTTGAAGGACGGTGAATCTTATTGCTTGGGAGATATCCTGGAGAATTTAATATTTTTCCAATATTGAGTAGTTAATTCATTTGAATTTTGAATCAGAATGAATTTTTTCAAGAACGGTCACTCGTATAGGGCGACGAAACAATGAAGGTGGAAAAATATGTAACAAAGTGCTATGTGATTTATACCTACTATTTGATACCGAAGTTAATTTGGCGTATGGTATTACTATAATAAGCTCCCTCGAATTTTGTCGAGTCTAAAGTGTTCCATGGGAATAAAAAACATTGATTTTCCTTGAAACCATATACAGGTTTTACCCCCTCCTTGCTTTCTTGAAGAAATATAATACAATACCGGAGAAAAACTACGAGGGAGCTTATATGATCGATTCATACAAAATTTAAATTCAAAGGTCTTACCTTGACTTGCTTCATCTAATAGCATCATTTTTTTCCAATTTAAAAGTAATTTTCATATTTGTATATTATTCTATACTGAATTATCAATCATATTGAATTCCATAAAAAAACATTCAAGTTGTAATGAGAATTAAAATCCTAAAAATCACCTGTCTTCAGTGGTCAACATTTGCCAACATCATACATGACTATTATTGATAGGTTTTCATATAATTAATATGTTTATTATTTTTCAAGAAACACCACCAATATGTCTGGTTATTTGTTTGGATCCCTAAAGTGTATACCCTGAAATTGGGAGATTGCTTCTTTAGATATTGCATGTCGCTCTTGTGTTTTCCTTTGCATGATCGCATGATCATTACCCCACCAAAATACATTCAAAGTGACCATGCTGGGATATTTTTGTGTTTCACACTTTTTGCGGCCACGAACCAGTTTATTTTCCGCAAGAGCGTTTACACCAGAAAAACATTAAGGATTTCAAGTTTCTGTCTCTTAAATTGAACTGCTGGGTCAAACAGAAAATGTTTTTTCAAGTATGATCGATTAACAGCGCAGCTGAAGATGTAGATATAATCCTATCTAAGCTAAGCCGTAACGAGGTGTAGCCACTTCAAAAATTTAAAGTTTGATGAACTTTGAACAGTTTTGAATAGCAATTAGAAAAATCATCCTAAACATAAATTAAGTAGTTCTATATAAAATGATGAAAAAAAAAAAAATTACGAATAATCAATTACCAATTAAATAACGAATTCTCAAATTATCAAGAAATTTAATTTACATGTGCCTTTGCTTAACAAAACTTTGTTTCGAACAATTTTTCGGCAAATCATGGCAAATCAAACTCATGTACAACATAGAAAACCTGCAATCGAATTACAAGTCAATAACTTTCAAATTTCAAGAGACTAGAGTTCGAGTAGAATGCAAATACATATACTTTTATTGAGTTATGAATCCTCCAGTTTTCTTCAAAATAAATGAGGTAAAGCTGACCGAAGCCGTAACTAAGTTGACAAAATATTCTATTTCATTTGCTGCTGTTGAAAGGTGAAAGTTTAAAGGCGAATAGTAGAATGCACAGGATTTTATTAGCAAACTTATTTACAATTACTTCAACCCCGAAGAATGTAATAATGTGGACGTAGAAGATATATCCAAAAATGAGATGCAAGGAAACAATCAGTTTGGGGATTTGTCTTAATATAATTCCATTTCACATAACATCACAAGTGGAAGTTGGTATTTCCATTGTTTTTGTATTCTATTTCTTATCAATCAGTACAATTATTTGCTGTTATTATGAAGTACCTTACATACTTGAGATCTAGATTTCTTTTTAGAATATCTAATACAAAATATTCCAATGAAATATATAGTTTAATGTCTCTCCTGTTAAAATTTAGATATATTTAGCCACTGTTTATATTGCAGCATGGACTTCCAGAACAACAATTTGGTACTCCGTTGCAGCATTCTTGCATGGGGCATTCTGAAGAAGAAAATGTTTAATTATTTACTATTTTCTAAGTACAGCATTTATGTTACTTATATTCGTTATTCACTATGAGCTTTCTTACTGCGTACAGGATTCAATGAAGTAATTAAAAAGATTGATAGGTTATTATGTAATCAATCAATGCATCGACAAAGCAGAGAACTGGCTTAATGGAAGTTTGTTAGCATTATTTGCAGGAGGCCTGAGTTCGATTTATCGTTGATGCCCAGATGGAGTATTTGTTTGGAAGTGTTTTAATGTGTATTTTCTGATACTGTCAGCAAACATCTTGTAACAAACTAGAAATTAAATCACTATCAATCATTATTCACTATATGCTAATGAAAAAACTCACCAAAGCATGAATAAACATAAATTGTAGGAGGTGCTGGTGGTGGTTGTGCTGTTTTTACAGTAGTCTTTGGAGGTGTAGTTTTGATAACTACAGGAGGTCGTGGAGTTGTTGTTTTCACTATTATAATAGGTGCTTCAGTTGTCTCTACGACAGGAGGTGGCGGTGCTGCCGTTGTCTCTACGACAGGAGGTGGCGGTGCTGCCGTTGTCTCTAAGACAGGAGGTGGTGGGACTGCCGTTGTCTCTAAGACAGGAGGTGGCGGGACTGCCGTTGTCTCTAAGACAGGAGGTGGCGGGACTGCCGTTGTCTCTACGATAGGCGGTGGTGGAGCTGTTGTCTCTACGACAGGTGGTGGTGCAGATGTTGTCTCTACTACAGGAGGTGGGACCTCAGTGGTCTCCACAACAGGAGGAGGAGTATCAGTTATGTCCACAATAGGAGGTGGAGCATAAGTGGTCTCTAAGACAGGGGGTGGTGCCTGCGTTGTCTCAACCACAGGTTTTGGTGGTTTCGTTGTCTCGACTACTGGTTTGGGGGGCTTAGTTGTCTCGACTACTGGTTTGGGGGGCTTAGTTGTCTCGACTACTGGTTTGGGGGGCTTAGTTGTCTCGACTACTGGTTTTGGGGGCTTAGTTGTCTCGATCACTGGTTTGGGGGGTTTAGTAGTCTCTACGATAGGAGGTGGTGGTTTAGTCGTTTCTACGACTGGGGTTGGTGTAGTGGATATTTCAGTGACAGGTGGAGGTGGTGGAACAACAATTTCAGTAGCTAGAATGAAAAGAATATATAGTAGTAATCAAACGAATGAATAAATGTATAATTAATTTGTTACTTAAATTTTCACGCCTGAGCAATACCAGGCAAATTTATTAAAGGAAAACTTCGTTGAAGAATGATCGCTTAGGCGTAAGACTTTTAGTAACAAAATGAATGTCTGAGTTTTGACTATTTTCAGCTATATACTGTAATAATAATTAGATATATAGTAGCCATTCTGAAAATATATTGAGAGAAAAGCAGGATAAATGGACATTTAGTTAGTATTCCAATTCGTTTGTATTTATATCTATTTCACTAAAAAACACTGATTAACACAATAATCGTTGTCTATTGTGAAGTAGAGTAGCTCTAGAGACCAAGCTTCTATAAGATTAATCCGATTAGCTGAATACTACATCATGACCTGCTAAGGAAACATTTTTCAAAATTATACTTGATGGATAATGGATAGTTACAACTTACTCTCACTTTCTTACCATGTAACTACTAATCTGAATTATTTGAAGCATTATATAGTCAGTTGTTAGTGACTTACGTGTTTATATATTCCGCATAATTCTGTTATAAGCATAAAATTGGTTTATTTATTACAAAATCAACATTTTAAGGCAGTAACATTTTATAAATAGCAATAGCAGTAGCAAAAATGAAACAATTACTGTAAAAAAGATACAGACACATTTAAAGATTATATAGCCTGCAAGATTATACAGAGAGCATCACGCAATCTTTTGGTCTGCCTTGCATTGCTCAAATAGTATTTTGTTTAATCAAGCATGTATAAAAATGCCATCATATAGCAGTGAATGATCAATATAGGATGGGTGTATTATATACTGGTAGTTTCATGGTACAAAAGTTGGAACAATGGAAATGGCTTACCAGAGCAGATACTATCACGGATTGCATCGAATCCATTTAGTAATCCTTGATAATCGGGTGAATGGATAAAAAACTCAACTCCTGTCGAATCTTTACTTGCCCAACTTTTCAATCTAACAGTGTTAACAGACGTTTCAGAACCAACACCAACTGTTACCATTTGAAAATCTTTTGTTTTCATTCTTTTAATTACTTCCTCTGTTTTCTTGGCGTCTTCAACAGTATCTTTGCCATCTGATAAAAGAATAACAACTCTTGAATAGTCTTTACTTCTTCCAGTTGCTGCATCTAAAATTGCTTCTGCCTGAGAGATTGCTGGAAAGATGATTGTTTCTCCTTGTGGATAGTAAATCATGTTTTTTATTTCTTGTACAATAGCACTTCCTGTTTTGAATTTGTTCAAGTCAAATCTAAGCTGTAAATATAGAAGTCAATGCATAAATGTGAACAAGGCAAAAGTATTTTCAATTTTCAGTAAGTAAACAATCTTGGGTAGATATAAATGCGCAGAGTACTATCTTGTGTATATCCTCGTAGTAATACGATGGCCTCGTGAATATGTGTATTACATAAATTTAATCAGAAAATGATCCTATAAAAGGCGTGTTGATGCCACAGATTATAACGACCAGATACGGCACTGAAAGTCGAATTCATTGTATTTTCGAATTCAATTGTTCTCGGACGCCATTATGTATGTTGCCCCTCGATGACCTGGCTGCAGTTACGCGCTAAAATCGCAATGGAAAAACACGATAAATTTGCACCTATTTTAAAGGCAAATTACATGTTTCTTTTGCGCCCAATTTTCATGCCAAAGGAAAATAACAGGAAAGTATATCTTCTATTTTGAGATGATCGTTTGATAATGGTATATTGTGTCTGGGAGACAATATTTTATGGACTTATGAAAGTTGAACAAAATCATTGATTTTACCGAAGAGAAAAACTGGCTATAAATTATGAATACAAGCAGTTTTTGATAAATAAAATTTACAATTACATTGCAAATAATATTTCGTAATATGATTTCATTAATTTATCGAATATATGTGGCTCTTTACACGATTTTTCCCAGTTTGAAGAGCCGTGATTTTTGGCGTGCGTGTGATCGTATTCAATCGATAATAGTGGCAACAACGTAAGCAGTAATTTCCGTAAAAATCCACTCTAAATAGTCTATTCTTTGACTGTGATTGCGTTATTCCATATCACCAAGCATCAGTGCATATTATTTTACAGTTTGGAATGAAATTTATGTGATCAACTATAAATATTGTCGTCCTTTCTTCATTTCAACCGTAGACTTTTTAGGTTTTTGAATTTATGGCATGTAAAATAAATTTGCTAATATCAAAATTATGATTTTGACTTTAACATATAGCGTACCATCCATCCACTCGCATTGAGTAGCTTGAGAAAGGCTGAATTCAGCTTCAAAAGTGAATTATTTCAAGTATCATTTTGTCAATAATTCCCTAAAATCGTAATGGACAACGATGAAATGCGTCAAAAAATGGGCAACAAACATAATGGCCGTTATTTGACCAATCACAATTTTCGAACGTTCAGTGCCGTATCTGGTCGTTATAATCTGTGTGTTGATGCTGTATGAAGCAATTCAGTTTTAGGCCTACCAAGAGGAGTTAGAGGCCACTAGAGGAATAGTTTCGAGTTAAATAAATCTGTTTTGTATTCATTGTATATTATGATAAGATATTCGTAACACATATATGTATTTAGACGGTGATCTTCTTCTAATGGAAGTAAGATTCGCTACACTTGAATTTTCATTATTTTATATTTGAATAAGAAATTGTTTATTCATTACTTATAGCCTAGCCAGTGTAGTTAGAGTATATTTCAGGAATAACAAATTTACCAATTTATAACTGCAGCAGCATACGACACAATCGAGGATATGCAATCATCGTCATCATCTCTATCATCATTTATTATTATTATTATTATTAATATTATTATTATTATTATTATTATTATTATTATTATTATTATTATTATTATTATTATTATTATTATTATTATTATTATTATTATTATTATTATTATTATTATTATTATTATTATTATTATTATTATTATTATTATTATTATTATTATTATTATTATTATTATTATTATTATTATTATTATTATTATTATTATTATTATTATTATTATTATTATTATTATTATTATTATTATTATTATTATTATTATTATTATTATTATTATTATTATTATTATTATTATTATTATTATTATTATTATTATTATTATTATTATTATTATTATTATTATTATTATTATTATTAATAATAATATATGGCGAAAGAGTCAAAGAATACACATTCTTTACTGTTACTCAAGTTTCACGCTTTTCACAGCGATCTTCAGACAGATTTTTTATTGAGTAAAAAATCTGTCTGAAGATCGCTGTGAAAAGCGTGAAACTTGAGTAACAGTAAAGAATGTGTATTCTTTGACTCTTTCGCCATATATTATTATTATTTACCGCTCTGTCAAATGAAGACATAGAGCCCTATATTATCTGCTATTAGATAAACATAAATTTTATTATTATTATTATTATTATTATTATTATTATTATTATTATTATTATTATTATTATTATTATTATTATTAGTAGTAGTAGTAGTAGTATAGACAGTTACATCCTAAAGGACGGACCGTCCTGTTTTCACCTAACGTATTTCCAACTTAATCATACTTGCATATTTGTGATTTTTTCCCGAGCCTAATGACTTAAAAAGCTGTTTTGTGGAAATATTTTGTATACAATTTTGGAAGGTATTGAAAATAGTTTTACATATAGAACTAAAGAAGGTAGACTTCTGTAGACTTGTCCTAGCAAAGATAAAGATAACACCGGCCTTCACATGGTGGGCATCCGATACATCAACTGTACATGGATGTTCCATTTTTAAGGTTTGCCTTTTGCAAATTCTTGTCAAATAACTTCCATACTCACCTTCTATGAAATTTTACCGTTTTCATCAATTTCTGGAATTTGCAAATCATCGTAAAAAGAAATCGAAATAACCCCTCCCTCCTCCTCTGGGCACTTACAGAGATGATGGACTGCTGCTTTTAAAAACAAATCAGGACAGCAACGGAGAGAATAGAGAAAAACGTAACAAACAAAAACTCCAAAGAATAAGGCCCAACCATCATAATTCAAACAAACATATATCAATTTACAAATTCGCAATTGTTACGCAATAACTAATTTTTAAACAATAACTGTGAATTTGTGAATCGATATAGGAGGATCCATTGAATGTGCTTTCACTAATTGATTTATTTGATTTTTGATTGAGTTAAGCATGAAACTATTAGTAACAATTATGAATTTGTTCTTTTTGACTCTTTCTCTCTAATTTAAACACGGTGTTAATGATATGTGCAAGTAAACCAAACCTACTGTGTTGTATTCGCCAAACGTGATAAGAGCAATTCTAGCCTTCAGTTGTGTAACTGAAAACTGCCAGACAAGTTTTTCAAGAAACTGTTGAATGATTTTGTAATTTGGAACACCAATTGAAGAAGATTGGTCAACGAGAAGTATGATGTCAGTCTCTGATAAACACTCTATAAAACAAATTATCATTAAAAACATATGATGCAACGGTATCTTGTTTGCTTAAATATATTATTATCGGGTATTAAAGATCTTGTTATCCGGAATCGTGAAATCATGAAGGTTCTATTATTTAGAAACACTTTCTTCTTGTCCGGAACAATATTTTTACGTTGATTATCAAACGTTTAAATAATTATAGGTTGATTTGGAACTCAAACAATGTGCTTGTTCGAGTATGAGATTAGAAATGATTACCGCAGTAATAGATTGACTATTCATGCAATTGTGTTTGTCAATCTATACTCAAACAATATATCATCAATAGCTGTTATGTATAATTCTGTTTTAATTTTAATGTTTATAAATTATACAGTGTCTCTTTGTTGCTGACATGATTGCAGAAAATATATTGCTACTGGAATTTGGATTACTGGTTGTGTTAGGATCCAAGTAATTGATATAAATCATTTCAATTTTTTATGCGACTATATACCAAATGCCCAATAAAGTGATAATAATATTATTTTGGCAATCTTTCAGTGTTTATCTACCAAAACAATCATAAAAAATCCATGAGTTACAGGAATATTTATATGTATCATAAATAATTCAAGAAAATTACCTGGTGGAGGCTCCGGTCCAGTTGGAGGTGGAGTCGTACCTGTTAAAAACCAACAAATTACTTACACGTGTAATGGAAAATGATGTGTAAATGTCAATTTTTCATAAACCTCTTGTTGTGAAGTAGCTCGAATTGAATGTCCAATAAAATTAGAAATCATGGAACGGAAACTCCATTATAATACTGTAATACTTCACTTTATATACATTTATGATTCTCCCCTGTACCAATTATTAATACATTTCTTGCCTAATCTTTCGGATAAATATGTTCTCCACTTGAGTTACCCATCAGCATATATAATTAATAATGAAGTAGTTAAAATATAAACTACATGTAACCTATACAGTAGTATGTATAAACTAGCAAACAGCAAATATAGCGACCATGTGTATCGATCCTGGCTGATGCAAAGGACAGAACCAGCTTTAGAACTGCAAATTGGAAGCAATTTTTTGAGTAGCTCTTGTTTCTAAATGAGACATGTTTTTCTCTGATAATAAAATAATTGTTTAGGACTTCCTATCTCGAGTGCATTATTGATATGTTAAAATATTCGTTTTTAATCGTCATTGAAGGTAAACATAATTATTATTTTTCTGCTTTTTATACTTCCGTGTCTCTCGGTGTTATTTCAAAATATTCATAAATGATTAAAAATAGCTATGTGTTCCACGAATAAATGTCGCTTCGACGAAGAGCTCCACGAATAAAATCCTATTTAAACTATCTATCTTTCTATTCAATTAGATGAGCGCTAAAGTAAGCCCTTCACGTCAGTCATCTTTGTTCCCTATGTTGAATATTCTCGTCAGCAGTCTGTGTAAGTCTATGGTTGAAATGCATAAAATTGAAGAAAGATGGAAATAGACATACCTGGATCAATTATAGCTGAAATAAAACAAAAGTTGTTGTTGATTAAAACATGTTTATATCTTTTTCAAAGCAGTCATGTAAAAACTGTTTATATCCTTATCAAAGCAATCATTTTCGTGATTCAGAATTATAGATCCTGTTATAATTTGATTCCGTAAATACGAAAAGAGCGTGTATGTATGATTCTAGCCTACTTGAAGACTTGCTATCATCCTTAGCCAAGAGTAGGTTCTGCGCAACACTGCAAAATCTATATGTTCATCAGCATGGCATTTCAGCTCCCCAACGTAACCAAGGTGCCGTAATTTGTAGAATAAAATAGAATAGAATTTGATTTCAACCACATGATAAAATGATATATACAGGCTAAAGACATTGATTAATGAAACATGATATACAGTGGTTGACGTCATGTCGTAAGCAAAATTGCTTGTTTATTGAGAAACGCTATAGAGTTTATGAATGAAATGGGTACAAGGTTAAAACAAGAATTGTAAATTTAAAGTAAAAGATAATTCAAAATTAATTGCAATTAAGAAGTTAACATATTATAAAAAAAATACAATTTAACAACATACGTAACAGTCTTTGTAAGTGCAAACGGAATAGTAGGAATTTATAATGTTCTTTCAAATATAATTAATGAAAGTATTAGGCGATGAATATAAATTTTCAGGAAAGGGATAAGTGAAACCATTCCAGTGTGTTGGAAATCTATAATTTAGTAATGATTGTAGCATCTTTTTAGTTTCAACGGAATTTCAAAAACATTCGTTTGTGACAAAAATATTTCAAAATGGCGTATATCAGCGTTAAAAAAGGTTTTATAAAATGTTGGTAGACATTTATGTTTATGTTTTAGACAAATATGTTTCTCCCAAGCTTTGAACTACAGCAATCAGTGATTTGAACTTACAACGAAGTTATAAAAAATATTTTGGACGAATTCGGGTAGGAATTACAATTGAAAAAGCCGCCGCAATGAGGAAAAAGAATTAAATTCGATTGATACTGCTTGGTCTTACCAGTTTCTTACCGGTATTGCAAGTCACATGGAGCGTGAAAAGAGATTTTGTCAGCGTTGCACAGACCCTAATTATGACGAAGGGAAACAGTACGTCTGTAAGCAAGCTAGCATAATCATTGCTATCATTTTGCTAAGATGAGTTCACTTCTACTTTGTTATAGGTTGGAAAAATGAAATTATGATTAAACCAATCGAGCTTCAGAAATTCTAAATATATAACCTCATATTGAAATATTGAGACATACCAGTACTGCTGTTGGATGCCATATAATCCATGAATTAATTAAATAAATTAATTATCGAAAAAGTGTGTTCTGATCATACAAAACCTGAAAGCTATACTGATTGACATTATGTAAAATTGAAACTGACTTCAATAATGAATCAAATATATATAAATCTTACTTGGAGGTATTCCATCAACATCTAAAATAGAAATATTGTTTAAATTAATACATTAACATAGATAGAAATCTACAGTAATGGATCAATCTTCTGCCAAATTGGTCGAATTGATTAATTGTTTTCATTTTGCATCTGATTATTATTGTCTAATTTCAACTCATATTTATCTTCAAAGAACCCTTTCACATTATAAAAATACAATAAGGCTCCATGGAATGCATTGGCGACCAATGCCATGGTTAATTTTATTTAAAAAGTCCGCAAATAATGAGAACATTATTGAGTTGCATTTAATAAGTATATTTCTATAGTATAATTTTTATTTAATACTAAATGCTGCACCTATCAGATATGTTTTTAATCGAAATTTGTACAGGTCAATCGATTTCTTGCTATTATTTCTACCAAAGGAAACTATTAGACTGTGATACCTTTGTAGAGTTTTATAGCGAATTCTTTTGCATCAGTTGTCATTGTGGTTGTGCATTCACAGACTTCATAAAATCCACCAGCACTTGTAACTAATTGACCAACTGCATCTCCTCCGCCTCCAATACCTAGACAGTCAATTTTGATATTCATACTTGAAATTATGCTTATTTGTCTTTTTACTTCTGTCATATCTTTTGAATCTCCAGATGTTATAAGTAATAATACTCTCTTCCGTTCTGAACTGCCATATGCCCTAAATTGTTCAATGGCTCCTTTGAGTCCGACAGATATATCACGCTCTCCGAAAGTGGTATATGTCAATTGGTCTATCGTTGACGTAAGTGCAACAATATCAATTGTTCCAAAGGAAACAACACTCTAGAAATGAATAACAGTTTTGGCTTTATTTTTCCATATTTTATCCCAAGGATTAACAAGCATCTGGGTGAATTATTTCTCATAGAGTAACATGCTCAAAAGGAGAATACTGACCGGGAAACATTGCGCGTGCATCATCTTTTTCTTCATCAATTCAAACAAAGCCCTGAAAAAGCGGCCATAGTTGTTCTTGCTTTCCTTTTATTTACTTAAATCACAATTATAGACAGCTATATGATGTACTTTGGTTTCGCTATTTTATAAAGTTCTTGAATGGAATGCGTTGTTTACTATGTGATCGAGAGAGTAAAAGCTGATATGCCGAAACGGTTTAAGGTCGATTGATTTATTCAACCGAAAAAAAACACTGAAAAAGAAAAAAATCCACTTGACAATTTAGTAGATAGTCTAAACTGACTTCGTCGAAGCTAGAAGTTGTCTTTCATGCAGTAGTATAACAAAACACATGTGTAGACTTGAATGAGCTTGCTTCCGTTTCACAGTTTGAAGGCAGGTTTTTTCTGCGATTCAAAATCAATCACGTTGCTTGTAAAATGTAGGTTAATCCTCTCATGTGGCAATTCACAGTGAAATTAATTACGAAAATCAATGATTGCTCAATAGTTCGATTTTCATTATCAAGCTAGACATTCTTGTGGTTCTTGCATATCAAGTAGCCTAATATTTGACCCCTTCCAATATTTGTTTAATAAAATTTTATGTTTTGCACGACTATAATTCAATTAAAACTTGCCAGCTAACAAAGTAACTACAGTAAATATAACCAAGGATTAAATATAAATGATACCAAGAGCAAACTACTGTGATACTTCGGTATAACTATGCGAATCTGAATTTTCTGTAAGGAATAAGTCATGAGTAAAAATATTGATTCATGATCGTGAATGAGTTCACGGGCCATGGCTTTTTCGATTATTTATTCTGTCACATGTTTTGAATTACATCCTTCAAAACGATAGACATTGCCGATGCGATGCCAAGCAGTGTTTCGAAATGAGTGTTTGAAAACGTTATTCACATTCCAAAGTTCGCGCAAAATGTTCACCGGTCTGCACTATCCCTTTAGGAGACATAATTGCATCTATGTGACTCCTCTGTACATTGCATTAACGAAATTCCACCTCATGAGTTTGAGTTAGGAATATTATGATATGCATTATACTGATATTAGAATTACCTTGACAGTTTCTCCAAAGAGCATAATTGAGAAACGTGTAGTATAAAATCCAACCGAATACTCTTTCACAACATCCTTGAGAAATACTAACAATTGATTCTTAAAAAATCCAACTCTTCCATCTGCCTCAAGACTGGTTGAACAATCGACCAATAGAAGCACATCCGTATATGCGGAAGTAATCGCTGCAATAAATTACTATTTTAATGAATTATATACTGTGCTTTCGATTGAGTTTGAGTATTATAAACTTAAAAATTAATTTATGTCTTGATTGGAATATGCTGGAGACTATTTGCATTTGTGATAATGTCCGAATATTTAACTAGACTGAGTACATATACACATTTTTTCAACAACAGCAACTTTATAGTAAACGTTTTACATTTCCAAAATTCATATCCAGCCAAAACTATATTTAAAAAGGACATAAGGTTTTTTGCTAATCAATTGTAAAAGACATTGACTTTGGAGCTGATTTCTAAGAATTCATTTTATTCATTATTCATTTCCTTGTATTTCAATTATTATATAAGATGTAGCTCTCAAATTGTGTAAATGATATATCTTGATGCTACTCTGAAGGATCAGCCAATAAAATTTTTGGGATTTATCTACTATGACTTAAGATATCATCATTTTGTAAAATCCGATGACCCAAAACATATTTAATTTGAATTTTCAAGTACACATGTTTAACTATGGATATACACTTATACAGCATTTGATTTTGTATTAATGCTCTTTTCATCAAGGCATTTTCAATAGTCTGGTTATAAATCAGCATCAAAGAAAATCATCAGTTAGGACGTCATCAATGAGCAAATGCTAATTTTAGAACATCATTTTACAAATAAAAATTGATGCTTTTGGGCCCATCCCCAAAACGCATACGCATACCAAATTTTATTGGAACTCAGCAAAAGTATAGAAAATAGTTTTAAGCGTATTTCAGTCCCTTAAATGACCATATATTCATGGCTACTCATTTAACAGTACCTGAACACTTAATATTGTACCTCTGGTTATATCCTAAATCTCGCTTTTATTCTAGATGTTCATGATTAGATCTGATTTCTGTTCTTGGGTTAGTATCTTCACAAACGATTTAATGATTGATATAGCAATGACTTTAACTGAGCAATGAGTCTATAAACTCTTACCTGGAATAGGAATCAGCGTTTTCCTCTTGCCTATATAATAAAAGAAACATATCGGTATCAAGAATGCTTTCATAATTTGTTATTGCTATTCCATTCCTAATCATGATATCTGTTATTCCCTTGCAGGGAAAAAGAATGTTTGTTTAAAGGAAATAATATTTTCAGGGTTGGTGACTAGAGGGTTATAGAGGGATATGACCCATTTCTAGCATATACAGCTCCTTCATCGAATCTTTATTTTTCTGGGATATAGGAAGCATCTGTATTAATGCTGTAATAAAAAAGTCCTTTAGTTGGGTGGTGACCCCCTTATTGGAAAATATGGGTTCAATTTTGAGAAACAAAAATATGGATGCATGATGCATTTTTTTTGTTGCTTTTTTATTGCTTTTGGATATATTTCGGATTTCAACAGCAGGCTTCAAACAACGTATTTGTTAAATGACGAGAGTGGCCAAGGATAATCTGTATTAAATGCACCGTCAAGCGACATAGCAATTAGCTTAGCGTAAGATAACATAATAAAACAGTCAAGTCACTGTTCGAAAATTGCAGCCTTAGCGGCATCTAAAACTTTTCTTTTATTGAAATATTTTCTGTTAGAAATCCAAATATCGAGTTTAATACTCCCGTTTGGCGTCCTTTTCTGATAAAGGACATGAACATTTCGAAAACGTTGAGCGTGCATTTACCCGCATCGTTTGTGAGCGTTCTGGCATCGATTACAACAGCTATCAAGATCGTTTGGAAAAGCTCAATCTTTCCACACTAGAATCTCGCAACATTACTGTTTACAAAATTCCCAATGGTTTAGTTGATATAGATGTGACATTATTTTATAAGAAATCATATTCAAAGTATCCTTCTATACATTACACAATATGAAAATATTTTCATCGTTGACACCAAAATATGATTTCTCGGAAATTTCATTTTGCTATAGGACAGTATCTGTCTGGAACAAACTACCCGGGTCTATTGTGTCGATAAAAGATTTAAATAATTTTAAAATCCGTTTGAATAAAATCAACTTGAATACGTTCTGTAGTTGAAATTTTATATCAAAAATTTAGCGGCAAAATGTCAGGGTGTTAATCACTGTAACATAATTGTAACATAACTCCAATCTATGCTTTCATTTACCATTTGAGTAGAAAAATGAAAATACATACATACAATAATAGCGTTTACAATAAATGTTCACATTGCTTATGCTCGAGTGGGGAACTTTTTCCTTTAATTACCTTTGCTGTCTTGAAGAGCTGTTGAGAAACAGTAAACAAACACACATGAGTGATTACAGAGTCTTCTGTTATAGATATTTTACGCTAAAACTGACAACAACAAAATTTATGTATTCGTGAATAAAGGAATTTCCAAAATTTTATCCATCAATAAATTTGCTTACTGCTAGCTTTCGCGTAAAATTTAATGAATTATTATTTCCAAATTATACAGAAGAAATTGAGATGATTGAGGCATTTTCAGAGTGTTATAGTGCTGATTGTTTTCTGTATAATTGCATGATTTTTAGTTACGCTTACTCTAAAGCTACAAGCATTTATAGTGGGATTTAGTGTAACAGTTATGGCAGATTATTCATATCGATGTGTTCGATTTGATAGCTATAAGTACAGATTCCATAATGTATGAGCGTTCAGGCCAAACCGTAGCTACCATACATGCTGTTGTGAGAATATAAAACCAAAAAATTATATACTGATGAAAAATCAATTCATCGAATCGCTCTATACATAAATTAAAAATGTTCAACATTTGTGCATACTTTTGCGTTACAATGCAAACTATGACATGTAGCAATCTTTGTTGCTAACCTCTTGATGTTTGATTTGTATTGATCTACACACTTCTAAAGTTTAATATTTTTCATCAAATATCAAATAAAGTACTCGAAATGTCATTAGTCTATTACCAACTGCTAAAGTGTGTGTGGTTGAATGATTGCTGGTCATATGAATATACAAGAAAAGTTATTCGCTTACGAAAGTAGAGAATCAAGTTGTGTTCACCATTTGCAAGTAGCATCGAACTTCTTCATAGCAACTATCGGCAAAACAACAATGTACAATCTCCCAATGTTTCGTTCTTTAAAATTATAATTAATTGGAAATAAAGGCTCATTTAATACAATGAATACTACATGTTTTATTTCATTTCTTTTACAGTGATGGAAATGTGAGGCGTATATACGATCATATCAAAGAAGACAATAACAGAGTGCAAACAGAGAGACATTTCCTAAAGCCTTACCTCCACTTGTCACACTGCTTTGATGTCAACAGAGGGGTATGCTTCGACGGGGCTATGAGCAATTAGTATCTTTTTAATTATTTTGTATTATCAATTGTCATATCTTTGTCAGCTATGTGTGACAGTGATTTGTGTTGCAAATATGTTTGGCGTTGGAGGAACGGCACATATTTATAATGTGACAGTTATACTACTACTAACGCTAGGAATTTTACCGGAGGAATGGAAACTATATACTTATGAAGAAGGTAATCTTACATATATAATATATATAATAGAATCAAAGTTAAAGACTAGGCGTTGTATCCGTTACTCAGAGCTTCGTCCGAAACTCTGAGTAACGGAGACAACGTCTAGTCTTTGGCTTTATTTCTATACTGCTGTGCACATCCATATATACCGAGCACTCTATTGATGTTTTGCCACTAATGAATTTATAAATATATATAATTTTTATTCCATGACTATTTTTAATCAGCCTTACCGCTTATGATCATAGCTTGTACATTATGGAGAGTATCTTTCAATTGTGCTAGTTTTGTATGAGTTATCCAGTTTTCAGTAGTAATTTTCATCATGCTAGATTGTGTTGCTTTATCAGTCATTCCTACAACAACAACTATGATACCACGGTCCTGGAGATCTTTTCTAGAGCTTTCTATTTTAGTCAAGTCTTTCTCAGTTGTAGGTCCAGCAACAAACATTAATAAAACTTTTCCAAGCGTTTTCCTTTCATCTTGACTTGCACTTTGGACGATGTATTGGAAAGAAGCCGCCATTGCATATCCGATATCTCTTTTAGCGAATGAAGAGAATTCTCGATCAGTGAATGTTTTGATACTTGCAACTGAATCAAAGTTTTTAAATGTCTGTAAGAAGATAAATGAGATGTATGCAGATTTGAATAATGGTAAGTTAACATATCATTTTATGGTTATTCACCCAATGGTTATATAGTAACATTAGTTATGAATAAATATAGGTTAGGCATTGAAAGGCATTCAATCACAGGTTTGAATTCGTTGAAGACTCAGACCTATTTCCCTTCTTCCATTGAGTGTTTATCAAAAGATGCATTGTCATCGCAAGGCAATATATTACAAAAAACAAAACGACATGATCCATTTTCCATCAAGCAATTCTTCGTGTAAAGTTAACAGCATTATTACATATTAGATCTCGAACCTAACCTTGATCCAAATTGAAACTAGTAACATGAAAACACAATTGATGAAGCTACAAATCACAAGTTTAGCATATCTTAAAACACTCCCAGTTTTCACATGATATATATGATCATTAACTTCCGTGATTTTAAAGCCTCTTTTGTGTGTCATTAGCATGTTTGTCTCAGAGCACATACCACTAAGCATATATCCGTCATTATCTCCACCATATTACATTTTCATCAATTGCGTTTACATAACGAGCTATGGCATGAACATCACAAAAGTATACACACGTGTGCGTTGTCTGAAAATTTATGATGAAGTAAGCTGGACGCTAATGACATTAACGAAACAACAGACAAATCCATGGACTAAAAAGAACCTGATGATAGGATTGTAGGTGAATTCCGCAGTTAAATTGAGGTAATGACTTACCTTGCTACGAACATTACCAATACATTCATAACCAAATATCCCAAGTTGAAACTTGGCATACACACAAGTAAAATTGACAAAAAATCTGAATCTGCATATCTAATAATACAATATTGATTGCCAACTTTTCTAGTGTAGCACTTATCATGCAATCAAAGGACTTGGTCGAGGCTGTCATGCTGTGAATATTCAATATGATAAGCGCCGTGGAGATGTCATTTAATAATCTAAAAAGCATTTTATAGCTGATAATTATTCAAAAGAGCTCATTAAAATTAAATATCTTAACGTGAAGGAAATATCAACATCAACCAAGTCAACTCGCAACAAAAGGAAAATGCCTCAATTTCAAACATATTATATTTTTCAATTTGTTTCTTGCGTTGTAGTAACATGTTTTTCATTCTCATTTTTTCAAGCACTGTATTTTTTTCAATCTTAACCATCTGAACTGAGCAAACAATACGTAAACAAACGATTGAACAGTACTTTGATAGCATATTGATAACATGAATATTGTCCACCCTATTCTGTAAATGAATTAATTATACGAAGAACTAATCAATAATGTACTCTTTTTAACGGGTAAGGACTTTATTTACAATGTCTTGATAAACAAATTACGCATCCCTCACTCGCGAAGGTTGAATTGCATGAAAAGAACATCAGCAAAGTTGATAAACAGTTTTGCCAGTCCACCAAAAATGCGTCATTTCCGGTTTCCCTTTAAACGATCAAATTTTCAGATAGCAGTTCCTTCTTTTGTAACTACCTTAGGCATACCAAACGTTTGAGAATTTTTTGATTGTTGATGATACAACTTTGAGACACATGATGGTAAATTTTCAAAATGATGAAAAACATTCTCACCTGTATGTTACCATCTCCATATTGACTCTCTCTGAATCTAATTCCATAGTTACTAGCAAATAATGCATTCATGAGATCTTTAATGTATTGTAAATAACCAGTCTTGAAAAAGTCATCTTGGCGACCAGTTAGCACTTTACTGCAATCAACTTTGATAAAAACGTCACCCAATGGATCAGCTAAGACAATATATAAGATACTTTTGTCACTTCAAATTTAAATTCTGGAATCAGGTATTTCAGTACGATTTCCACAGAGAATTAAAAATTAATGTGTTCTATAAACAATGACTAACATTGTAAAACGTTGTCTCACTGATCTGACATAGGGCACAATTCGAGAAATAATATGCAGGGCAAAGATAATACTAGACAGAGAATCAGACCGTCATATTTGCTTCAAGTTTCACACCGGAGCGATCATCAAGCGATTGCCCGATGACCAATCCTATAGCGTAAAATTTGAAGTAGGAAATATAACTGTCTGATTATCTGTCTATTATTATTAAACAATGAATATAATATATAGTGTTTTAATCAAAACAGCATCGCCAAATTGGAGGCTCCTGTTATCACTCTTCTATTTCTAGAAAAGTGGCTATTTTCGCTAAGAACAATGTCTGAAAATTCTTGTTTTTGATATTAGCACACATTTAATCCGTTTAACGACACTGCTAAGAACATTGCTATCATATGTTTCATTGACTGAGTATCATACACACTGATAGATAGTTATCGATTTGTTACCTATTTGAAATGAACATTTTACTAGCTTATATCAGGAGATGGAAATGCAAGTCATCCTGCTCTATATGACTGTTGCTTCAGGTGCAGAATTGTGAATTGCTTGCCCGTAGAGGCTTTAGCAATTTAGCTGTAAAGTATTTTCGTCTCTTTCGAAATTTTCAAATTATATATTAACCTTTTTTAAAATATACACACATCGAAATTTAACTTCAAAATCAGAATGTATCGGAAAGCTTTGCGTGATCTATAAATTGGTCATGCACCTGGGAAAGTACCCCTATCCTGCACTGGTCACTCAAAAAATATGAAGTACCTGAAAGCATACTTGAAAAGCATTATTGGACATTTCATAGATTGAAGGAATTTATTCTATAGATACAGTATCTGTCCTGATTTTTTTATGCATCATTAGTAAATTTTTTTCTACCACCTTTTTGATGGTTATCAAGGTGAATAAAATATAATAATTGAGGGATTACCTAAATTGTAGCTCCATTCTTGTCATTTGTATGATTTTGTGAAAAGCCGTTTACACGTAACTGCCTTCTAGACATATTACATGAATGACTATTTGATAAAAATTCAGCACATATCCCATATATAGTAATTAGCTAAGTTAGGGATGTTTTCAAATATATCTTACTCGATCGAACAACTTAGATAGCTTATATGAATAACTGATGGATAACTTGAGTTTACTTGATAAAAGTTATAAGTTGTATTATAATGTAATATCCATAATAACTACGAGCGCCAAATCGATGATCTGTTACCAATTTTTGTTAATGAAAACCAAATGTCTTAAGCCCAGATGTTACTCGTAAATATTTTCTATCTCTGACAATCTTTTGTGTACATTAGAACATCGAATTATAGCTTTTTATGTGATTTTTATTCAGAGCACTTCTTTATATATTAGGAAGCACATTTTTTGACTTGATTTTAAAAATAATTGTGTTTGTTTACTTGATATACTTACTACTTCGACGATCTCTTGCAATCAAATGGTAACCATCAATTAAAAACGGTGATAAACCAGCCAACAAAAAGAATAATACAATTCGATCAAACATCTTTCATGATTAAACAAATAGATAATTCTAAAATTATTTTTCCTGAAAATTGTTTTGGGATATTTATTTGTATAGGAAAAGCGAAATTTATATAAAAGGTCATTAAGCAAATACCTGTTGTTTACAAGCTTAGTAACAAGCCTTTTTACGTACATTTTGTATATTCATAGAAAAATATTACAGGATCTTAAACCGGAATGTGATGATCCTTGAAATATATATCACAATCAATTTACCTGATTCAAAGTATATCAAATTCAGCATCTTGAGATTATTTTAGTTACTGTTATATTATCTTATGTAATAAATGTTGGTTATGTTAAACCCTGTGTATCTTATACAGTAACAGTCGTGCCCCCTGTGCAACAGGCATCAAGTATGTGCTTGGCGATTGATTATGATTGTATTGTTATTGTTATCTTTTATATCTTCGGTTTTACTACTTTTCATTATCATTGAATGAGCTTATAACAGTTACTCTATTACAAATGGTGCCATTTATTGCAAACATACATACTTTTTCAAAAAGTAAATGCAAGCGTTTAACATCAAAAGACTTGACTATTTGACATAACCATTAAAGTTACGTTGTTATCAACAAAACTTTTTGTTCATTAATATCAAATATTCTTTCAAGATAAATTTCAAGAATAATATTCCTCTTTCACAAACAATTTATTTTAAAATGTAAAAATCACCGATTTGTAATTGTTAAATTGCTGTGAATATTTTAATTGTCCTCTTGTATATAAATCCACATTATTTGAAACGTTCTGAGTATTATCGCTATAATCTTGATTGAAATTTTCAAATCTGTATCCTGTATATTATAGGGTTCGGAATAAATAAATGAATGAATTAATTTGAATTATTGAATTCAGGGAATAATGTTAATTATACAGCAGAGCTTTAAATAATAAATAACCTATATATAATAGCCTTGGCGTGAAACTTCGAGAAACAAACATGATTGTGTTGTTTATGATTTCCGATTTCTGATTATATATATTTTATATTAAATAAATAAATATAAATGTTCCATTAAATAGGACGACTGGTTTATAAGTAACCGTACTTGGTAAGTGTAAACAGAACATGTAATTGTTCAAAGATTACGCTGTAAGGCCATGAGTGAGCCGTTGATATTTACAACTGTCCACATTAATTAACGGCTCTCTCAGAACGTTTACGCTGAATATCTTACGACCATTGGCATCGTATATAGACGCCTGCCAATCAATGAAAAATTAGAGGAAGCAAATTTATATCAATGAAGTTGTGGAATTTTTGGTAACAAATTATACTTCCTAACAAAATACGGCTTTATATGAAACATGGCTTTATGTGAATTATGGTCTGCTTCTTTAGTCAGATTTCTTACAAATCTCTCGTTGTAATAGGCTATATATTGAAGTTATATGGATTTTTATACCCTGCTTTGTATTAAGTAAAATATTTTGTTAAGGAGGCTCGGTAAACAGAAACAAATTTTTTCCTACGAAAATGATTATATTTTTTTCTCAATTTTAAATATTTAAACACTTCATTGTTTATTTCTCTCAAGTGAAAAATAGGGCTCGCCATACATATTTATCAGTTATGAAAGCTTCCTCCTACCACATCTTATTTCCATGGCAAACATTTCTATCTTGATGTAATTACCTACAAGCCAACTTTCATACGCATAATAAGGGACGAGTTCGACTGGGCTCAAGAGTGATGTAATCATTTTATTAATCATGTAACATAACGTTTTTCTGGAACTTCAATTATCTCTCATCAATCTCATCACAAAAATGATTGTTTTCTAATTTAATGGGTCATTGAATTTTCATTAAATACAATTTGAAGAAAATTCCTACAAATAGCATTTCAAAATGTATAACGCATACAATTCAAAATAATTGCTATTCAAACTCTTAGCATGTTTGCTTTATTAAAAATGTAGTAATAGCTTCATCCTAATATCGCAGCTCCAAATCTGATACTTTGTTTTATTTTACTAGTTCATTATTCAATTTCAGAGTATATTTGATTTCAATTTGTGAAAATTTGTTCAATATGTCGAATTTTGTCACCTTTCCAAACCCGTGTTTTAGTTGTTCGGTTGAAACTGTGGGCATAGATTCATACCTGAACGGTCTACACCAGACATAGATAAAAACGAATGAAAATAAAGATTTAAAACATCTCCCTGAAAGTTACATAACATTGTAATACATTTATTTAAATTACATTACAGCTTTGTGCCGTCTGCAAATGGCCAAATGAGGTACTCGTGGTATGATGTTAGACAAGTCGTTAACATAATTAGTGAGCAATAGTGGACAAACGTATATACCCTTGTCGAACACCACAAGGCATGAACAAATCTTCATTCATCTCATTTATTCTAATGAGAAAATTAAAATTGCTTTTTTTTTAAATAATGAATATAAATTTTATTAGGGTCGATAAATAATTTATTAAAAGGGAATTCAATATGAACATTAATTTACTCTATAAATCTATATTAAAAATAGATTATCTTGATTATCCAATCTTTGGCTTCCTTCCTTTCGAAAGACGTTTTTTTGTTTCTTCTGGTGGGCAACAGCCAGGTTTTTCAACACAACAGATGTATACACCTGGACAGCATTGTGTATTTCCAAGGCAAACTACATGAAAGAAAAAATATGTCAAAAAAAAATAGTTATGGTTTTATCTATACAAGCAACATTTAAATCAGATTACAAAATCCATATACATCATTATTCAACAAGAAATAAATTTTTATTTCAAAATTCAATGATTCTTTTCTTCAAGTGAATATCATTTATGTGCATTGATTTCACATCTGATTTTTACATATTTTTCTAATAGATATTCTGGTTGGAAAGCTGAATGAAACTCAATACACCTTTAGCTCAGGCTAGGGTAATCTGGACGCACCGAACTCAATTCGAATTAGGTGCGACACCGAATAGCATTAAATTCGCATTTGGGGTTATACAGACGAGCCGAATGTCGACGATCTTAAAAAACTGGCCAAAATGTCACGTGATAGGAAGTAGTTTTCTTGGAATTATACCGCATGGTTTGAAACCAGAGTGTTTTGTTTGCATTATTTTTCATTTTCAGCTATTTTTCCGTTCTATTTTGCCTATCAATAGTTTGAAACTTGTATGAAGTAGTAATCTCAAAGGTTTGGAAGCATTTTTACGGGAAACAGTTTTTGTTCTAACAAGGCATAGTAGTCAGAGCAAATTAAATACGAATTTCCATTAAATAACATATTATGATAAAAGCGACCCCAATTCTAGTGCTGATGCTAAAATAATACTAAAATAAAACGTTTTCAAATGTTTTAAATCATGATTTTGGAAAACATCAGCTTCCCTGTCAATCATCTTTCAATCATATAAACAAGTCACCATAACAGCTTCCCAAAAGCGATGTTCTTTCTATCGCATTATTGCCATGAAAACATCCTTTAAAATAATTTATGATATGCACATCCCCCGGTTTATTGCCATATAAGGTAGATATAGGAGCTACGGCACCGTGAGTCGAATGTATTTAGTTCGTTGCGATGATAGCTCGCTCGTATAACGCGGCGATGAATTTAATTCATGGAGAAGAGCTCCGCACGTCAAGGCTTGACGTGCGGAGCTAGCTTGACGCACTTAATGTTTTTTGAAGAATGTTGATGAACCGAATGGTGTTATACGAAGCGCGCTATCATGAGATTTAATTCGAATGAATGAATCAATTGAGTTCGGTGCGTCCATATAACCCTAGCCTCAGGTTGATCAATGAATGAGATATTTATTATCAGATTCCTAATGAACATTTAACTAATGATTATCATCTAATATCGTTTTAATTGAGATTAAGATTCCTGTTTTCATTCTCCTAGGCCATGGCTACTTCTCCGAAAATTGCAATTCATCAATATTAGTTAAAGAATAATTGTAAAATGTTCTTACTTGGGCAAGCACCAACTGGATTCTCTCCACCAGGGCTACTTGGTAGGTTAGGGTTTCCATTAGGAATGTTTGTAGATACAGGAGGAATATTCTGTCCTGGTAAATTTGGTTTGTTTGGTTCATTTGTTGTGCTTGGAACAATTGATTGATCTGGCTTGGTTGGTGTATCAGGAACAACTGGATTAGCAGGAGTGCTTGGAGGGGCAGTAGGAACATTGGGTTGTCCAGGGTTTTCTGTGGTTGTTGAAGAAGTAGGAACAGCAGTATCAGTTGGTGTTTCTGGGACATTGGGCTGGCCTGGTTTATTTGGAATATTAGGCAAGTTAGGGTTATTAGGTGCCGTTGGAAGAATATCCACAACAGGTTTGGTTGTTGGCTCAGGAGCAATATTTGGTTCTCCTGGCTGGTTTGGTGTATCAGTCGGGTTCGTTTGACCAGGAACAATTGGTGTTGTAGGAAGGTTGTTTCCAACTGGTTTCGTAGGTAGCAAAGGAGCATTGGGTTTTCCTGGTTTGTTTGGTATATCAGGAACATTGGGTTGACCAGAAGATATAGTTGTTGTAAAGCTATTATCCACGGATTTAGTTGTGGGTATAGGTATATTGGGTTGCCCTGGTTTATTTGGATTACCCGGAATATTCGGCTTTCCAGGCTGGTTAGGACTTCCAGGGACATTTGGCTGACCAACTGGTTTGGTTGGAGTGACTGGTAAATTAGGTTGAACAGGTTTGCTTGTTGTCTGCAGAGTGATCGGCTGTCCTGGTTTATTTGGTTCTCCAGGAACGATAGGTTGATCACCAGGCTGCGATGGTTTGTCAGGAACGGCAGGTTTTACAGTTGTAGGTGGAGTAGTTTGAATGGAAGGATCATTGGGTTTGAAGGGATTTCCAGGCACGATTGGTTGTTCAGGATCATTTGGCTTTCCTGGAAGAAGTGGCTTGCCTGTTTTTCCAGTTGGCTTTTCAGTAGGAATTGTAATTCCAGGGACTAAGGTGAGAGGCTCTTTAGGATTTGCACCTGGCGTTGTTGGTTTATTGGGGTTTCCTATTAATGGAGTACTTTTCCCAACTGGTATTGTAGGTACTGGATTTCCATTTAACGGTGGTAATGCAGGATTGGTTGATTCAGTTCCTTGTGAGGGTGAAACACTTGGAGTATCTGTACTTGCAATAGGTTTCACAGTTGGTCCAACAATTGATGGAGAGATTGTTGTCTCAGAACCAGGAAGTGTGAGTCCATCGGTTGATACTGTGTCAGGAAAGAAAATATATCAATGTTCAATAATAAAAGTATAACAATTTCATATTTTGATCATTTAACTTACATTAAAATATTGAAATTAAAGAAGGCTGCAAAATTTAATAAAAAAAATAAGTAAATAAAATCAAAATTATAGTTGAAAATAGTCAAAAATTAGACATGTGACTATTACATGCTCTGCTGTATAACATTGAGGACTATCACATTCAGTAAAGACAAATAATAAGTATATTTATTCATTTATTTAAAATGAAAATTATATAGATAATTGAAAATAAATTGCAAACAGATGCTACCGAGACGAAAAGAGAGATTTATGTAAAATTGATTTACCTGGTTCATTTTCTTGAGGTTTTGTGGGATCAAGAGGGTTCATCGTTGTTGGTAATCTAGATTGTGCATCCCCTTGAAATTCAAAATAAAATCAATGAGAAATGCAATTTCATCATTCAGGTTTATCACAAATTAAATGCAGTCTTCTCTTTTGAGTTTAAGCAGAATCACAATCAACTTAGTATTTTTAATCAAATCCACTGGAATCATTTTATGTTTAGTCCTTGCATGACACTCTATACTCTCAAACAATCGAAATAAAACATCGAGAAAGGATCCAATCCAGCCAAATCATGTTCAAGTAGTTCAATCTTCCTTCAATTTTTGGATCAAAAGTTCCTTCTTAAAACATTTCATAGTGAAAGATAGCGACAAAAAACTACAAGTAGTGATTGTTGAAACATATTCGGTATTATTCATTATTTCATCGTCAGTTCAAGATATTTCCTTCAACTTAGTTTTAATGAACATTCTCAGATGTTAATCGGGAATCTAATATTGCAATAGCTCCTATTCAGACAATACATTTGGCGGGGTTAACATACAAAATGATCTTCAACATATTATAAAGGCCCTTATTACCTGATTTAACGTAATTGTATTCATAACTCCGTTGAATCATTATTTTATTAAAAGAGTAGATTATAACAAAAGTACGAGCACGAATAATTCAAGCCTCTAAAATCCGATATGCATGTACATATTCGACTTATCGTATTTCAGAATTCCTTTATGATATTATACAGTAGCATATCTTTCTTTGATATCTACTTGTTGTTTTCTATGGATATTTACACTATGTGGGGGTTGATGAATTAATTCAATTATCCCGTGACTAATGATTCCTGCTAGGAGATATTCAGCTTCTTAAAGTTTGGTTACTGTTTCATCGTGTAATCAACGTGTAGTTTGTGACACTGACTTTAACTTACAGAAGATAAACGTTTACCTGCTGTAGGGATTGCAGTACCTGGCGAGCCAGTAGTTTTAACAGCTTCTGGATAACTTGGTGCTTCAGTCGATGCTGTGAATCGAGGCGGTAGGGTTTCAGGACGTCGAGTTGGTTTTCCATATCCTCCTGGGTTATTCATAGGTGGAATCTTCGATGGAGCATCAGTGCCAGTTGTTATTGGCTCGTCCGCTGCAGAAGGTGCTGTGGGTTTATCTGCTGGGCTTCCTGTTGGGTTGACTTGAAGTGGGGGAAGCTTTGTTGTACCTGCAGCACTTGGTGGGTATTCATTCACAGGTGTGGTCGGTGTTGGTCCACCAATAGGTTTGCCACTGGGGATTACTGAAATCATAAGATCAAATTAGTGAATATCTAAGATGGAATATAACTTCTTGTTCACTTTTGGTTCCAATATACAGTTCTATAAAATAAAAAGTAAAGTCCTCCTGAGCTTCTTGATTCTAATCATGGTGGAACCAACTTAAACTAACCCAACTCGTGACATTGGTTTTAAAATAGCCTGGTTATAGAATTTAATCCGGGTTAGTTCCTTTCCCATTGTCTTAGTTTTAGAATCAGGTTAACATAGGTAGTGTGAAATGGGATTTGTGAATATCTAAGATCAAATTTGTGAATATCTAAGATGGAATATAACTTCTTGTTCACTTTTGGTTCCATTATACAGTTCTATAAAATAAAAAGTAAAGTCCTCCTGAGCTTCTTGATTCTAATCATGGTGGAACCGACTTAAACTAACCCAACTCGTGACATTGGCTTTAAAATAGCCTGGTTATAGAATTTAATCCGGGTTAGTTCCTTTCCCATTGTCTTAGGTTTAGAATCAGGTTAACATAGGTAGTGTGAAATGGGATTATTACATCTCTCTATCAACGTCCAAGCATAAAAAAAATTTCTCATTAACTTCAAGATTGACATTTAAGAGTAATATCTTCAGTTACCGGTGAAGTGATTTTCTGTCATTCATTTGAACATGGAAATAATTGGAAAAGAAATGGAAATAATTACGTTTCGAATTGCATATGATGTAATTGCAGAATAAAAGCTGTAATTATTTTCAGCTTCAATCAATACCTTCATTTAACAATCTTTTGCTGGCTTAATGATGAGCTGATACATTACAGAAGCTACTTGCATAGTTGCAAGACATTACAAAACGCCGTTAAGATAGAAAGATCACAAGATAATGCCATGACATATGTATTCACGTACCTTTCTCAGGTGGAGATGCATCTGTAGGACCAAGTGCTACCGAGGAAAGATTGATCATATTGAAACTACAAGATGTTCTCAATCAAAGCACCTTACGTAGTCACAGACTTAAATTAAAAACAATCAATTACCACGCCTTGAATCCATCAAGTATCAGTTTTGTCATCGTTGCAATTCCGTGGTGGAATTCATTATCAGAATATCTCATTAATTCAAAAACTTTAGAAATTTTCAAAAGAAAATTAGATGATACTGACCTGTCACCTTTTTGCACAGTCTACAAATAGTGATTGCAATACTTATAATAATTATATATAGAATTTAAGAAAATCAATATTAATTTAGTTTATATATTTATTTTTATTCTCTAATCTGTAAACCATCTTTTTTATAAATGATTGTTGTTGTTGTAAGGCTGTATGTATGTGGAGCATGAAGTTGTTTTCAGACTCCCTGTATTCACCTGTCGAAGGTTCATTTTGACAAAATATATCAAATCAAATCAAATCAAATCAAATCAAATCAAAATCAATAAATCAAACGTATAGATGTCTCTTTTATCTTATTAACATTAGTTAGCGGACTTCATGTGGGATAGCTAATAAACTTAGACATTAGAAAAAATTCTTGTGAGTCCTTTGGCATGGACAAAATAAGTCTCGGAGCAGCCTAATCAATTGATGTTTTTTATCAATAGCAAAGCTCTGGTATAATGTAATGATGATCAGCAACTTTAAAATTTACTTTAAAAGTATTTCAGATTTTGAACATGGAAATTACCGTAAAATATTGATAAAATATAAGCCTCATCAATTGAGTACAATATTATCTAAATTATTGGTGAAGCTAATTATACCACTTTTATATACTACCAAATCGAGATAAAACACTACCATCCTTCCTATCAATATTTTAGACAGCAGATTTGTTAGAAAATAGGTTAAGAATACTTACTTGGTGTTCCTGGTCGAGCAACAGGTGGAATTGCTGCTGGATTTGGTGGTTTTGCAACTGCGAAAGAATTAAACAATTGTTCATAGTTGAATTATGTCAGGCAACTTCATATAGAATAAAAAAGGGAAGGTGTGTCATAGTCCTATTCTAGTGACGTCCCAGGAGAAGACTGTTGCGAGAACAGTACATTTTCCTTGAATTTTTTAATCAATATAAACTTTTTTTAAGTACAAATGAAAATGTTTGATGTCGATCAATCGAAATTTCCTATATCTTGAAATTATAATAAATAGACTCTTGTCTTACTTCCTTGTCCTCCAAACTAAGGATTCATTATAGCTTTTAAACGTATGTTATCTCTTACGTTAAATTGACTGAAAAATAGAATGACTATAGGTAGCCTAGTGAAACATTTTGTAAACAGATGTGGACACGAAAAAGAAATTAAATGTAAGCTGAGTTTTAGCTAATTGAAATAGCATGTTTGCTTCACATTGCATGTGATAAAAATAGCAGATTATTGAAGTTTATGATTTCAGTTTTTGAATACGTTGGTACCCTTCCGTTTACAGTTAAGTGTTTAATTGGTTGAGGATTTTAGCGGATTTTGTTTATGTTTTGGTTGCTTATTAAATATCTATCCAATCTACGTAGGGAATTTAATGTTTTCCATCCAAATGTTAACTTGCACAAGTTGGAAATTGGTCACTATATATAGTAAGAGTAGATGTGAAATGAGATCAATCATGTTTTTAAAATATCAAATATCAATTCTGTAAAAAGTTGGGTAATTTGTTTAGGAAATATTAATTTAGTTATTATATATTTCTTTGAAAACATTCAAGTGTGAAAGATAGCGACAAAAAATAATGATTGATTTTGCTCCGTTGTTTCGACATTGTTGTTGTCATTTTCAAGGTCAAAAGAAAGAATTTATGAAATTACAAGATCTTTTTACTTAGAATGTGCTAAGATATAAATTTAACCATTGTTGTACAAAATATATCTATCAAAATCTCACCGGTACAGATGCTGGCTGAAATGGATTTGATTTTCATTTCTAATTCACCAAAACTTTCCATACCAAAGTAAAACGTATCATGACTGACCCAAGGACTAATATTCTTCCGCATTTTTTCTTTATATTTGGAGCCAACAGCTATAGCCATGATTCTATAATTTTTAGATTTAAGTGTTTTAGCTGCACGGTTAGCAAGCCCTTGTCTTGTAGCTACACCATCAGTTAAAAGTAACACAATTTTTCTTGCTTTAGGGCGGGCATCACGATCTAATATCTTTGCAGCAGCTTCAAATGCCTTATCTGTGCGTGTTATTTGTCCCATATATTTGATACCAGAAATGCTTTGTATAACTGATTCTTCAGAAGTACTGTCTGTGAATTTCGATTCAACCTAAATTCGTATAATAGTATACATTTAACAATGAGCACTTTGTAAAAATATGGGTTCTATATAAAATGCCTGAAATGGCTTGAAAGGCTTCAATAAATGATGATGATGATGAATGATATTTAGCATTAGAGGTTACTATCCTGTTTAATTGCATTTTACGTTGATAATTTAATCAATTATATGGCATCAATCATGACCAGCTTTCATCATTATGATCTTCTTAAGGTAATCACTTCGCTAGATGGATTTGATAGTGTGTTTAATGCATTGTATTGCATGAATTATTCCCAGCTAGACAATATCAGTGTATTATTTATGCATTATCAGATGAAATTGTTACCAGGCCCAAGTTATTAATTTGGCTACACATTCGTACTATTGATTTAAATATACTAATCACTTAATGACCATGTTATAATCTACTGTTTAGCTCAAACATTGGGACTGTTTCTACCGTGATCTTATGGATAATTTATTGCAACTCATTATAATTTAGTTAGTGATTACTGCTTTCATAGAAAATATGTTTTGGATCTATTAGAAATGTCAATCCATAAACAAATCTTGTTGCACAGACATATTCTCGACTCTATTAAACAAAATCATCTAACATTGATAAATAATTTAATTTTCTTACTTTTACATTTCTGCTGAATACAATAAGACTGATTCTAGTCCTATCTGGTCCAATTTCAAAAAATTTCACAGTTTTCTTCAAAATGTCAATGACGTCATTTTGGAACACTTTTCTACCAATTGAACCAGATGCATCAATCAGAATGACAATATCAGCTATTGCTGGACAGGCTGGAATCAAGCAAAAACAAAATAGGAAAAGCTGTATAAGATTGTATCCGAAAAATTCAACTAATAATATTGTGTACGTCCATAATATACCTGGTGTTTTTTTCTATACAACCAAACATAAACAATGTTAGTAAAAAAAATTTTACAAGAAACGCAGTATAACCTTATTCCAAAATCAAATTCATCGTTGAGGAAACAACACACTTTACATTAATTTAGCAGTAAACAATGAATGACCTATAGCTTGTTTTTAATTGAGACTCAACTTTAGCTCGTTATTTTTTGCAGGGGAAAAAATGAGTATTCGTAAGTGTTCATAGAAACAACACAAAGTCAACACCTATTAAATAGCTTATCAGAACAACATTAAAATTTTGCTTCAATCCACTGTGTTCATTTTGCTTGATTATTCTTATTCACGCTAGATCGATAAAAATTAATCGTTTGTGTTTGCGGCAAATTTCCAACTAGAGACGGAAATGAAAATCGAAGATAGTTCGTTTTGAATCCTGAACATTAACAACTTCCGCTCCATTTTAATTAAATGCATACATCTAAGTTCCTGGAAACGCAATTGCCTGAATTTTTTACTGGTATACTGCTATTATTTGCTACTAGTGTTGTCAACTGAGGCTCATTCCTCCCACGTTGTTTTTTTTAATGATATTTTATATACCGTGAAGTTATATTTAAACAATTCGATTATTTAAATTTCGTATCCAAGGTAACTTTCTTACTTGGACATGCAACAGTTACATAATAAATATAAAAGTGTTATTCATTATACGATTAGAAGGCAAGTCATTGCGTCATTTTAAAATTCAATTTGGAATATATCCTCCATTCAGATTTCACTCAAATTATTATCCCCTAAAGAAATTATAACAATAGACTTTATAAGACAGTATAGGCATACAACATTATTTCTTAACTATTTGCATTGCAAATAATATGCGAGTCTTAGTATAGTGGCTAGGGCATTCGACCTCAGACCGCAGGTTCTTGGGTTCAATCCCTGACAGAAACACTTTTGTCTGACCTAGGCAAAGCACATCCGGCCATTAATCTTGCACACGACATTGATCTACTGCAGTTATAATACCTGGTTTATATGTTGGTGTTAGTGCAGTTGGTAGAGTTACTAAAAATACAAACAGTTATTGTAGCAGAGATTAGAATTTAAGATTAATGCGTGTTTTGTAGACATCTGTATCCATACTTTGAGTGAATAAAAGCTACTACACAAATGAATAAATATATCGACAGAACTGCATCGATATTTCCAAAGCTACTTTACGCTATGCAATTTAATTTCCTAATAACCTTTTTTCCGTTTTAATCGGTGTCATGTGACGAGAAACTAGGATGGCTAAGAATTCGGACAACGGCAAAAACAAAGACTTGCGTGAGATACATATTATTTGTCAAAATGATAATTTTGAATTGGTTATTGTTTTAGTTGATGTTCCAAATGTGATAATAATCAAGATAAAACGATGCCAAAGAAAAAATGTGTAGATCATGAGACTGCGCAATACAGACTGCAAAGATATTAATTAAGTGCTTTGTGATTTACAAGTATTATTCAATTTATGTTGGTATTAAGTATTCCATAGGATCCCTAATACAGCACAAAAATTGTCATTTACTTTGCTGCTCATTAGATAATTTTCATGGAGCACATTTTTCACCTAAAATTTGAGCACTATTGAAGGGCTACCACATACGGTTACCGAGGTTGGGTTGATATTTACTAAACGAAGAATGTTGTGAGGCACGTTCGTTCAAAACGTGAGACAAAACGTTCAGCCTTCTGGAATCCTATAGGAATTTCAACATTTACTTCTTAAATTTTTTGTTGATGTTTGACTTATAAATCATAAAAAATATCATTTATTTCTGAATTTGCTCTCACCTTCCAGGATCTAGGATTTCAGGATTCCTACCTTTATCGGACCCTGATTATCATTAAGTCATATATAATATATAGTTTCCATGCCTGACTATATATCATATTCTGCATTAAAACCTACCAACTTCTTGTGGTTTTACTGTTGGTGCAACTGATGGTTGTTTTGCATTTGGTGGAATAGGATGTAGAGTCGGATAAATACATAAAGAATACAACGTTAGTAATATAACAACATCAAGTATAATTCAGATCCACTTCAAAACTCTTCTGTCTCACATCTCTTGATCCACTTACTTATACATTCTATCACGAGGCTGGCCTCTAACTCATGCTAAACCAACACTCGCTTCTTCTTCAAAAGTTTATTAATTTTAATTATTAATTATGTATAATTATATGAAGTATTTAAATCAAATTATCGAATAAATATGTAACAGCAAGAAGTATTTAATTATAAGAAGAACAACGTTAACGACACCTGATTAATGTGTAGAAGGATCGGATGGATCAAAACGCACAGGCGGTTTACTAACTCGTCCAGATCGTGTATGTACATTATCATTATTATTAAATCTTGAGGTTGGTCTCACATGAGACCTAGCCCTCACAAGTTGCTGACCGGAATCTGTTGAAATTGTTGTACGGTCTTCAGACGAACTTACTGCAATACCACGGACGTTATTGTTACCATGTCTAAATAAAACTCTTTCCCCGTCATTGGGAATAGGTACATTACTAATATTATTACCGCTATCGTGATATTTTTTCATTGCTAACTTAGCTTTTAATTGACTATCTACATTTACAGCTTTTGATGAAAATAAAGCAGGAATTGCCGTTATAGGACGTCGACCTGTCAAAGCATGCAAAGGCGATGTACCGATCATACGATGATGAGAAGTACGCATAATAAATAAAACGTGACGTAAACGTTGGTTATTACTAAGATCGTCACAACGAGACCATCGTCTTTTAAAAGTCCGGTGAAAACGTTCAACCATCCCATTAGATCTGGGGTATCGCGGGGCCGAGTGTCGAATTGTAACGCCCCATGATGACAAAAATGACTTAAACTTCTTAGACGTAAACTGCGATCCGTTATCAGACATGATCTCTAAACACGGACCATGAGAACAAAATACAGATTCTAAAGCATCTAAAATATCAGGCGTTTTCTCACGTTTTATAGAAAACACTTCAGGGTAACGAGACCCATAATCAACAATACTTAAATATGGTTTACCATCTACATGGAAAATATCCATTGCTAAAGTGTGCCACGGCGGTAATACATCAGATGGCTTTAACTCAGTATTAGGCCACCGTTCATCGAATTCTTTACATTGTTCACAATGTTCAATAATAGTTTTTACTTCTTTGGTCAAACCAGGCCACCATACTGATGATAAATTAGACAATGTAGATTTTAAACCAACATGACTGTCGTGCGCAGAATAAATAACACGTTCACGTAAGGTAGATGGAATGACAATCTGTGAACCTCTTAGCAGTAAACGTGGCTGTGAAGAAACAGATAATGAATAACGTTCTTTAAAATAACAATCCAAATTTTCAGGTAAGTTAGACCAATTACTAGTCTCTAAACAATTGATAACTAACGACAACGCATTACTTGCAGCTGTTTCGCGGGAAACTTCTTTTATAGACACAAATTCAGGAGTAAGAAATTGTGTAGCGTCATCAAGAACAACTGATGCAATTTCACTGTAATCTTTAGTAGACAATTCAGTGGTGTCATCCGCAATAGGTGAACGAGATAAAGTATCTGCTAATGTATTCATCTGTTCACGGGCCGGTTTATAACAAATAGTGCCCCCAAAAGAAGCTAATCTCATTAACATACGCTGTAAACGAGGGGCAACATCGTCAAATGGTTTTTTCCAAATAGACTCTAAAGGTTTATGGTCAGTCCAAAATTGTACAGGACCACCCAAAATAAATTGTCGGAAACGAGTAGCACCAAACACAATAGATAATAGTTCACGCTCCATCTGCGAGTATTTCTGCTCAGTGGAGGTGAGGGATCGACTAGCGCACAAAACAGGCTTCCATTCATTGTTATGCAATTGCATGAGCACAGCTCCTAATCCATGTGGACTTGCATCGGACAAAACAGCAGTAGTAGCATTACAATCGTAAAATGCAAACGAAGTAGTTGCAGCACATCGTAAATCATCCTTCATTTTATCCCAACAATTATCAATAGCGCTCTGATCATATGAGCCCTTCAATATATCTCGTATAGCTTTTAAATTGTTAGATAATGAAGGTAAAAATTTTTGCAAGTAGTTTAACATACCTAACAAACGACGCGCTTCTGTGACAGACTTTGGTGGTTGTAATGCCAAAGCTTCAGTAATTTTTGTAAGATCTGGAGCCAGACCAGCAGCAGAAATTGTATGACCAAGATAAAGCAACTGTTCTTGTGCAAATTTACATTTCTTTTTATTTAATTTTGCCCCAATGGATTTTAAACGTCGTAAAACAGCATTTAGACGAGCGTCATGTTCAGTACGGTCTTTGCCAAATATAATTATATCGTCGATATAAACTAGACATCCAGGAAGATCAACTAAATGATCTGACATAACTCTTTGAAACAATTCAGGAGCAGAGCTCACACCAAAAGGTAAACGTTTAAATTTATAATTTCCAATATGAGTTGAGATTGTAGTTAATTCCGAAGAATCCGCATCGAGTTTGATTTGATGAAACCCGGACTCTAAATCCAAACAGGAAAAGTATTTGGAACCAGACATCTTAGCGAAAAATGAATCAGCGTTTGGAATGGCATAACGTTCTCGTTGAACAGCTTCGTTTAAACGTCTAAAATCGCCGCAAAGACGTACATTTCCATTTTTTCGCCAAGCGACAACAATCGGCGATAACCATTTACTAGGGCCAGTCACTCTCTCCAATATATCAGCGTTAACCATCTTTTCTATTTCTTTTTCAACTGGTTTATGTAATCTGAAAGCAAGCTTTCGTGCACCTTGAACAATAGGTGTAACATTAGATTTAACATTAATTGTTGCAACACCAATATTTCCTAGCGTTTCATCGACAGCACTTACGCTGACATCGTATGCTTCAGGTAATTGTAACGGCTGTCCTCCTAATAATAAATAGTCGGAATAACTCAACAGAGGACATTTTAATTTCTTTATACATTTAGCCTTGATCAAAATTGCCTTGTCGCTTGATGAGGCCGACACTTTGATTTTTCCTTCAGCAATAATAGGTATCTTTTTACTATTCCATGGTTTCACAAAAGTGTCAGTAAGCATTTTAAATTCTTGACCTTTCTTTAAATATTCTACAGGTAACATCGTTGCCGTACTTCCAGGATCGATTAAAAATTTCAAAGGGTCTCCGTTTACAAATAAATGTACATAAGCACGCTCACCTGGCTGAGCGGAAGTTAATGCAAAAGAAATTTCCGACTCATTCGATGATGAGGTGTTATCCTCATTGTCAAGAGCAGCGCTTTTATCAGAGCGATGTGATTTACGCCTGACAGATACTTTATGCTGTGATGGCGTCCTTGTCTTGTTAACACTGTCATTCGCATATTTACTACGCTGACAAACGCTGTGAAAATGATTACGAAGTCCACATGATGAACATGATTTCCCATATGCAGGACAGCGTCCAACAGCGTGCGATCGTCCACAATATTTGCATGAATCGATAATCTTTGTATTATTTGCAGTTGTAGCGGCGATAATCTCTGTTTTAACAGCATCTGATCTATTAACAGTTTCATAACTTGAGACTAATTTTGTACATTCGTCAATAGTTAAAGAGTCAAAATCCTGTTGCAATAATAATCGTTTTGCGTCTTCGTTTCGGACACCACGAACCAACAAATCCCGCATTAACATATCTCCGGTTAGGGTGCGGTCAGTGTAACCAGTCTCATCATATAAATTTCTCAATTGTTGTAAGTATTCATGTATTGGCTCGTCTTCACTTTGACGACAATCAAATAACTTACAACGGTAATCCAAATGTCGTCTCTGTGGTTTCAGGATCTTAGTTATTCCTTTGAGGACATTAGTGACAGTTTCCGTGTTGTCGGCCAAATTAAACGTACAGTTTTTCTTGGTAAATTGCCGGAACTCTTCGCCTGCAATGTTGTAGAGAATAGCAAGCTTCTTTGCTTCTGATTGCAGTGCTAAGTCGGTGGCAGTCATATAGGTTTGGAAACCGAATTTCCACTTCGTAAATCGGTCATATGCATCACGTTGACCAGGATTGAATTCAGGCGGAAGACGCCCACGAAAAGTTGCCATAACGTAAAAATATGGTTGATTATATATGCATGAAAAAAAAAATATATAAATCTATCCACTGTGCCAATGTAGAGTCGGATAAATACATAAAGAATACAACGTTAGTAATATAACAACATCAAGTATAATTCAGATCCACTTCAAAACTCTTCTGTCTCACATCTCTTGATCCACTTACTTATACATTCTATCACGAGGCTGGCCTCTAACTCATGCTAAACCAACAAGGAGTCGTGATTTGTATCGGTTTTTCATCCTCTTCAAATATAAGCAGAAACGATACATGTTATGTTGTAGATTATTGTAACAGAATCACAGGGCTAACTTCCTGTACAGACACATTGAATGGACTTGATTATATCAGCCAAGAAAATCCCTGGCAAAAGTGTTGCGATCTTAATTTTTAGTTGTCAACCATAATGTGATTCTATTCCTTTGTGCTAATTTCATTCCAGCCATGTATTGGCAAAATGATTTCAGAAAATAGAAAATGTAGCATGAAATCATTCATTATCTCGTGAATTGATGTATCCTGGCATGACGTTCTCTTGCAAAGTTGTGCGAAGTTGTTCTCAATTGGAGTCAATAAAATTTCACATCAGATATATAGCCGGGGATAGCTTCAAATCCATAGTTGTAAATACACGTAAGACTAGCAGTGAGTTGGAAAGTTGAAAACAAAGTCATCCAAACTAGTAGAATTCCTAACATCAGCACTTCAAATCAATTCGATCTAGCACCATGTGGTATTTTTACCTGAGTTTACTGTAACTCTCTTGGTCCCGACGAAGGGGCGAAAATAGTTATTATTCGTAATAGTTAATAGCTATTATTTTATATACCTATCAATGTATCTGAAAGGTTATATTGTTAAAAAGGATGAATTATGTTTCGGAAGGTATATTTCCTCGTGTTCATGTTCATTTCTTAGAAGATAACGATATAGGCGCTATATAAATGCCTTATTATTGCTATTGATTATTATTATTGTTCATGCCGTATATGTAATTTTTTACTATTTGCGTAATTGCTGCTGCGTATAAACCAGCCCTATTGATTTATGGGTGTTGAATAAAACTATAAGCTATAACATTTAATCTGTAAAAAATATTCAAATTACCTGGTACTCCTGGAAGAGCTGGAGGTGGTCCTGAAGGGGGTTTTGCAACTGCAAGGCAAATAGGAAAAATTACTATATAAAGATCCTGCATATAAATGGCTGACGATAACATAATTCATCAAAGATACAGCAATGTTTATGCCCCCTTCTCCTTAACCCCTCTCAAAAGTATAATTCATTTTTACAATTGAGATATTTTGTATGTCTTCCTACCAATCAATTTTAATAGAAGAATATATTGGCAAGTCTGATATGGTTTACATCATCTCGATAGAAATTTCTACATTTCTTCGTAAGCATACTTTACTCACTGCCGCATGTGCCTAAAGTTTTGAATTACAAAAACAATAGCATCAGTAAAAGACTCACCCACACAGATACTCTGGGATATTGTCTTTATTTTATTTTCCAATTCTTCAAAGCTTTCCATACCAAAATAATATGATGAACGACTAACCCAAGGAAGCATTCTCTCCTTCATTCTTCTATTTATTATTTTATTTTGTGAACCAACAGCTATAGCCATAACCCTGTAATTTTTTTCCCTAAGTGCTTTTGCTTCCAAATCAGCAAGTCTTTGTTTTGTTGCCATACCATCAGTCAAGAGTAATACAATTTTGCTTGCTTTTGGACGTGCTTCGCGGGTTAGTATACGTCCTGCTTCGTAAAATGCCTTATTTGTATATGTATTCTGACCCATGTACTTGACACGAGAAAGTGCATTTAGTACATTCATTTTGGAAGTGCTTTCGGTGAATTTAATTGCAACCTAAAGCAAAACGCCAGTAATATATAATCATATCGTCAACGCGTTTGCATTGGAGCATCAAGGGCACATAGCAATTCTAGTATGGATATCCAAAATTAGATATTTGCTGTACAACTTCTTCCAAATTCTGGTAGTTCCCATCATTATCTTTGAGATGGCTGATTTGATTCCTGCTTACAAGAATCTAAGTAATCTCAGCTTTTGATTTAAACATTTTCATACAAAACATATTTAGTAATTGATAGTCTTACCGACTGCTTATAGTACATTATTCGTTCAAAAGTGTACATAACGGCTTATTGGTGTGAAAAAATAGTAACACAGAATATAGAAATGAAGAAATAGTAACGCAGAAATTATTACTTGAATGATAAAACTCCAAATAATGTACTCCAACGTCTATAGATATGCATCTCATAGAAAACATTCCAACAGATCTTTCAGAATCATTTGATTTACTTACAGTTGCAGTATAACTGAATACGATAATACTGATTCTTGTTTTTGATGGTCCGATATCGAAGAACGAGATGGTTTTCTTCAGTGTATTGATGACACCGTTTTCAAATGTTGATCTACCGATCGATCCGGATGCATCGACCAAAATAACAATGTCAGCAGTAACGGGACAAGCTATAACATCGAAATCGAATTTAGATCAAAATTAAATACATATCATTGATATCGAAATCGAACAATAAACTCTGGAATCAGATAACTGAACTTCGAAACCAGAACGAAATATAAAATGTGTTTTATTGTTATCGAGTGATTAATGTAAAAATATTTGTTTTGTAATGTAGAATGATCTTCATTTTCAACTTTCTTTGTCGGAAGTACGCTAATAAGTTATTCACTAATTTTGTATGAACTCTTTAATTGTTTTGAAATTTGAATGAAGTAGGAAGTGGAAGGTTGGACATTACGTACATAGCCAACCAAATAACCGCATGGAACGGATAGTACGTGAACATTATACAAAATACCACCTTCAATTAATAATGTACAACCTTGTTAAAGTATCGACAAAAGGACGCTCTATTTCGTTAACATCAATGAAATTCTTCGCAAAGGTTTAGTTGACATGAATTTCATGATGGTATATTCATGTAACCTTTTAACTCCTCCTTATTACATTCCTTGAAGATGATTTTAGATTAAATCGAAACTGTTGCACCATCTATTGTGTGTTTTTTTTATCGCATATACCATCACGAAAATCAATGAAATTTACAAAATTATTTCAATGTTTGCTATGTACAAGAAGAAGACATCTGGACACACTCATGCTATTGGCTTCTGTTGGTATTCTAATTCGCTTTTAGAATTAAAATTCCACCAACATCATGAATATTATATCATTCTCCACGTAACTGGTAAGAGTTCACGAAGTTACAAATTTACATTTCCATCAACATCAGGATGATTTTTCACGTGATTGATTGATAATGACGAAGCTCGACTAAGGATTAATGTGCTCAATTGAAAAGTCACTGGCCCTCAAAATATCACTGATGTTTGCGAAAATGAATGAAAAAATCAATTTCATCCGTGTCCGTGGAAATAGATTGTATTTGTCATCTCAACGATATTGTACAGAAACTGTTAAATTGGTAACAAATTAATTTTCAATAAACTTCTTCAGAGATTATAATTCCCTTTGTTCTGAGGTGGGATATTTACAATCAATTCAAGAGAGCTATCCCTTTTTCCCAGAGACTGGCTTTAGCAATGAGAAATATGAAAGGAAGAAGGATCTCCATAACAGATTTTTTGCTTCGTCGTTACTCTGGCTTTTTACCTTGTTCATCTGTTGGTGCGTTGATGGGTGTCTGCGGGACTACTATAGAATGAAGAAAGGTAATTTTATTTATTAAAAGTACAATTCCGCAGAATTCTTCCTTCACGGAACACATCTTAAATGATAAGGATCTTTGGAAGAAATGTAGCAAGAGGCATTTCAAAATTCATATCCTATAATCCATGTTCACAAATTGTCGATCTAGAAGATCAAGAATCTGGAATTCATGTATAAACGCCAATATAAATATAGTTCTCATAGTTCATTTAGGGGACCAGTGTTTGATTCCTCGTCGGTGCATAGCATGTATTTTCTGTATATAGACATTGAGTTCCAAAAGGCACTGATTTTAATTTTGAATTCCTGATTTAAATGTGACCAGTCCTTCATTTCTAAGCAAACAAGCTTCTAGTTCATGTGTGTATATACTGTATAGTAGAAGTAATTTACGAGGTAGAAGAAAAATCACAAACACAGTCCTGGAATAGCTATCGATATGCACAATATTTAACTTGGAAATACCTGGTGGTTTAAAGTTTGGTGTTGGTGCAGCTGTTGGCTTGTCCGCTTTAGGTGGAATAGGAGTAGTTATTTTGATTGGTTTGTCTTCATCTTCGATTCCTGCAATTTAACGATAATATTGCAGACGTAAGAATAACACTTTTGAAGGGGATATGATAACTTATCAAGAAATTCTTGCTATTTGATACCGATCAATGCTAATGTAAAAAAACATTTCGATGACTTATCGATATATTTCATTGTGGAAATTTGGCATCTATAGGTAGTATAGTATAACTTTTTCGTCAAGATTTCAAATATGTAACTACGTCTTCATGTAAAAATTTCCTTACATTTAAAACAATTATTTTCTTACCTTTGCATAATACTTTGTTGACTGTTTGTACTGATTGCTGAAGGCTAGGATAATCATCAGCATGGAAATAATAAGTAGGATCTGTTGCCCATGATCTCATAATTTGTTCATTCAACATTTTACCGATACCCACTGTTGTTATTGTAACTTGTTCATTCTTCAACTCGTTTGCAGCAGTAGTAGCGTCGGCTGAATCAAAGTCATTTGTTGAAGCACCATCAGAAAGTAAAAATAAGGCTTTCTTATAATTAGAATCAGCTCTTGCATCTTGATCAAATATTTCTTTTACTCTCTTCAACGCTCTACCAATATATGCAAAACCTTGTCCTGAGTATCTCATGCTTCTAACTGATTGCTGTACTTGGCCAACTGTTACACATTTTGTAAATCTAAAGTCAACCTAGTTGAAAATGCAAGTGTATCACGATGGTTATATAGGGCCTCCACAATAAAGGCCATCACTTCCAAACCCAACATGATTATTTATTAACGCTTGTTAATTACTATACATTTAATGTACGGCACAGAGAGATATAGTGAGTTTAATTTGAGCGAGTAGTTAATTAACCATAAAATGAATCGTTTGCAATCTTAAAAATATTACTGAGAAGAAAAAGTACATAACATAAAAAACCAAACGGGTAATAATGTAAAATTGCTGCAATATTTTTAAAGAGTTTATAAATATAGTTCCAGTTGATTGGTTGAATTTTCTATGGGACTATGCTACTACATATAATGTAGATTTGCATATAGCATCGAATGCTTATGAGTTATACTGTGATTATTTCATCAAGTCGATGGTAACAAAATGAGATGTATACTAATCTAGATAAACACACGTTTGGGAAATTATATCAAATGAAAATTAGAATAAAAAGTTAAGATTCGGGAGGAGGTTACTTCAATACTTTTGTACTTTTGTACTTTGCCACTTCAAAAATCCTGATCTGGGCACCTCACTGCAGGATATTTACCGGTTTTACAGCTGAAAATGGAAGTTTTACCGCATTATTCCAAAGTTGTAAAATATATAATTGCCAGTATGGTGCAAAAATGTGGTACCAATAAAAATGGAAAATCCTTGTATAGCACCCAGTACACCACCGGCATCAAGATCAATGTGGGCTAAATAATTATTGAATATCTATACCTGTTGAACTTGACCGAATCGAATCAAGGCAAATCTTGTCTTTAATGGATGGACAGCATACATTCGTGTTATTTGCAAAAGAAACGCTTTGATTTTCTGATTGAAATTTGCTCGACCAACAGAATTGGACTCATCCACAACAATAAATATATCAGCTTTGGCATTACATCCTAATACGGCATATATAAAATAAATGGGATATAATTAGATTTTGTTGGCTATCAAAGCCTGTAGTGCAATTGGCAGATGGTGACAGCTGTAGAATATATTGCTATGATTCAAATCACATATCACGTGTGGATAACCATTGCGCAGAATATATATAAATCAAAGTATTTTTTATCATTTTGCAGGATAAATCATTTCGATTGTTAAATTTGATTTGATTATCAATTGCTTAGCGATGTAATATATAATATTACATGTCCTATATCAATATTCAAATATCAATAATACCTTACATCTTCAGAGTGTGAACTCTTACCGTTACGCGGAACTTTTGGGATTCTTGGTGGTACCCTTTGAGTTGGATCTGAGGAAGGAAAAGGATTATTTCACATGGATTATAATTAGTTAAGAAGGTTTTTTATATGAAGGTTTACCTGCTATGCATTTACAAAGTTCAAATACTTACAAATAGTCATTCCTATATCAGATTATTTAAAAACTATGCGTAATATTAGAATTGTGCTCATTTTTAACAGTGCCCATTACAATAATCTCATTTCCTCTCTTCATAGCTTCATATCTTTCGAATTGGGCGTTAGATGTAGTGTGTTATGGTCTACAGGATATATCCTTCATGAATTACAGAGTGGATGGCCAATAGCTTCCCATTGTCTCGTTTGCCATTGATTTACAAATATAAATGTGGGCCAGTTCTTTAACTTATATATTACATAATTAGACTCACTTATTGTGATGTTTGTTCCACAAACATTATATACTAACATTTGAGTGGAACGCAACAGCTAATAAGTCCATTAATTCCGTTTTTACATCAACAACAACAACAACAACGAAAACTGTGTGAATACTTACACTTTGATGGATTGTTTGGCGGTGGTAATCCTGTAGTGTTAAGAAAAAGTTCATGATAAACCAAGCAAAAGTTATTTGAGACCTAATTCATCATACAACAACAACGCTGTTGGAAAAAATACAAGTCGACACCTGACACTTGGCAAAAATTTACTCATCTGGCACGGGTAAAATCAACAGCGTGCTTTGTAACTTTACCAGTTATAAGCTGAAGTAACTAAAGTGACCTACAGTTTTTGTGAAAGTAGTTCAATAGAATTTGACCTAGTAGCTCAAATATTAGAGCACTGGACATTACATTCATACATTGTTGGTTCGCCTCCCAGGCTCAGACATGCTTTTCTGGTTCACAACAATTTCCTAGATTTTACCAATTGCAACGTCCTCATTGGATTGAGCTGTGATTGCTCATTGCTTATATATGTGTTGTCGTACGTAGTCTTAGGAAGGACATGGTGGTACAATGATATGACATTTATATGTACTCAGATATGTTATATATTTCCAAATGAGATGCATCAACACAAAATTAAGAATAATGAATTGTACCTTGTGTTGTAGTGATAACTGAAACGGAAAAGGGGGAAAAATTTATAATCTTCTTGTAGATAACAATTCCCCTCAATCTAAAATTTGTGAATGATCCCTGATATCCAATAAAATAAAAATGTGATATATCTGTACTCAATAGACCGGGCTATGTTTGTTTACGATGTGATATCGGGCAATGTATAAATATTTAACTAATTAATGGTTCTAGCTTGTACAGTTTATCATGTGTGTAAAACAATTTTAATTCAATATTAAAGAGATTGTACAATTCCTCGTAATTACTATTAATATAAAAATGAAACAGTCGTAAAAAAGGTAGCTCCCTCCATTGGACATTAAAGTCTCGCATGCGGAAACAATTTAAACGGTTCCTGGTGTTAGCAACACGAGTCAACTTCGTTGCTGGGTTGGCTTAAACAACAGAGGAAAACAATAATATCCAATCCTCTTGCGATTGTCTCCCAACATGCTTAATGTTGTATCAGAGAACCGCAACACGGCTGCGGTGCAGTAACCCTTTTGTGAGCTGCTGCTTTGGCATGCGTAATACCGACATTGGAGTTGTCCAATTAAGTCACTAGAATAGTATTCAAAAAATTTTACCAATGAAAATCTTTGTAAAGACATTACCTGACTATTATTGTTAAGATATTCACGTTATAACTATGATCAGTTGATCACACTCTTTTAGACTACTTTTTTATTAGTATTACGATTGCTATATTAATTGATTCAAAGTTTCAACTATATCTTGATTTGCCTCACGCGGTATGACTTGCTTTCGAAAACCGTTATAATACATTTTAAACATTACATTTTCTTTCGGTTTGCAGAAACCTAAATAAAACATGATAGCCTTTCGGAACCTTGAGTGGAAAACAAAGCTTCTCATGATATATAATTAAAATATTTTTCTGGAAAATTAACTGAGAAAACAGCGAAAATCTGGAAAGAGACTCGTCGCATATATACACGCTTATATCACTACTGATACCAAAGTCATGAAATTGCGGTTCCATGAAATTTTCAAGACATTTTAACATTTTAATAGCGTGCATGAGTATGGATATTTTCATTGTTTTCGAACTTTTTCATGGCTTGAATAATGTGTGGTTTCAAGTTTTTACCTTTTCATGGTCGTTTCACAACACTTTCATGGTAGTTTAATGGTTTTGGTGTTGGTAGTGTATAGACCGAAAGCAAGTTGCAAACTTGAACTTACCTATTCGTATTTGCTGAACAATTGCTGCAGTCATCTTCAAGAGTTCATCATATTGACAGGCAATGAAGTATGACGAAGTAGATGCATATGATCTAACCGTATTGACATTTAACCTATTACCCATTCCAATCACACTGACTGTTATGCCAAATTGTCTGAATAAGTTCAATTGTGCAGTAACTACAGCTCCATCATTTGCATTTCCATTGGTAAGTAGAACCATAATTTTAGATGTACCGCTTTGTGCATATCTATTCATAATATCCAATCCAACAGAAAATGCTGCACCGGTCATACGACGAGTGTATCGTGGTAATTTGACTGCTTTCAAGTATTCGATAATTTCGTAATAATCCATTTTGTCGAAGTAAGAAATAATCTATATGATGAAAGAAGATGATATGTCATAACACGTGATAAATATTTTAAAACAACTCATTAATGAAAAACACGTACAAGTTGAAACTTGATTGGCAAATATAAATAGTATGTAACAGAAATTATTGAAATATTTAAGCTTTTGATAAATTGAAATTCTATACTTGAAAACAAAATGATTAAAAAAATCGCTCCATAATGAGTTGATTTCAAACGGTGAAGGCAGATAATGGTATATAGATTGTGGAAGAATTCAAAATATTGTTATTACAATAAAAAAAGCAGAATAATATAATGATTATTGTTTATTAGTCGAAACCGACTAGGGTACTATTCGATGAGCTGCATTCTGATTGGCTGCTCAATCGTTGACTATTTTCTCATAGTCAACGCTGGCAAGTTCCCTCGCAAATTTCACAAAGTAAACAAAGGGTTCGCAAATGTTTTTGAATCAAAATTTTATACGAATTATGAGAGTAAATTATAATTTCCGTCCATGAGAAACAAAACAAGTAACAAAATCTGAGATGAAGTTGCAACATGTTCAATGGTAAGCTATGCATATAAAATTTAAATCTTATTTAACAATCTTCTTGCAACTTCTCGCTACTTTATTGCAGATATAAATTAGTCCGGTAGTCAGATTAAGTTTATAAACAACAAACTTTTATATTACAAACTGCAAAAATGTATGTATTTTTAGATACTCAATAGTTACTTCTCAAGTTTTCTATTTTGTGGGGCTGTATTTTCTAGGAAGTATTAATATCCAACTGTTTTTTTTTTTAAATTCAATCTGAATCAAGTCGAATTATAATTCATTCTCCAAATCACGACGCTGCTTTCATCATGGATGCCTTTGATTGACGGTTGTATTTAAAATTAATTATGCAGAAAGCGAATAAATTGTTGGAATGTTGGAATTTATATCTTTTATATGTTTTGCTTGTACCACTAGTCGGTTTCTACTAAAACAATTAGACAACTCGTCCTTGTTGTCTACCCTCTTGAGTAATCACCTCGGCGGCGCAAATTTTTTTTAACAAACCCATGAAGCGCATCCCTGGCCATCAACGCATGCGTATAATGAACGAACAGTAACTTGTAAACATTTCGGGAAAAATTAGAACTTCGTCTCGACCAGGACTCGAACCAGCATACCCTGCACTCTCTACCCATACCCTGCAACTTCGTCTCGACTCAATCCGAATGAGCTACGCCAACCGATGACAACTCATGAAACAGAAATGAATTTATACTCGACCGAGTGGTTATCACGTGACTTGACCCTAACCCTAACCCTAAACGGGTGGATCACGTGATTGGGTGGATCACGCCTCATGTTCACCCAAATAGACCAAATGCAAACGAGACAGGGATGCGCTTGATGGCCAGGAATGCGCTTCATGGGTTTGTTAATAAAAATCTGCCTCGGCGGCCTCGGTGGCTATTCGACGGTAGACAACTCGTGTTCGTTGTCTAATTGTTAAATAGTTAATCGTAAAATTCACAGAAAGTTAACTATCACTATCACTACGACATGCCCGTGCAATATGAGGCTGTAATTCAAAGTTCCATATACACTATTGACACCAAAACCATTTAAAAATCGAGAAATTTTCGTCCATTTCGTCAAAAAGCGTCTTCATTGGCATTTTCAATACAGTTTCACATTTTGATATCGTGAATATGGATGTTTTCATTGCATTGTTTGAATATTTCTAAACATTTTCATGGTGTTTTCACAACACTTTCATGGCATTTTCCTGGTTTTGGGGTTTGTAATGATATTCATTATCTTTTAAATATAAAATACGGTCCCATTGATATAATATAACTGTCTCATATGTCATGATGGCGGAAAATTGCACTCTCACTACATTAACATGCATTAAAACTCATGTTAGATATGTTTTTCGAAACTGATATGTGAAACATTAGTTGAAACAGACTAAGTAACATACCTGCTGTCCATTTCCGTAGAGAACAATCGAGAACATTACGTACTGGTATCCAACCCTATATTTTCTAATGAACCTCGTGATAAATTTTGTGATTGTATTTTCAAAATATGTTTGTCTATCGTCTCCAACTTCAGCTGTTGTAAATGCACAATCGACTAGAAGCACGATATCAGCTCTTATCTCAATGCCTATTAATTGTATAAAGAGACAAATATATATATGGTAACGTAATCTCCCTAGGGAACGAAAATCGTAGAACAAAAAAAAAAATTGAAAATATATAAGTATAAATATATTGAAGTAATGATTATATTTCGTATAATGAATTTGGTATACAAACACTTGGTACGCGATCATCTCCATTAATACTAAGTTATAACATATTAAAACTGGTTATAAAATATTATTAAAGATTTTGTATATGTCCCAGCATGATTGCAGAAGCACTCATACAAAATGGAGATACAAGAATCTGAAAATGCGGTCTCTATGAATCTAACCTTTTCCTGGAGCGTTGATGACCATCCATTCTAATAAAAAAGACATTATTATCCATGAAAATAAAATAAACTAATTATCATTAATAAAAAATTTTATGCAGGTGACATGCACCTCCATAAGAATATGCTACATTAATTAATAATTTCATATATGGCATTGGAAAAAATGTAAGTTAACTTAATAATAATCTGAAAGTTATTTAACATTAATAATCACTTGAAAAAAACTTGTGTCATGATTGGTGGATTTGTACCACGTGTTTAGCAGTTATGTCAAGACAACCCGTGAAATTCCATGGAAGCCACTAAAAGCGTGGGGGTATAGGTCTATACCCGCACGTGTGCGGTTATAGACCTATACCTGCACTGCTTTAACCAAACAGCTAGAACATAAGTTTTGAAAATGGCGATTTGCTGCGACAGATTGAATATTTTTCCATTAAATCAAATCAAATGTATACTCTTTAATTGAAAATTCAATTGAGAAATTCAAAAAAGTTACAGCTTGGGATTTACTATATTCAGATCTAACTTTTACTATATTTTCAATATTGCAAACATGTTTGAAATAAATTATGTTGAATTTCATTTGAATTTCGTAAGAATTTCATTCCAATTGTATTTAATGAAAAATCAATGACCCATTCAATTAGAAAACAAATCATTGTTGTAGTGAAATTGATGAGAGATAATTGATGTTCCAGACAAAGGTTATGTGGCATGATTATTAAAATGATTACATTACTCTTGTTAGGGGGTCATCAAAATTTTGCGGTTAAAAGCAAGATCTAAACTCCGCTAACCCATTCACAACAGTGATGTAATCCCTTATTACATAATAACTCAGGAACAGAGAAAACACTTCAAGAAAAACAACTCTTGATACTCTAACAGATTGGGATAATTAGAAAGATAGAAGCAGATACAAGATAATCCTTTATCAACATACATATAAATATGTTTAATTCATATCTCAAAAGATGTTGACTCACCTCTACTCTTCTCGCAAGCTATAAAGATAAAAATAGAAGCAATGATAGAAAATGTAAATAAAATAATATCTTACAAGAATATTCTTCTTGATTTCAATCGTATCTGTTTTTTGTTTGTAATCAAAAAGGTTTAATATGTCAACTTCAAGTACATCATTACAATCCTGCGAGCAAAAACAAGTATTAAGAAGCGTTTTACGTGGCACTAAATTAAGATGCAATTTGCGGTTAAAAGCAAAAATGTTGATAGTAACATCTTTATCAAATAATCTTGGTTCTTCGATTATCTAGCTGTATAGATAAAATCAACAAAATGAAATATAGAAAAGCTACTTTGATATCGACAATTGGACCAAATCAAAACCTTAGATTTGAATGTAAACATCTTCATATTGGACATTTCTTAGTTTTGTTGATAGATTGAAAACTTACCAGCAATAGAATTTTGCATAATTGAATTCACTATAGTATCACTATTTCTTGATATCTGTGAAAATGTAGTTGTTACAACCCATTGGCTCTGGGAGGCGTAAGAAGCAAGATGTCTTTCAATGAGTTTTCCTTTTATTCCAAGGACAGTTATATAACATCCTCTCATTTCTAGTTTTGCTTTATATTGTCCGATTGTCTTAAAATTGTCAGTACTTCTTCCATCTGTGATCAATAGGACAGATTTTCCGACATCATTTTCTATCCGACTTCTTTCCACTAAGATTTGATTAGCAAATATTAGCCCATCGCCGATATTTCGTTCTTTGAATCTTGGAAATTCAAATGACATCAATAGTGATTCGATTTCAGCTATACTGAAACGATTATAGCTAAGGATTTCCTGGAACAATAGAATGGATACACTGTTTACATTGAGGCTTCATACGCATTGGAATTCGCATGCAGGATAAATCCGACAAGAATCGGAAGGAAGCTTCTCCGTATAACATTTGATTATAAATGAAAACAGTATATAGTTTCAAGTTAGAAAGATAGATATATTTAAACCAATTAGAACATATATTATTACAGATTAAGTATTCACAAATTATTTATTTTCAATGGTTGCTGTAGCCCTGTAAGCACAAATTCTTGTTTATTTAGGGTACAGTATTGATTTGTCTTGCATATGGTAAATTATAGTACAGTAGATCTAAATATAGTCTAAACAAGAGAAAACGAGTTCATTTGATTATTATAATCTTAACTCTTTGGTGTTGTTCATGACTATTTTCATGAGTAATCAGAATAGGATCGAATCGAATTACGGAGGTAGGATCACTTGGTCAGATCATGGGAAATGATACCCGGAAGAAACACGAAACAATTTACTAAGAAGCAATTATTGAAACCAACAAACATATTGAAGAAAATATATAAATTTGAAGGAAAGACAGAAAAGGAAAAAATTGACCAAACTTAAAAAGTACACTTAAAAAATGTTTTATGGCAAGGATTACCCTAGAAACTTTGTCTCGATTTTGAAAAGAGTACCTTTCGATATTTGAACTCTTCCATGTCTCCCACCATCGGGAATCGAATCAGTTAAATCTGGTTTTGTTTCCCTGGATGTACCTGCATATACCTGCATAGTTTAGAATTGCTAAAACGATCGTTCCATCCTTACATTATGAAATGAAATAATGATCGGTATAATACAGGTGATAAAATCCTTCTTAATATCATTTGCATTATATGTATCTTTGAAAAAATTACGATAAATCTATTATACGAATCACATAAATATCAGTACAACCATGGTAGAACAAACCTACCCGGCTTCCTCTATCTCCAAATGCCAATAAAGCTACGTGTGTGTATTGCTCTGACATTGTAAATCTTCTGATGAAGGTCAATATTAATGGGATGTAAATACGTTTGAAGAAATCAGAACCACCAAAATTCTCAATCGACACTGAACAATCCATAAGGATAAGAATATCATACTTCTTATTGGTCGCTAGAACAATAACATATTATAAGTGAAACATGATGAAGTAATTCAATTGCAATTCAATTCGAAGTGCAATTCTTCTCAATAGTATAATGCATTCTTCACAATGCAAGTAAAAACTCATTAAATTTTTGAAATTGATGATAATTTCATTGAATTGCTCCAGTTTGCCAATTTGGATTTGGAGTATCATCATCTATATATAGATTACTTCATGGTTGATGAGCGCGTACGGTTTTTTTTTGCACGAGTTTGAAATTAATTGTAACGAGTGTATAAAAACAGTACATGCGACTCAGAACATGAAGCAATATGTTTATCTTATTTGTAATGGGATATCTACACATCTAAGGCATCACTTTGATCTTCTATTGATTGCAATTGATTGAATTGAAAAGACAGATGTAATAGATTTGAAAAGAAATTGGCAATCCAGATGTTGACCTCTGCAGTAACCCTGTTGTCTCGAAGTTAAATATCAAAGTTTTGCTGTACATTTATAACAAGATAATCAAAGCTGACATGCAGTTGCCCTCTTTCAAGTATGATATAAATCATGTTCTTCTATCAGCAACCAATACTGATGTTGAAATATCGTTGGGCACTATACATCAGAAGAAAATTTCGTTGCTATTTCGTCCGTAGAAAACTGAGCATGCTTTTTGGTAATGATTATAACAGTATGAGTTTCATATCTTTGTCATCTTTCCGTTTTTTGGGGTCGTGATGTTATTCTCCTCTCTCCTTATTCAACGCTACTAGCTGCTGTACACATTTTGACGCCATTTAATAATTTTTTATTCTTTTAACATTTAGCATGAGGAAGAACTCGTAAATCTTCATCCGCCATTTTTCCACTAGTGAAGAAACATCGTATGTCCAATCAGAAGCTGCGTACTGTCGAGAGGAATGACATACGATTTCTACATCACTGAATTTGTGTGTAATTCTCTGTACACATGCGATAAATATAGATACCGCTATCAATATGTGTTCCTATCAAACTATTTTCATAAATATTTGAGCTCAAAACTCATATTCTATCTTAGATTGAAAGTTGTCTGAGTGGCCTACAGCATAGGAATAGCAATACTGCTTGAAGTAGCTCTATAATTTCAGTTTGAAAAAGTTGAATCTCTAACCGATGAAGAAACTGTATCATGAACGCAATCTTGCCTTTCTAAATTTAATTCTAATTTTATTCTCTAGATGTATGGTTTCAGAAAATAGAAGTATAAGCTTACGTGACAGACGAGATGGGTCATCTTGACTTGGAAGTTGTTGAATTTCTAAGAGGATAGAATTGAAAATAGATGTAGTTTAAAGCAGTTTGAAAACTAAAAAAGCGGAAAGTATTGATTAATAAACTTACGAGTACTTGTAGAAACAGCTGAAATAGAAAAGATAAAATAAAATGTTAGAATTGCCGTTTCAATATACATTGATAAAAGATAAAGTACATCCAAATCGACGTTCAAAATTTTGCAGTGCCATTAACAAAGGGAGGCTACAATGTATTTATTTAGTGCCTTCCAAAGAAAACAAAAGTTTAATAAATAAATACTCCTACTATTATTGCTCTATAAGTGAAAAGAGTAACTCCTCTCAAAAAGAAAGAGCAATATCATCTTTGTTAGAGTGATACGATATTCAGTACATTTAAGAAAGTAAACAATCATGATAAAGAAAGGTAAAATGATATACAGATTTTCCCGAGTGCCTTTCCGAATGTATAGAAATGACGATCTGATCAAAACCCCCGTCATAGCCTGAGTATCTGTATTTCTCCATCCGTTTTTAAAACTTTCTTGATAATATCTTTCCTCGGAGTTTCTCAAATCTATTGTTATCCAGGGTTATAAACAACATTTATTTTACTTAGAAACTTATGCAGATTTTATTCCCCCTCTCCGTTTTCCCTGCCATGACCGTGCAACCGAAAATACTCCTATACGGAGCTTATTTGCTTTCTCTCGTATTTGTATCATTCATATTCTGAGAACTACCAGCTGGTTTCCTGAACTGATGGGTTAATTCAAATAGCAAGTATTAGAAATCGACAACAGATGAAATTCGATATCGAAAGTGAAAGCCGTACAATCTTCACAGTTTCAACAGTATATTTTCTTTCGATTTGTGAAACAAAAAATCGGAACCCGTCCGGATCACGACTTTCTAGCAGCGATTCTATTAATAAGTAATTCAAATACTTGAATATATCGGCGGAAATAAAAGCAGCGGAAAACGTGACCCCACACACACCGCACGCAAACAATTGCATTTGTAGATATAGATAATCATTGGTAAAAATTTTATCATTGGAACATTCTCAATAATAGCTTACCAACACAGACAGATTGTGTGATGGGTACTAATTGCTTTTCAATATTTTTGAATCCTGCCCTAATATATAAGTCAGGCTTTGTTGCCCAACTTTTCAATCTAGCGATTTGCCAATCCTTATTAATAGCAATACCAAGAGTAACAATAACAACTCCTTTCTTTTTTAAACTTTCAGCTTCACTTAATGCTTTCACAAAATCTTGTGGCATGCCATCAGTAATAAGTAATAAGACTTTTCCAACAGTTTTATCTTTGCGACCATAATTTTTAAACTCATCATACGATCTTTTTAGTGCTTCGCCAGTGTCTGTGAGTCTAGCCAAATATGGGGCACGATCCACTGCTGCGTTAACGTGTGCATTTGTGGTAGATTCTTTAAAACGTAAGACAACCTATCAAAGCAACATAATAATAGTCATCATGCATATTATGAAAGTAAACCCATTCTTGGCTTTATTTGAGAATCAAATGAGCACCTATATGTTGGGATGTTAAGCGGACTTTTACAAAGGGAGCCCAGAGCTTTGTTAAAATGCGCATGAAATAAACATTTTAATACAGGATCGAGTAGCTGCAACTAAATGATGAAGAATGGTAAAAAGGTTTTTTTAATTTGGACGTGTTTACGCATAGATATTTAATGTTGAATATACCCAATTTCCATTCAGTCACTGTTTTCAAAACTTGAAAATACAGTGGGAAAGACAAGAAGGCCTACTATTATCAAATACAAAAGAAGAAATTAAAATAAAAATTAACACAAAATTATAATAATATTACAGTGTAATTCAATTCGACATACATCTGTTGTGCCTCATTTCGATTCTCAGCCTCTTAACTAAATATGTAGGACATTGATTCTAGAATTAGAACGTGAGGTATGCGGTGCGAAGAACACGCGATTATATATGAATATACATCTTAAAGTTATTATGAACATTTGTATCATCTTTGTCTTTATCTATGATCTATCATACACAGCATTTGGATTGAGACTCGAAGCTCAACATTGGCGCAGTTGATAGGATATATTTTTAATTATTATTATACTGTGTATGATTATGGCACAATTCCGTGGAAAGCTACCGGAATTTTTCAACCCCAAACAACACAATGCGTATGACAAATTCATAAATTGGAAGTCTAAGCTCAGTATTTACATGGCTGCAACTGATTTAGATCTAAAAACTCCAGCAAAGCAAGTCGCGATTTATATAACGTGGCTGGTGAAGATTTTAGAAAGTTTGCACAAACAAATATCACGTTTACGGCTGACACGCCCGAAACAGTAGACAACATTTTGTCTGGATTGGAAACTGTGTTAAAACCACAAAGAAGACATTTCAGTTATAGATGCAAGTTATTAGATTTAAAACAAGGGACTGATCAACCCATTCACGAATTTCTACAGTCATTACGTTCTGTGTACGAGGAGACTGGATACACGGGTGCGACGCTTACGGGAGAGTTATTATTGCGAGCTTTGCTAATACGAGGACTAAACTCTGCAGACGCAAAAAGACTTATCATGCAGCAGAATGTAGATACTCTGACAATTGCAGAATGTACCAAGCTAATATCTACATTCGAGACTGTAAAACCAGTTATTGTGACAGATTTGGCTGCCGCAATGACATCTGACAATTGTAAATACTGCGGTGGACAGCATATATACGGATAGTGCCCTGCTTACGGAAAAACCTGCACGAATTGTGATCGTAAAAATCATTTTGCAATTGTCTGCAGATCAAAGAGTAGCAAAGATAAAAGATAATTTGAAAAAGAATCTAAAAGGATTGACAAAAGACAAGGCAGAAAATCGGACAACAAACGTAGGCCACAAGCAGCTGCTTTGCACACTGGCAGTTCTGACACTGACGACAGCTCATTTGCAGTAGATTCTACAAAGCCAGGCAAAAGGGCGTATGTAACGCTGTGGTCTAGAGGTAAGCCAATACAATTTCTTATTGACCCTGGCTCGACATGTACAATGGTGCCTAACGAATATTTAAAAGATTCCAAGGATTTTATTTCCCTCAAAGATGCCCATGTCAGGCCTTGAAACAGTAAACCAAATCGTGTTACAGCGCTAGGTACAATAAAATTGTCTGCAACACCACAGCATAAATCTATTTCTGCTAAGACAATAGATAATTTAAAATGCCCGTTGTTAGCGTATCACGATTATTTAGAGTTCGCTGGTCAGCCTTTTTCGCTGCCTACAGAGTTTGCTGTAGAAATAAATGCCGTTGAGCCGTTAGGAACTATTGGTGCTGCAACAATCGCAATTAAACATAGTAGTGATCCAGTTATTCAAGGATCCAGAAAATTAGCGTTTAGGCTTCATAACTCTGTTTCTGAGGAACTAGACAGAATGATAAAAATGAAAATTATTGAACGAGTGACGGGCCCTACTAAATTGCTATCACCTATCGTAGTTGCTTGAAGAAAGAACGGAAAGCCACGAATTTGCGGTGATTTTAGAAAAATGAATGAGTGAATGAGTGCATTAGTCGTGAAAGATTTGTTATTCCAACAGCGGAATCGTTTTTCGCAAATTTACATTGCGCAACAATATTCTCTACCCTCGATTTAGAATCAGGGTTTATCATCATCAACGAAGCGTCATCTGAGTTGACTACAATAGCCACTCATCGCGGTAATTATCGTTATTTACGACTTCCGTTCGGTGTCAGTTCGGCACCCAAGATTTTCCAACGCACAATGTCAGATCACTTATCGGATCTATCCGGCTGTCGTGTCTACATATATGGCATATTAGTGTATGGTAATGACCGGAAAGAACATGACGAACGATTAGCTATTGTAATCAGAGCCATCGATATACAAGAGTTGGGACACTATTGTTCTTTTTAGCCTCAATCTGATAATATTTCTTATTCATGGGCGCCATTTTCGTTCGTGACAAACGAGGTCCATTTTTCGCAACACATTTTCCTTGCTTCTTGACAAGCATGTTCATGTTTTGCTAGCACTTGGAATTGTTTCTTAAGCTAGAGATTGTATGTTAATAATTTGGCAAAGTAAAAGTGTATCTCAGTGTGAAATGGAATTCACAGAAAACAGTTCATTCCGATTGATCTACTCTGACGCTGATATTCGCTTGTTAATATCATCCTTGATGGATTCGTGTTTGCACTGTGAAAGAATGCCTGACCTTATAGTTGGAGTAGCGAAGAAATCAGCATTAAATCGGCAGTTGAAGCCTTGAAGCTATTTTAAATATTGGTAGAATTACATTTCTTAACAAGCGATTCAGAAGTACAAGGTTAGTTAGTATTACACCTATTTTATCTGAATAATTTGAATATAGTACCTCCTTGCAATTTTTAATATTGCTTTTTCTCGCATTGCCCTTGATGATTGGTAAGAAGCTGTACGATTTCTGATTTCTAATTGAAATGTTTTCTGATTATTTTCTTGGCCAAAGCAGATAGTGTAAAGGTGTAGAAGTTGTTGAGTAATCCGCTGGAGTATCCCGAAAGTAAGGATGGTTATAGACAGTTGTGAAAGGGTAGTGAATGAGATTGCGTCGCCGTCTTGATGACTCTAAAACACATTCATAATATTTATTCTTTCTGGCAACTGATTTGAATTTTATAACTATTGAGGGCATTGACAGATGCACCAAAGCCAATATGGATAAAGGATTCATGTAGTAGCTCCAATAACTTTTTTATAACTGATAATAACTGACTGATATTTTGCTTTGATTGTTATGGACAAAATTGTAGATGTTTAGATTTATGTAGTGGGCTTTGCTGCTGGTATGTTTGTCTGAAAAAATGATCGTAAATAATGCAGATGGAATTATAATAAACCTTTTTCTATGTATTTATTGCAGGAGCTTGTAATCGCCAATCAATGCAGAATGAATTTGAGAAACCTCAGATTTTTAATTTTTGTTTTCGGAAACCAATCGCTTATTTGCCAATGTCATATGTGATATGTCGCTACAAGCATTTTGATATGATTTTGTTATTGATGGACGTTATATGATCATTATTTTGTTAATAATTTGTAATATGTAAAATACTGTATAGTGTATCAATATTTAAATCGTAAAACGATAAATCATAATAATGAATCACCTCACAAATCGATCAAATGATTCAGTTTTTATCGTGTGACTTTGTGTGTCATAACAAAAGCGTTAATCCAGCTTTGCCTCCAAAAGGTAAGAAATATAATTTGTAACCGTAATATTTAATTTATGGTTCAAATTTTTACAAATTTGCAACACAAATTGGAAGAGCATACTTATTGATTAAATGTATATGTGTTGTGTTCTAGCTCTGAGTTTCATTACTATTCTATCGAATGGTTTGTAATCTTTGAAATTGAAATGCTCGAAATAGATAATCTATCTATCATCAGAACATGAAAATTTATAATATCATACCCATTCGTGGCAGAACAACTACCTTATTACAACATAATTTGCAATGTTTACATCCTTCGAATTCAAAACACATACAATTTCTTCGCGCTAAGTTGAAGTCCTTCAGAAATCATGAACATAAATGGCGCCCATGTATCACGTGATAATCGCGTTGGCCAATCAGATGCTCAGCGGCAACATGAGAGTGTGTCCCAACTCTTGTATATCGATGGCTCTGATTGTAATGTCTCGTTTGAAAACCATTGGTGCTAAACTAAATAAATCAAAATGTAAAATAGCACAGGATAAATTAATGTACTTAGGGCATACTATATCTCCTAGTGGAATATCCCCAGGTACATCTAAAATTACTGAAGCGTTTGACATGTCACCTCCTAATAACATAATCGAGGCTCGGCGCCTTCTAGGTATGCATAATTACATGCAGAAATTTCTGCCTGATTTATCTACGCACGTCAACAATTAGAGATATTTTGAAAGACGAATGTTTACGTCGTGCTGCAACTAAAACTATGTCGTTTTATGCACCAGATGCAGAAGCTGCAATTCTGTCCGATGCAAGCCCTTATGGGTGAGGTGGAGTACTATTACAGCTGCACGATAATGAGTGGAAACCTGTGTTAACGGCCAGTCGCTCGCTCACGACTACAGAACAGAAATATTCACAGATGGAAAGAGAATTATTAACAATAGTGTTCGGAGCAAATCGATTCCGACAGTTTATTATCGATGGCACTTGCGAATTTTGGACTGATCATAAGCCTTTAGAAGCAATATGGACTAAACTGTTACATGCTATACCACCGCGACTTCAGCGGATGATGCTACGTCTTGCACCATTTGGATCCGAGATCCTTTATAAACCGGTAAAAAATCTATGAACCGATTACCGGATACTCTAATGCGGTCACCAGCACACGACAGTACACCTGAGTTAACAGAGGCAGAGTACAACCAAGTAGCGTTTGTCACTTTGGAATCTGCAGGTACATTATTATTATCAACACAAGAAATTAATGAAATAGCAGCTATAAATACTTATGATGATGAAGATGACGATGAAAACATTATACAACAACAGCAATTTGTAACACGAGATGACGTTTCGAAACAAACCACCCATAGTAATGCATTGTCTCGTGTCATTAACGCCATTGAAACAAATGACTGGTCAGGTTTACCTGAGTCATTTGATTGTTATTTTAAAGAACGACATAATTTAACTGTATTAAATACTTCTAAGTGGAAATCAAATTGTTATTCCATCATCATTACGTGAAAATCTTGTGAAACTAGCACATGATAGTCATCTCGGTGTTAAATCTACACTTGCCCAATTAAGTTCTGTTTGGTGGCCGGGATTGTCAAGCGATGTGAAGTCTGCTTTAGATCATTGTGAAAGCTGGAAAGAATTTCAAGAAAGAATTCCTGATCTTGAACTGCAGCCATCAGCAATTCTACTACCATGGCACACAGTTGCCACAGATATATTCCACGTTGATCGAAAACCATTTTTGTCTGTGGTGGACTATGGATCCCGCTTTCCAGAAGTATATCCTTTGCGAAAAGAGAAAACCTCTGAGATTATAGATGCGCTTGAGGCTATTTTTGCAATGCATGGCCCAACTTTTGAAATCATGAGTGAAAATGGTCCACTATTCACTTCCGATGATTTCAAATCATTCTGTAAATCATGGGGTGTTAGAATTCGACATTCTGCACCGCGTTATGCAAAATCAAACGGTATGATAGAACGATTCCATCGCACTTTCAAGCGTCGTTGGCATCGTTTGGACCATTTAAATGACAAACATCGCTTAAGACGCACGCTATATATACTACGTACTACTTATCATCGCACAATAGGAACTTCTCCGTTACATGCGTTAATGGGTCGTAAACCCATAACTCCAATTCCAGCTTTGATTGAAAAATAAAATTATCAATGAACGTCATCAGCGCACCGCTAAACCGTCGTGAGATTAGCGCACGATTCAACAAAAAAATTGCTCCACTTGTTCAGCCAAACGTTGGTGAGCGAGTTGCGATTAGAAATATTAATGTCATAAATAGTCCTATTCGTGGACATGTACAATCAGCCACTTCTCGCCGCGTTGAGGTGTGCACTGAATCAGGTCGAAATTTAATACAGGCACGTGCTTAAGTGATTACACCGTTAAGAACAAGTGACCAAACCGTCTCAGATGCATCGCAAAGAACACGCAGTGGACGAATCATAAAAGCTCCAACTCGTTTTGATCCATCAGATCCTACCACTCATTAATGGAACCGTTTTAATAACTTGGTTTAACCGTGAATGTTTTATTACATTATTATATCTTATTAATTAACTTAACTTATATGACAATTTATTAAATTTTAATTTACTTTAGAAGGGGCAAGTGTTGTGCCTCATTTCGATTCTCAGCCTCTTAATTAAACATGTAGGACATTGATTCTAAAATTAGAATGTGAAGTATGCGGTGCGAAGAACACGCGATTATATATGAATATACATCTTAAAGTTATTATGAAACATTGTATTATCTGTGTCTTTATCTATGATCTATCATACACAGCATTTGGATTGAGACTGGAAGCTCAACAATCAAGGATCAACATCTTTTAAACAAATCACGCAGAAATTGTACAGAAGTTACTTCAATTAATTTTCATCTCAACATGTATCATGTTATTTATAGATGTGTTTTTAAATATACTCTATACTGTCTATTAGCTCGGATTAGCTCAGATGGCAGAGCAACCGAACTTCAGATCGGATTATATCTGATCGACTGTGGTTCAAATCCCCCGGAGGTCAACCCAGCTTTGACTTTATCTGAAACATCAAATGAGTACCATCTGAGGATGGCGGATGGAGTGGTCCAGAGGGAATTTCATTGTGAGTAGCTGCAGCGATCGTTGCGCATTGAAAATCAAGACATATCTGCCATGAAATCTGTTGAGTTGATTGATGTGCAGTGACGCGGCTGAGATCAACAAAGAGCGTTTAAAATCATTGCTCTAAGCGAAAAAAGCCACTTCTCTGAAAATAGAGGAATCGTGACGGGTGCCTTCAGTAGGGCGAAACCGTCTACATTACTTTATACTATCTATCTATCATCTATAGGAAAAATGTGAAGTCGGAATTTACAAATTCGCCAAATCAAAAGATTCAAACGTCCAAGTCAGTAATTCCCACATCCTTAGAACATCTTTTCTGCTTGAAATAAATATAGTTTATTAAGAAATACATGAAATGTACAGGTATTTAGTTCTTGGATAAACTTATTTCTGTCAAAAATGTATCAAACCTCTAGATGTGATACGTTTTTGTCGGGTGTTTGAGCCTTTTCTATAGAAAAACGACATTTAAATTACTAAATGAACTCTAGCAGTAAAGATGTCCCAAAGGTGTAAACATAGCTGACTTGGATGTTGGAAACTTTGATTCCGCGTGAAAGGAGATACGACTTCTTTCAATTTTACGAAGCTTTTAATTATCCTTTTTCCTATAGTAAATCCTCTTGGCATTCCGACTATCGTTCCGAGTTTTGATAAAGTGACTGATCGAAAATAGAATATACTCAACATTAAACCCTCACAATGGTAACAATTTAAATATAATCACCAATAACTATAATAATTTATACCTGTGTTGATGATGAAAATACTACCAAAGACGCATGTGTTGCAGTTTTCGAAATTGTAAACGAAGCAAATATGCTTTTTATCAACAGCTTTACTTTTGTCTGGAAGTAATTGAATCGACCGTGATTAATTGAAGCAGATGCGTCAACCAAGACTAATAAATCTGCTTTTACTGGACAATCACTTGGGATTTTATTCCTCAAACTGGCTGGAACATCATGGAACATCTGACCTATGCAAACGAAATGATGCAAATTATTCATACAGATATTCTAAAATAGGGAAGTTACTAACCTTCCTGTAGGTTTTTATATAAAGAAAAACAAGAATCATGGAAACTTTTAAACATGTTAGGAAATTTTTGATAATCTATATATTTATAATCATCGACTGTAGGTATGAAAGAAAAAATTCCGGAGAACGTCCGTGATATCAATCTGATTGACTCAAACGTAGATTTGCAATCTTACTTGTTAAATAGAATATATAGAATGCTTCGTATAACTTTCTGGCCTTAAAAATTACGAATCAAGTGAACATTGATTTTGTATACGCACTAAATCAACTGCAGTTAATATTCAACGTGAATGGTTTTTACATTTGCACATTTTGCAGGCTCATGTATAAATAGAAACTTCTATGCTTTCAATGATTGTATAATTCGATTTGCGTTTCTCTTAAGATCATTTAATTCTGATAACGTATTCTGCTCTCGATTGCAATAAAAATAAATAGAGTACTTTATTTGGTGTTTATTCTTCATATTGTTTGTTTGACTTGGAAATTGCTTTTGTTGCTGTATGTTGATTGACTAGTACAGTACATATATATAACAAATCATATTGCAATTCAACAAAATAAAATGTTTTAGGAATATGATATACAGCTTACCTTGTGAGTCTGCATGCAAACTGTAGCTTTTCCCTTGTGAATATCCTGAGAGCAAAAATATAGCGAAGAAGACAGAAAAAGCAAGTGCCCTCATTTTCCTGCTTTTTGTGGGCAAATCGTTAATATTATTTGGGGGATCGTTGATCGAGATCCCTGAATATTAAAGATAACGATAAGGGACAGATAAGAGAAAACAGTATTCTTGAATTTGACAGGTATTTAACAAACATGACATTAGATGAATCTAGGCTAGACACAAAATCAAACCAACTGGTATTTTCATTGAGTTTGATTACGAGCTTTGATAATTGATCTGTCTTCGTGTTTATAAGGATCAATGCGAATTCATATACCATTCGACAGTTGCGTGATAACAATTAGTTTTTAAAATAATAATATGATTTTGTATGTTATTTTTGTAGAGGTCGTTTAATAACAAAATCTAAACACGCGAGTGAGGCTAATTTTAAACAGGACGTCGCTTAGGAATTTTCTTCATATTGTAAGCGTATAGCGATTTGTATTCTCGGTATTTGTAAGATGAAGTTTCTTCAACTCCCATTATTCAACAGAGGTGTTTGCATTCGTTGCTGCTGTTTATGCATCTTCATGGACTATATTAGTACTGCTTTTCAAATTTCGTCCATTTTTGAAACATAATATATATGTTGTTTCTGATTGCATGTTGTATAGTATATGAATTGCTCTGAATTATATGGAGTAACCGTTTCTATGTTTTTTTTTTGTGCGGAGGTGTTCAATAAGAAGTTAAACCTACCGGATATTGTAGATCTTGCTAGGATAGCCTCGACTTCGAAGTATCATAAAATAAAGTCAGATCATGAAAATGATGGTATCCAGTCAAACCGTACTCAGATTACATCCGTCCGCGTTTTTACTTTACTGTTGATGATGAAAAACTTGATATACCAGTGGGTTTTAGACTCTATTCAAGCTAATGACGTTTAGTTTATATATCAGGAAGGGTGTTATTGTGAATAGATTGATGAATATAATATTTTTATCTGTAAAAAAGAGTAATTCTGGTAGCAAATACCAAAGGTTTATCCCCGAGAAGAAGCCTCAAATATTTTTTTGAAACAGGACACATTACATAAGACTCATTATCACTTTGGCATAGCAAAGTTAATTTCCAAGCGTTCAAGAAAATGGCGCAAACTCAACGCATAATGTATTGCATATCGGAAAGAGAATACAATTTTGCATCAATTCACCAATCCAATCATGTTCCTTTTGTTCAACTAGTATTATTCTCCCTAACTCGATAAAAATAAAACGATTGAATTTGCAGCACTTTTGCAACTAGAAAACTAGATATACAATAGAAAAATTAGTTTTTGTCGAATTCTGAAATTCTAAACGTCAATAAACAAATATCGAAGTTCTTATTTAGTTCTTAATATAACTTTGTAAGTGAAAGTGTGAAGTTTTGTAACTTTTATCTGGGAAAGTTTGTCATCCTCGCTGTTTCACATAGCACGAATGTAGTTCGAATAATTGGAAAACATTAGAGTTCATCCCCAGACTCATTCAACGTGAAAGTGTAATGGCGGCTGCTTTATAGCAGCAGCTTTATTTGAAATTATATTTTTGTTATTATCCACGTCGAAATATTTAAATATGAATTCAACTATCGAAGGAGAACTGAAAGATATCAAGGAAAGACTTGTAAAGTTTGTTCCTGATGCTAATATCATTGGCTGTCATCATGTTAACGTCCAAATAAGAATAGTGTGAGTTTGATTTATAGGCCTAAAAATAAAAGACAGTTTCAGATCTCATTGAACGAAGACGGTAGGGTCACATCATTTACAACTTCCTGTTTTGATCGTCGTACTCACGAAGTTTACATTACAGATCATTCTGGCCAACGACGATGGTTTGATTTCTTTGCAAAACATAAAAAAAAATCATTTGGGTAGGCCTAATGCCAATGTGGCGAATACGCAATTGTATGTGTAGAGTTTTGTATATGATCATATTTAATAGATGTTGACTCTACAAAGGTTAACATAGAAAGAGGGCGATTACATGTTACAGTGATTATTTACATGTAGAGAAAGACTGATACAAACGGAAGTTACAATATATATAAACCACTACAGATGTCCCCCCCTACAGAGACAGAGTTACAATAAACAATAACAAATACATAGAAAATTTAAATGAAACAGAGATTAAATAATGAAGATGATAAAATGTGAACATTTATCAAAAACGACAGTCCAGATAGGTAATTGTATTTTGAATATTGTAACGACCTTATTCTTGAGTTGACGGACGACGGTGTAATAAATTCTTCTCATATTGTTTTTGATACATGGTTTAAATCGACTGACATTGAATCTTTGTTGTTATGTTTTCCATATAGTATAGAGAAGGAGAATTATGTCTGCTTATCCATATATGAATGTTCTTCGGTAATAATGAGGATGTCTACTGACAGACAAAAAGGGGTTGCAAAAGGACTTGCCAGTAGATCATCAAATTAAATATTTACAGCATATTATTACCAATACCAAGCAAATGAGTGCATAATGGAATGACTGATTAAGTGAGAGACGTAAGGTGCCACTCATTTGAGATAAATAAAGTTTGTATTAATTTACGATGAACGATGTCTAAAGATTGCCAATGCCAATAATAACGCCAGTAGGCCTATGACCAAATTGATTTGTCGAATTATTTCCTTGACATTATTTCCAGAGTATATTTATGTATGAATGAGATAACAATTTGTATAAATCTCCAAAAATTGAGTAATACTCTTCAGAGGGCTTGAAAAAATAAAATCATGTCGTTGTCACCGATGTAGAGTTTTGTATGTGATCATATTAAATAGGTGTTGACTCTACAAAGGTTAACATAGATAGAGGGCGATTACATATTACAGTGATTATTTACATGTAGAGAAAGACTGATGCAAACGGAAGTTACAATATATATAAACCACTACATATGTTATGGATTTTGAGGATAAAACAACGCTACATAATGCAAAGCAATAATCTAAAGCAATCGCTAATGCAACATAAGCGGAAGAAGATTTCTTTTAAATGAAATAATCAACTAATATTGTAAATAAAGACTAAAAGGAACAAAATCATTTCGGCCTTCAAATCTTATTCAAATATCATACAACAAACAGCAGTAGAAATCTAATTTAAATCTGTATTTTAAACTTCAAGCTTCAACAAGAACAAAATCTATAATTCGATGTCAAAATAAGCAAACCCCCGCTTAATTACTTTTAACCTTATGGTATTGTTTTCAACATGTTTATGTAACCAAAGGTATTTGACCACGCAAAAGACCATAAACTTCATTCCAAACCGGGCTGCAAAGCATGGCGGCTGCGCCCCAAGATGAAAATTTTTGAGCAAATTCCTAAGAATTTCCATTATGGAAGACAGAGAAAAATCCTCAAATTTAGTTAAGAGAAAAATAAAAATGATTAATTCTCTTTTTAAAAATCTCACTACCTTATTTTGATTCACTGCTTGTTCAACATTTTGTGTTTACAGTTTGGAGGCGAAGAAATGAAATAAAATTTGAGGATTAATTTCTATGCACGCAATATTTGGCCCTAAATGCCCTAAATTTAGAAACAACAATAGAAATTTGATTGGCATGAACTTGTGAATCAGCAGCTGTTTTTTTGAAATTGAAAACACCACACCATTATATGAGGCTTGAATGAACTCGTTGGAAACATGCATTATTAATCTGTTTCATTTTCATTCTGGGAATTGGCTGCAACTGCATTTTGGTTAGCTAATATTCTAATTTTACCACCCTAATAGCAGCTGTATTACTCTTATTTGCTCAATTGCTTATGTTGGCTATGTCATAAAGAACTATGGAATGTCAAGTTAACCATTTAATGTCTGCTTTCCTGCTGCTTTTCTTCATTCGTTTATTCATAATTCTAATTCATAATCCAAAGATGAAACACGGCAAAGTTTAGAATTTGAAATTACTAAAACGGAAAGTAGGCCTACTTAATAAATAAACTGTATATCCAATCATGTTGTGTGTCACAGTATTCTCACCGTGACTGTTTCTCTGCTACTGCAAATTCTGATTTATGTAAATGTAATCTACATTTGCGTTTGCTCAGAAATGCTCAGTGTATAAGTCATAATTTATCGTTTTTCATGGTGAAAACAGGAATTTTAGAAAGCAAATTTGAAGTCCACTATGCGCCTGTGAGTCATACTGACGAATAAAAGCTTTAAACGTTCAAATGTGTTTCGATCGGATTCAAAACAGACAGTCTATCGATTCAATAATAGATGATTCGGTCACTTGCATATCCAGCCAATCTAGAAAATATTATTTTATGTATTTCATTCTGAAAATCATTCATTTCACGAATAAAGAACATTATGTGTATTTTAAATGCTTTTTTCAATGCCAATCAAAGTTCATTGTTGTAAAAATATAGAACATAGTAATTGTTGCATTCCGTAATCGAAATATTCCAAAGATATTTTGCGAAAAATGAAGTTCCATGAAATTAAAATGTTTTGTTGAACCCTGGAAGATAGTTATTAAATTACGGGCAGGGTGCAGTTGAATTAGAATAAGTATTTCTTTGAAACAAAGTGAAACATTCATGAAAAGCTGGGTCACAAGATAGTCATAAAATTTTGTTCTCTGTACAGAGCAAAGAACCCTTTCATTCGCAAAATAGGTTACTCTTAACTAACATAGGCCTATTTGTCGGAAATGTCTTCATTGTCGGCAAATTCATGCATTTAATCTGTATCACCCATATGTATTGTTTTGACTTGCCTCCAAGCTGTTTAGATTATGTAAAAATTGTCGATGAACAAGAATAGCCAAAATAATTCTAATAGGAAATCTATAAGTTGGTTATGAAATGTTGAAATCTGATTAAAATTTTAGTTCCACAGTACTAGGCATCATCGAATTGTGACATTGGTTTAAAACGATGTTTATTTGACAGTTATAGCGTACCAATGATCATAGTGAATCAAACTCAATTGTATGTTTCTATTTCTCTTGTCATTTCAGAAAAACTCAAAACAAACAGTTAACTATGCAATTCCAATTCCCAGATTTGTATCCACAGCTTCCAATTACCATCGAATTGAAGAGTAAAGTTTTCCCACCTAAGTTGTTAAATATTTTAACTACAAGATGCGATGAAGAAACAAAGAAACTGGTGGGAAGGCCTCAGGTAAAGTGATAAGTGAATAGGCTATGATTACAAGGGTTTGTCCAACCTGCAGATTGCAGGCTAGAACTTTAAAATAAAATACCTTAACATTAAAATTTACCTTAACCTTAAAATAGGACTAGCCTAGGCCAACACTAAGAAATGAAAATCACATACATAGGTCTAGATTAAAAGTTGTTAAGCAGGGAGGCACAGATTTGATGTTTAATTGACATAATTAAGTTTCATATCTCCAGGCTGTCGAAAAAGGTTGGGCATCTGGGAACCTGGTTCAAAATGTTCAGGATGTTTCTAACTTTCAATATGGTTTTCCTATTTTTCCGAAATTATGATTTTTGAATGTGGAAATTGAAATATGTTTTGGATTGATTTATTTTCTTTGAAATTCTCTTGATGAACCAAAGTAAGTCACTTTTAAAATCTCCTGATAATACTTCTATAAAAGACATTTAAGATTTAATTTTTTTTCGGGGTTGCAAATGTTTTCCAAGTTAAGAAATAAAATACTATGGTATTCCAATTACTTCACACATATTCAATTTTATTGCAGGCTATAGCACCTAACTATTCCCTCTCGTTATTTTTATTTCTAGATCATATCGATGGTAAAGTTTATGAACACATTTTTAATTGAAAATCCTTTATTAGTTTGTTCTGAAGAAGTGACTTATTTGAGAAAGAAGTTAGTCAAGGAACAAGATACATTAAAAATCAAACAGAAGACAGGAGAAATTTCATATAAAATTGTAAATAATAGGTAAGAATATACAGTTGATTTTGTTTAAATCCCCTTTTTAATGTCCCACCTTGAATGATATACTCACATAACACTGATTTTTATTTTCCATTCTCCATACAAACTCTCATAATTCTACTTCGCTTAATGTCCCACATAAAACGTTATTTCTATTTACATTCTCCATACAAACTTTCATATATATAACTTGCTTAATATCCCACTAAAAAGGTTATTTCTATTTACATTCTCCATACAAACTCTCGTAATTATAATTTGCTTAATGTGCTACATCAAACGTTATTTCTATTTACATTCTCCATACAAACTCTCATAATTATAACTTGCTTAATGTCCCATTTTTATCCGTGCTAGATCATCATCATTTATTGAGATAAACCTTTAAGCCTACACAGGCCTTAGCCTATTTTCAAAAGGCTCATTATAAAAAAAAAGTCTTTTCAGACTTTTCGAAGCAACAGCTTGGCCCGTAGGACAATGCTCACGTAAGCGCTGACCTCACTTTTCAGAAGTTTAGCCTCGTTTCTTGTAATCAAAACAATAAAACAATGCAGAGGCTGTTGATCATTCTAAGTTCTTTGAGATGTTGTTATAAATTGAATTATTCTTTTATGTTATGACAAAAAAATTGCTGTATGGTCGATGATAATTTAGAAAAACTGATAATTGGATGCCTTACCATTAGTCATTACTACAAGACAAGAACAGAGTAATAAAACACCCATAATTCATTCATCTCATTAATCTATTTTATTGCAGGTATTATTTTGAAATTAAATTGGTAATACCATTTCGTTACCCAGAAGAAGCTGTTGGGTAAGAGTTCTAATTGAAGTTTAATAGACATATATGTCTGTCTGTATGTATATATGTATGTATGTATGTATGTATGTATGTATGTATGTATGTATGTATGTATGTATGTATGTATGTATGTATGTCTGTGTGTATATATGTATGTATTGTATGTATGTATGTATGTATGTATGTATGTATGTATGTATGTATGTATGTATGTATGTATGTATGTATGTATGTATGTATGTATGTATGTAGGCTATGTATGTATTTGACCACATGAATAAATTGTTAGGCTACGCTTTAAGTATGTCAGCTGTTAAAATTGAAGTATTGAAATGATTTTTCGTACAATCAAGCAAATCGTGTAAGAATTTACTGCTTGTTTAGTTAGGAGACCCATATACATTATCTGTATACAGTATATATCTGTTTCTGATTATCCAATGTTCATCTTGATGTTTATGCTAATTCATTCACTATCTGTCTGCTGCATTAATCGGCAATGTTTCACTTGAAATATGTACAATAGCATTTTCTATTATTATTCTTATCTGAAAGACTTGATTCCCCAATATTCAACATTACTGCGTAGTTATACCCTCTTCATATTTTGCATACTCCATGATACTGCATATTCATACCCCCTTCACTTTTTCATATTCCAGGATACTGCTCAAGGAATCAAACTTTCCACAAAAGACACAAAACCATTTTATTGGACAATCAATTGAGCTAGCACGTCAATGTGTTGAACCACCATTAAGAAAAGATCCAAGGTAAACTATGTGTCATTTATTTTCAAAACAGAATTCTGATCAACTTAAGCCAAGGCCAAGGCCAAATGACCTTTTTATTTCGCCAACATTGATAGGATTTTGCTGAATTTAGTTTTCGTCATCAGCGGTGATATTTGAATGATGGTCAGTAGCCAATCGAGCCCGCCAGTCCTGAGTCGAGCTATGTCATTGTTGACGTCTACATTATGCGGCAATGTTGGTGAAATTTTTGAATGTCTTTAAAATACAAAAAACTGCAATTCAACATCAGCCAACAAAATCCTAAAAAGTGATGGTGGCCAAATGACTTTTATTTCGCCAACATTCATAGGATTTTCTTTAATTCCTTTGACCGTGGACTTACTGTTCCATGTACTGTTTTAGTTATTTGGCATTCATTTCAATATAGATATTATCAAATCACAGACAAAAGCAGAAGCTTCTGACTAATTCATAACCTTGTCAGAATAATAAATACAATAAATCAAAAATGATATGAGAAGTAAATACAATTGTCAGAATCCCTAGTCCTCTCAGTGCGTATTTGTAAGATAGTATATCATATTAAAGGCCTTATTCACAAATAAATTTATTTTGATTAGAAGGATAACTAATTGAGCAGTTGTCTGCAATAACCTGTTGAAGTGCCCGGTTTTGCAAGAATTTTGACACTATGCCTATATTTTTCGACTGTTTTTCGTTCACATTATAAAAAGTTGCAGTGGAATGACAACAGTGGGGCCTAATAGTGTAGTAGTTAAGGCATTGAACATTGACCCTGCAGAATCTTAGGGTCAATCCCCCGCAGAAGCATTAGGAAGGGCAGGCCATAAAAATCTCCCTGTATTATATTCACTAATGAAATACCGAAATTTGCTACGTACTGTACTCTTGAAAAGTTAAATTTATTTACATCAAATGGTTTCATTTTTCTGAAAATGATCATGAAATGTTCACGGAAAAATTCATGAACTTTCTAATTACAACACATAATAATTATCTTTGCTTTGTGTTTCATCCTAGAGCGCCGCCATTCAAACCACGCCCTTCGCTTCGACATGTCCTGGATTTTGTTGTAACTGATTGTGTGCGACGTTTCCCTCAAGAGTCTTGTCAAATCTGTAAAGAACAAGTGTTTCCGAAAGAGCCGCTCGTATGTTAGAAGCTTCTCTGATTGTGATTAGAATCTTTACAGAACATTCTGTTGATATTAAATTAACTGACTACTATCATATTAAGCACTTTGCGTAGATGTGAGGGTGATTCACCTATTCTGTGATTTTTATGTATTGGTCATATACCATTGACTCTAACTGCCTATGACAGCAGACGCTTTAAAATCATACACTTTGAGTCATATGTAGCTAAAAATCTATATCTTGCTCAATGTTCTAACTGCCTTTATTATTTTGCTAAGTTTTTCCATCAAATCAGTAACCATTATTTGAAGAATAATTGTTTCTAAAGTAGCCGTTTCAAACATTGAAAGGCAGATATTAAAAGTTTAGTATTGTTTTCAATTTCTGGTCACACCATGTTGGAGCAATATTTCTACGACATATATCGATCATTCTCCTGCGAAATACAGTTCAGGAGTTGATGAAGAGTTCATGAACAGTTAATGAAAATTAGGACCATTTACCGTCCATGAACTGTTCCATAACTGTTTATGAACTTCTGAACTGTTTTTCGCAGGGGTTTCTCCATAACAACATCACCATTTTAAAATGTGTTGTTCTTAATGCTCTTACAACAACAAGCTAAGAAAAACATTTTGAATTTGAATTTGTAATACTTCAATTTGTTTTCCATTGATCATTTTCTTGTGTTGGACACTGGAAAGAAATTTCCTGTTCTGCTAAAATTTGCAACTATTTTTCGTCAGTGTATGTCAGTAAGCTCTTTAATCTGTCACGGTGTGGTAATATGCCTGCCGAGGAAAATGTTTGGTCATTCAAATCAGAATTTCCCCTTTTAGATCTTGTTCAAGATCCAGAGCGAGACACATGCTTTCTAGTTTATTTTATTAATTAATGAAATCCTCCATTTCATTGAAGATGAATCACAACAACTGAATTCCCTGTGGAAACAGTTTGTGAGCGTCAACTGTTCCAATTTCAATGAACTAATTATGAAAAAGTCCTTGAAAGATAGGCAATTTAAAGTTCATGAACTGTTCGTGATCTGTTCATAAACCGTTTAAAAAATGTTCATAAGCATTTCACAGATGTTTGTAAATTATCACACTGGACTGTTCAATGTTCATGAACAGTTCTTGATCTCAACAAATTTTTTTGCTAGTGATATTTTTGAAAACCCGCTCATTCCTTGATTTTTATTTGCAAAACATAAATGTGTTTAATTTTCTGATTCTGCCAATAAAATTGTATTATAATTTAATATTTGTTTTACTTCAGGAATGTTTAGTCGATGAGAAGGACCCAAAATTTGTTGAATGGGTTTACTGTGGTCATTTGTTTCATAATAAATGCCTCGACACTTACATGAAAACTCCACCATTTACAGGTATGTTTCATATTTCATAACTGCTTCTTCTGCCCAGGGCTCAATAAAATGGGTACAGTGAAATCTGTATATAACAGCCAGCTACGAGAGGTAAATAAATTATAGATTAAATTATTATAGACAGGTGGCCTTTATATTCAGGTTTGATTCAATAGAAAATACTATTTGAGACATTGCAAGAGTGACCACTATAGACAGGTGGCTGCTGTATAGAGGTGACCGTTATAACAGGTTTGACTGTACCTCTGGGACCGCCGGTCACAGGCACATTTTGGGAACAATGCAATGACTGCAGGCACAGCTATCAAGATTGCACACAATTTCTACTTTTTGAGTGACTCTTGCAGACTTTTCTAAATTAGAAATTGTTATAAATTCTAAAAATGTTTCAATCTATATTTCCCTCATTAAAACGATGTCATTTCATCAGTCAGTAACCTAAAAAACTTGCAGGCGCTTTGGAAGGGAAAAATTTGATCTCAGGCAAAAATATATATTGTAGACCCCTTCAGTTCTATTTGCTTATTTTGTTTTTGATTATTTGATTTGCTATGTTACCATACAATCCATTGAGAATTGATTATATTGAATTGAGAATTTGTAGGTAAATAGAATTCCAAATAGTGTGTGATAACCATTTAATAATGAGCTCCTAAACTCTAAAAGATTATACAGATAGTGTATGAATGATTAACTGATGAAATCTACTCACAAGATTACAATACTGATTCACAATATTAGTACATTGAAATCCACAATCCATGGGTTGAATTATTAGACGTTCGATTACACGTGCACACCTAAACACTCCGACGTGTGCGATGAATCATGAAAACATGAATAAAAAAAAATCCCATCATTTTATTCACATCAATAGAAATTGTTCTTTAATTTCAATTTCATGTTTTTTTGTTGTTGGTATTTATTATTTGTGAACTTCAATCTACTATTACAATGATTCTAATCCAATTTGCTGGATGATTATTTGAACAGAGACATGCTCTCAATTCCATCAAATTAAGATTTACCAGCACATGTGATTTAAAAAATAAATAAATGTGTGTTACCATGACAACTTGTAATCCATGGCACATGTTGCCTCAATAATAATCAACTGATGGTGTGTAATAGCATGCCTTGATCATTTTAGGTGTGCGTTTTATAGCACACGTGTCCAGGGTTCGACAAAAGGTTCAGCCTTCTGGGATCCTAAATGCAATTCAACATTTTCTTCTGATTTTTTTGTTGATGTTTGTCCAATGATTAAAAATATCAATTTTCTTCTGAATTTGCTCTGACCTTCCGCAATCTAGGATTCCAGGATTCCTGCTTTTGTCGGACCCTACCTGTGTCATCTCTATGATTAATACAGACCATGCCACAATTTAAATATTCTTCAAATACATCATTTTTTAGGCGGGAAAAAGTGCCCTGGCTGTGGCAAACGAATCTATCATGAAAAATGGAACATTACACCCCAAATTGCTGAAGATCGATGGGCACATCAAGAGGCAAGAAAAAGAGAAATTGAAGATGTAACTGATTTTCTTGATTTATAATATATATCAATTTAATATATCACTGTAACGCTAAGGTGTTGTTGATACAATAATATTTATGCTGCACTTTTCGAATAGTTTGGCAAATATTGTTCTTCATTACAAATACTGTTTATGAATCACCAAAACATCTCTTCAATATTATGCCAACATTTTATTCCAAATTGGACATTATTGCTTGTAAATTTTAATGAAGTGTAGCTTCGAATTGTATAATTTTATTTTTAGTCTTATTTAGAAAGTAGAATATTCCAATTTGAGCTACTGAATACTAGTGCTAACTATTTTGTTTAACTAAATTCTCTATAGTTTGATGGTTTCAACTCAGAAAAAATTAGACTCTTGTATCACAGAATGAATAAGATTGGGTACATTCTTATTACCCATCATACAACAAATAAATATAGTAATGTACCTGCTTAATTGATCATCTTTCTAGAAGGGACGCTATTAACCGGCAGTCGCTACGAGTTGAAACAGGCTTAGCGATTTTCAAAATATTGGCTTCATGTAACATTTTTGATCATTAGGAGATGTTCATTCTATGGTTTCATTGCGGCTGTTGTTTGAGAGTTATTTCAGTGTCTGAAACTTAAAAATTGAATAAAAGATTTTGAATCCGCCATGTCTGTAACAACTTGAGCTCTTAGAGGCTATCAGTAAATAGCGTTAAATTTGATCCTGTCTCAGATCCTACCTTTTATTTGTACTTCAGGTTTTTTTTGTTTTGATTTTTCATTCAACCATAAACAGGCTAATCAGCTTATATTGGTTAACATTTGGTTTGTCAGTTTATTAATATTTGAGAAGTGTGTGGACACAATGCGTCCATTGCAAAGGTCCAAAGCCAAATCCAATGTGCACTAAGTAATAGGGAACAGGGTCTATTGAAGCACTTTGCTTGAACGGCACAATGGATAAGATAACTTGCATTTCATGCGAGCTAGTGGTAAGGGAAACCAGAGGGGGACACCACTAGCTGCCCACTACGCTTTTGAGAACAGCTCACAAATGTTACATGACCCAATTTTCAAACAGGCCATTTATAGTTCATGAACATTGTAACCTCCTTTTAATGTGTTTATAAGAAGTTCATGAACTATTCATGAAGTTCATAAACAGTTCCTGAACTCAACTTACGCTTACCGTAGCTGTAACTTCATGGTAACTTGCATGTATACTGACAATAAAGAATACGAAGTACAATAAAATCTGCATATGACAGCCAATTATAAAATCTATGTAGATTGACTATTGTAGAAAGGTGATCTTTATATCCAGGGTTAGCAATATCCCAATTAGGTTTTTATTTGTAGAGACCACAAGTGACTGCTATATTACCGGTATAGGGGTAACACTTACAACATGTTGGACGGTTAATGATAATGTATTTAATGAAACACGAATGTATAATAACCCTGTTTAAATACAAGAAAATGTGAAGTATTTCTTATCATTATCATAATCATCATTTACTCACTACCTTAACTACCTAACGAGTTTACATCAATTTTTTTCACAGGACTGATATAAGTATTTCTGTAGCATCAATGATGTATTAGTTTCTGGATGCAATGACTCAGGTCGGTCTCATACATCTTTGATACTTAGTAAGACTCCAGATTGTAAGTGGTCTAATTGAATGTAATGTGTAAGAAGTGGCCAAGACCAACAAGCAACATACACAAATGATAATCATAGCTTCAATAAATCAAAATATATAAAATGCAGGTTAATAATGTCATGGGAGTTAATAGTATTACATCTAATGTAATATAAAATATAACATCTTTTCGTCGAGAGACTGCAAATGATTAGAACGAAAGAAAACATTTTTAAAATATAATTCTATGAAGCCTTTAACCCCTGCGAAAAACAGTTCAGGACTTCATGAACAGTCCATAAACTTCAAAGGCCCAAATTTCCATGAACTGTTCATGAATAGTTCATAAACCTTCACGGACAGTTCATGAACAGTTCATCAACATTTGGGGCAATTTAACATTCACAAGTTGTTCATGAACTGTTCATGAACTCCTGAAATATTTTCCGTAGTGGTAACCACCTCTCCAAAGAACTGCTACAATCAACTGAGTATTTTAAAATAAATCCTTCACTGCTTAACTGCTGAATAACTAGTATATACTTAATAGGCACTTAATTACATTGCTGTGCATAGCTTTTGTAAACGTTAATAAACCGTCCATGACATTTGTTTCATATTTGATAACGATAATTCGATTGAAACACGACACTGACTTGTGACTTTAGGACATGAATGAAAAATAAAGATATTGAGATTGGGGCATGAGTTTACAATAGCATGAATACCAGCATCTGTAACAGCTTCACATCCAGTGAGAAGAATCTCCTGTCAGATTAAAAGACACAGATTGATATAAAGATTCAAGATAAATAATTGAGACCTGAAGATCATTGAGCTACGAATTATCAATTAGTATCCCTAGTTGGGTGGCCTATAGCATACTGATTCTAAAGAGCCTATTAATTGATGTGATCCATGTGAGTAGCATTTTAACCGTATTTGATAAAAATTCAGCGTTGTAATATGAGTTTTATGTATCACAAGAATGTGTAGAACGTGCTGATGCCTACGTAAAATTATTTCATAAAATGTGTTACTGTATCAATACATTTGAAATTACTCTGTCTTTTGAGAACGTATTGGATTTTTTGTTTACGATTCAAATTAATGACTTAATGACTATTGTTTTGGATAAATATTATTACTGCTAGCAGTTTAGATGGACCGTTCAGAGGGCGTAACTTAATGTTGACAGAACGAGTTGAGAATAATGTTTGTTTGATAAGAGCGTAGCTGAAAGGTTTGAAAGCAATGGACTGAGGTTGAAATGTTTAAAACTTAATTCTATCATGATAATCACCATGCATATACTTTCTGCAAGATAGCCAGATCTATCAGAAAAATCTTACTGGTCAGAAACTTCTGGTTGTAGCATTATTACAATTTGTAACGCCTAATATTAAATAATAATTTCATTCGTTAATGGGAAGTCAGGATTTTCATTTTTATCAAATCAGAAGCAGAACGTAGAATTTCGGGGGGGGGGGGTGGTGGTGCGTGGGTAACTTGATACTTTTTGAACAGGGTGGAACGAAAATCTCGCTAGCATCCCGAAATTGCCAAAAATGTATTATTGCATCATGCACTATATTTGTTGATGTTGAAAAGGAATACTGGTTTCAAAATATATAATTTGATTTAGCAGCAGACAAGTAGGCCTACATGTTTCTGGACGTTAGCCTTCATCGATCAGTACTGCTCAGTGAGTGAACAAGGGACTGACTTCGGTTTATATCTAGGTCAAGATGATTTATCAATATGGTGAGAAAATTCATCACATGGAAAAAACATCTGTGCCATACCAGAGTGCTCAAACAACAGAAGTAGTGGGAATGCAATATATTATACAAATACAAATTATTGAAATCAAGCAATCAATTGTAAAATTAAGGAATGATCATACGCAAAAAGTAAACAAATTATACAACAAAAGCAACAGTATGTGAAAATTGCTAGATCATAATATCACCTTTAATTTTGCAGCACATACACTATTTGACAGCTGAATAAGTCCTTTTTCTGTTATCTGTAAATAATAATAAAAAATAACCATTTAATCAATGATTTTAGAAATTATATAGCCACAATTGCAAACTGATAGGCGATTTAATGCCAAATTAGTATGATGATAATTTGAGCTATGGAAGATGTGGCATATATCACATGTAAGTTAGCCGTTCATACACAGTTCATGCACCATTCATGAAAAATAGGGTAAACTCATAAAACATTGAAAATGTAAAGTTTTACCTTGAATTGTTGTACTAAATGCATTGATTAGGCCTACTCTGCAAAAGTAACTTGGCAAATTTTGGCAAAAGTAATCAAGGCATTTAATACAATATGGGTAGGTAAAAATTTGGAGATTAAATTTTCTATAAGTCAATTCTATTCAGCAAATGCATTCCTTCTGAGTTTTTGAACAGTACATGAACAGTCACAAACTGTGTATGAGATGTTCATGAACATATTTGAAATTTCACGTCTATGAGCATTTGTACTTTTTTCGCAGGGAGTAGCCTACTTATCAACAGACAATCCAAGTATCACGGCTATGCCGTGAGTCTCACGCTTTTACACTGATTCTCACAGTCTCACGGTTTCTCTCACTTTCTCACGGCAAAATCCAATCTTAAGAAAATGTCCCTACTTTCTGTCTAACTCTTTGATAATCTAATTAATGTTCAACATCTTAATTTATACTCTGTTGGATTATTCTAGTTGTTGTTTCTGAACTGTTTTTAAGTGTCAACATTATCCAAAATGTTGTCGTAAATTTTCGTTTAAAGCCATTCTGAATCCATAATGAAATGCATGCCCTCAAAACCCTAGAATTGGGCCATCTCTTCGGGGCTTGCCCCTAGGTATATTTTATCCCCAAGATACGGAATTTCAAAAATCTCATTATCTTCTCAAATCTCAAGTTGGAAGGTCTGTTATCAACACTGGGAAATGTCTGACAAAGTACAGTATAAGTAAAGGGCAATTTAACTAAATCACATGCCTGCGTTTTTGATATATCTAGGTTCTCCAATGCCTTGCAATGCATTGCAATCGAATAAAGGCCTTCATCAGATATACTTGTACAACCAGAAATGTTGATTGTCTTTAGATACAGGCAGTGATAACTAAATGATGTTATTATTTCATCATTGACTGATATACATCTTCTGAGAAGTAAGCCACAAATATTTGAACAAGACTTTGAAACTGCGTAAAGACCTACAAAATAAAAAAAATATATGCTATCAGCAATTCAATGATAAGCTATCAAAACAACCTGCCTGTTTTGAAAATATGTTAATATCTTCAATGGTAAAGTTCAACAGATTCATTGAAATATAACACAAGATTGTCTAGGCTGTCTGACTGCTTTTTTTGTCGTGCGCGGATAAATATATATCCCACGCATTTTTCTTGAATTGGTACTAAACCTTCTTTAAAATACAAAATATCATCTGCGCATCTGCGCAACAATGCAGTCAGGCTAGGCTGCTTCTAGCATTACCAATGGGAAAAACAGTTCAGGAGTTCATGAACATTAAGCAGCCCAAAATTTTTATGGACTGCTCATGAGCTCCTGAACTGTTTCCCACAGGGGTAGCTCTAAGAGAGTGATTAAGTTAGGATTGATCCAATTGCTAGAGTTACAAATGACCAATGTGTCATGGTGACCCATATAGCAGACTAGGCAATTAGTGCATAGACGTTTTCACATCATTCAATCTACTTTTGATGTTAGTCATGTGACAGGATTCAAAATTAGCTATGAATGTCCCTCAAATGTCGCTTAAAAACAATATCATACCTCTAGTAATGTCCTCGTCCCGGCTTCCCTTAAGAGAATTCAAATCAATTCTGGATAACATTGGACAATTATTTGATACCGAGATGAGCATACCATTGGTAACTTTACATTCGCTCATGTCAAGCCTCTTTACTTTGGAATGTAGAATCTAAGTAGGTAAAGAGAAGGAAACATGTCAACATTAGAATGCGTTTGAACCAATAAATTGATTGGACAGTGTAATGATAATGCGCAATTGTTTTATACGTATACATGAAAGTGAGACTCCGTAAAGGAGGCTAGGTCTTATATAAATAGCGCTGTATAGCTATTATTGAGTTAGAGTATCTGAGTTTAGTCCATGTGTTGGTGTTGGATTGTTCCATGTGTTGGACAATTGTTGATTATTGATTATATTATACATATTACTTTTACTTAATCAAGTGTCATTTTCGGAGTTATAATACTACAGACAGCCAATGAAGATATTGACACAACAATGGTTTACACCCTAAAGGGGTCAAACAGATGGTAGGGGATATTCAAACAACTACAGGAGAATCCAAAATCCAGGACATTGCTAAGACTGAGACTGAGACTTCAGCCTGATGAAATTGAAATGACTATATAAATATTTTACAGGCACACCGCGTAGGCCTGTCGCACACACAGACAAACGACAATTTATGTGAAAAGAGGGATAAAGCTGAGGCTAGGAAGGCAGCAGACGCAGACCCACCTACCCTGGATTCTGGACAGGATATACAGCATTCACGAATTATAGGCCTACAGTCGGATTTTAGGCATGTAATATGCAATACAAACCTTATTTGCTATATCTTCCGATAAAGTTCCTCGTTTCGTAACAAGCAGTAGTAATTTATCTTTGATTTCCACGGGTAAACATTCCAAGTCTAATATACATCCAAGACCAACATTTTTAGCAACGACTGGAAGGCATAGATTAGATAGTCTTTCGGTTTGTCCAATATGGTAATTGCAAATCATTTTAAAAGTAACTTTTTGGTCATATAACTAGAATCATGCTTACACATCTAGTGGCATGCAGGCGTACTCGTTTGACTCTGGAATGAGTCCAAATGTCCAATTTAAACAACAACAATTCAACTGCAAACATGTGTTTCTGTTGTTTATTATGGACTCAGGTATTCACAGGGGTATTCGGCACGGTCACGGTCTCCATTAATTCCCCTCCCATTACGAGTCACGAGGACTTAAACTTCGTTCGTTTACTTCTCATACTTAATATCATGGCAGGCTTATGATACCAAGAGAATTTTGCGAAGGTAAATTGACATATATAAATGCAGTTCAACGCTAATTTGCAGTACTCTTCTCCAGTACTCTGTAGTTTCATTAGCAGCAAAGCCAGCAATCAGCATTCATATGGCGGGAAAATCGAACCAGGTTCTGTTTTCTGGCATGGCATTAAAGTTCCAGAATTTCATAAAAATATAGGAGAACTATAAATCTTCTAGACAATAATGCAGCGAATCTGCCAATACTGATGCATATCACACTTTGAGTAATGATTGAGCAATAATTTTACTATTACATTATCATATTTGGTTTCTTGAATAATGTTTGCCTAGGTCCCTAGGCTTGCTCTAGGCCTACGGGATGATATTCATCACAGCAAAACCTGTTGAAGTATAGACATTAGATCTATGTGAGTTATTGGCTTATTGTCTATGGTCTCTACGACGCAAGCATGCATAAATCAAGCAATACAGCACCACAGCAAGGCAAGTTGAGATAAAATTTATATAATAACTGATCAACAAGCCAGCTCTGGGAGTCTGCGGCTGTGCCAACTTCAAAACTTAGCCAAATTCGGGAAATTTTTTCCGCCAATATTTTATAACGCTGATTTTCCCGCCAAAATTATCCGATAACAATAGAAAGTGCACCAAAGTATGATACAAAAATCCACCACCAAAGCCCTAAGAGGAAAATTCCATGCCAATTTGTCGATGGCACTGAAGGACAAGCGGCTTGCGTTGCCGGAGATCTCCGACGGGAAGCCTGTGGAATGCAGACTGGGTCCATAGGCGGTTTCTGTAAACTGCGTACGTGTGTATCTGCGTAGGCCTACTTTTAATTTTCATAAATTTTCACATTTTTTACCGCTATTTCAGAAAACCCGAAAAAACGTGTGACGCAAGCATTAAATATCCTAAGTGTCCTTCTGTTGTAGATTATAAATTGCAGGGTAATTGAAGAGATGCGTTCTTGGAACTCAAAAACCAGTGAATTTTGATATCAAAAATGTAAACCAAACAAATAATAGTTTAATACTTTTCAAACAGTAGCAGGGGCGCTGGAGCCGGGGAACAAGAAGGCAGCTGACCCTACTGCCCTTGTGGCAGAGGGGCAGCAGGTACCCTGTCGTATAATTGTCATAAACTTTCCAGATCAACCACGTAAAGTAAAGATGAAAAAATATGTTTGAATAGACATTGTACAGTGTAGGCCTACAGCGACTACTGTCATAGCTATGCATGCCCTGACCTAGGCGATAGCTGCCTATTTTGCCTGACAAATATGCATTTTATTTGAAAAATGTATGACATTGCCGCATTTGCATATTGGGAGCTTCAGTACTATAGTATCTTCAGAATTGCATGATTTTGCCATTTTTTGTTACCAAATCGCCCGAAATTTGACTCAAATTTTTTCTTAGGTTTGTGAAATCGACATTGTACAACGAAAACGTTTTTGCTATGTATGTGCCCTATATGTAACGACTGCCCCTGTTGTTGTTGTCGTCGTATGGCTTCGGCGCCCTGGAACAATAGCCTATATTTTCTTTTATTATGCGAATCAGAAAGAGTAGGCCTAGGTAGGTAACACAATAGAAGTCCATCCAAACCACAACTGAAAAACAGCGATTCCAATGATAGATAATTAGGCCTACTCATATATCTTACTTAAAAACCGACTAAGTACACATTGGAATTCTTGACCATACAACCATATACAGGCATACTTTTCATTTACAGGTAGGTATAGATAAGTTAGACATTTGAGGAAGTACGTAACCATATGACTCTGAGACAATCTTCGAGAACAAGTTGAAAAATTTAACCAAAAAGCAGCATAGAAAATGGTTATAAAGCGCAATTCAAGTTTGAGAAAAATATCACGTTCCCTGAGGGTAAATTCTTGTGTTGAACCCTGAAGGCCACACTAGAACAGCAATTGTTATTGAGATTAAATTTTAGGTGTACTGTATTTTTTGCATCTAGCTCGTATCTGTGTGGTTGACACTAATGGCTCCTGGAATGCAACTGTGGGTGAAAATGTCACAAAAGCGTTACTTGGATTCTTTTCTACTGTCACTCAAATGTTTGGAGCTTGTCGTGTCCCATTATTCAGTTTGTTTGCAATTTCAAAAGTTTCATCGGTATGCTAATGTCTACTCCTTGATTGATAAACTGTGTTTTAGGTAACCTGCTGCAAGGCTGCAATCTCATCTGTGTTTCTTATGTTCCTCAAAACATTGAACATTTTGCAAGGTAGACTAGGCCTAGATTAAATTAAAAGAGTAACACATTTTGTGAACATTATCGCTGTGCATGAACTCCCATTGCAGGCCTATGATCAGTTGACACCTTTTCTAAAACATCAAACATAAGTTTTTCAGGAAATAGAAGAGAAGGTGTGTTCCTTATTATTTATAGAAAATATTGAAAAATAAGTTTAGTTAGGCCTACATAAAACCATTCCTATATTTCAAACAACATAAAACTCAACCAGACAATATGTCTGAACTATAGCTGGATTGGTTCCTCTTAAAATTCGTAATAACGTTCTCAAACAGATATTGAATGATGTTAAAGGGTCAAACCAGACTGGCAGCCTTTGCATTCAACTTTTTTCAAAATGGAGTCCCGCAGCCTTTTTATCAACGTCATAGCATTCCTCATAATTTCATTTGTGCCGTAGCAACCTTTTGATTTTGTATGGATGTTTCTGAAAAACAACATGAAAACAGGAGCGAAACAATGCGAATTGAATAAGGATAATGAAAACTATGGTAATTATGTACGACGGTGAAACATTAACATCAAATTATGCGGAACAGTCTGAAATTTTTATCAAAACATACTCAAACCACAGAGAGAAATACACGAAGGAATGGCAAAACTGATCAATAATAAAATACTACTTTAATTAATTTTGCTGTAGAAATTCATATATTTCATGGGTCCAGAAATTACATATGATGTTTATTTCATCTCGATCGAAGTTCCATAAATATCAAGTGTGATTGAAATTTGAAAATAAGCTGTTGATTTGAGGTTGTGAAAATGGAGCTTCGCTTTTTGTTCTTTGAAGCGATCTCGCATTGATTGGTTTGTAAACAGGAAAATATTGTCAAGTCTTCACTCAGGTGTTCCTTCAGACAAAATTCCTTATACCAGTCTTTGCAAATCACGAAATTTAGGTAAAACTTTGTTATGGTTTATCGCCACAGCATATGAACAGATATCCTGATGTATAAGTGAAAGCTCTTGAGTTATCGGTAGCCTTCTACCTGCTCCTTCCCTTTTACCACCATGTTCTGGATCTTCAGGAAACTTGGCATTCGTGTTATTAAAATTATCGAAGATTAGAAATAAAGAATACGCTAGTAAGTAAAGCTCTTGTTCAAGAATAGTTCAAAAATATTTTACGACAAACGCATTCTAGGCGAGGCAAAGCCATGTTTGGAAACGAGTGTTTGAATTTTACGTGCACTATTCAAAGTGTGCGCGCGCAAGGTTTCCCGGTCTGTTTTGACCCTTTAAACAAAAGGATATTAGACAAATATATTAGATTTTTACATCGACATTCAAAATTTGAAAAAATATCAATGAATACACAAATATAACAGTTAATGGATTAGCATAAAATCCTCATATATTTTTTGGTCTACCCTACTAGACTAAACGGCACAGATATAAAAGGGCAGGCTGCTCCCAGCAACTTGAGATTGATATAATGAAATTAGCCTAATTTAAGGTATTTCAATGGACACTTATTCACGAGTTTCAAATTGCCTAATGACTTAGGCCTACTAAATCTTATTTATTCAACTGAATTTTCTTTCTTGCTTGTTCTATAGTGTTTGTTCAGTTTACAACATGTCAAGGGAAATATGCAAAAGCTTTACAAGGCAGCAAATGAAATATCTAATCTAGAATATGGAATAGAGAACAATGTCAGCATTTTCTCAGGTAGGTAAAGTCCTTACAATTTCATAGCCAACCTAGACAAACAAGTAATAGAGACAGTTCCAACCCAAATAATGCACCTGTGTCACTCGTGCTTCATCATCCCATCCGACATCGTAGCCACAAGAACATACTTATTTGATTACAATAGGCTTAGAGATGGTATTCATTTTTCTATAAATCATTTAGCTCTTATGTATCATGACAAATATCAAGCAAGTCTATGCAAAACAATCTGTTGAGTTCATAAACTGTTCATGAACCTTACAAACTTTGGCAAACTAATATTCACCTTATAATCAGTTCATTGACCATGAAATTAACAGTTGATAAACTGTTCCCACAGAGAAGGACATAAAACAAATAAAGGCTCCTTCCACATTAAACTGTAGTCTAGAATGTGTTGCACCATTTGCGCTTTTATTTCGAAACTATGGTCGTTGTGTTTATGATATATCTCCAGTTGCTGTTTTCTAAATTAAAATGGCTTGATGATGATGAATTTTGCCTCTTCATCAGAAGAGGAAATAACTCATCAAGATGGAATGACTCCTGCTACCTTGTGCAACTCTTGAATAATTTATTCCAATTCGTATTTTACTATGGTGAAATTAAGAGAGAATCTACAAGTACATTCACCAAGTCTTAAGAGCCACATAAGGAAAATGTCTTTTAAATATCAAGCTGCATTATCTGGAACAAGTTCTCTGTTTCTGAAAAAAAAACAAGTATGAAATTTAAAAAGTCAAATTTAGCAAAGCAAAGCCAGTCAATTGATTCAATCTCATTTGATCAACTCAATGATGATTTCGCAGAATGATCTAAGGAGATACATGTATTATTGATTAAAAACAATTCAGATGTAGGAATATAATTACTAGATATAAAAAGTAAAAATTATAAAGATAAAAAACATAAACAAAAAAGAAAACAAGTAAACATAAATATTATATAAAAATTATCAAACTTTGGTTAACATGGCTAAATTAGTTGAAACCTCTCGATACCAATGACAAGGACTGTATAAAATTTGATTGATTCAAAGTCAAGAATAGCAAAGTTTGATTCTCGCACTGTGGCCACAGATATAACAACAATAAAAGAAAAATCAATTGAACCAAATTTATCTATTAAATTTAAATAAAAAAACAAGCTTCTTACATGTAAGTATGTCGCACCTCATATACTTCTTAATTTCTTAAAAAGAGGCTATATTGAGAGTGAGACTGTGGAGACCTGATATTTACATGAAAATGAGTTTCAGTACATATATATGCATGTTTTACAAAATCACAAGCAAATAGACTACTTGTTAAACTAGAGTAATGTATATAACTTAACATAACAGTAAAGATTAACTGAATTTGGAATTCCCCTGCGAAAAAATGTTCATGACTTCAAATGTTGGCAATATCCCATTCATGAAATGTTCATGTCTGTTCATGAACCAACAAAAAATGTTAATGATTTGTTCATGAAGATCATGGAATTTTTCGCAAGGGATATGAATACTAAATAATAAACTTTGCTTTAACGTTGATATGTTTTTTCTTTTTCAGATTGCTTAGATGCAGCAGTCAATGAGGCATTGTTTCAATGCAAACGCCATCATCAATCTGTGAGTATTTAATCTTGCATGTTATCCCTCCCATAACAAGCAACTTGTCAATCTATTTATGGTCAAATTTCATGAACAGTTCGTGAAAGATCATTTGGAAACAGGCAATTGAAGTCCTTGATTGTTTTGTAAATTGTAAGGTCTTGATTTGAAATTCCCAATTTTTTTAATAGCTTTCAACAGTTCATGAATAGTTCATGAAAACATGGGCATGTAAAGCTACAAGTATTAAAAAATTATGAAAAATAAGTTTTTAATTTTGCGTTCTTATGTCAGTAAAATTACTCAAATATTTAACTAAAAAGTTGAGGTTTGCGGAAGGCAAACATTTTGTCGGATCCTGGCAGATATGGTGAAGAAAGATTGGTTTGACAGGCAATTGTAATTTGTAGGCTAGCCCTCGTGAAAAAGAATTCAGGAGTTCATGAACGTTACATGACCCTTGATTTCCGTGAACTGTTCATGAACTCCTGAACTGTTTTTTGCAGGGGATTAGTTTGGTTTTAGTTAAATAGTAACTTTCTGTTCAAGTTATTGAACTCTCCTTTGTTAAAGAACAATCTTCTTTGTAGACAAATGTTTCTCATACTGCACCAGTTGAATTGTGTATTGTCACATGTCAGAATCCAAAGACAGTTGAAAATGCATTGAAGAAAATTATTGAAGAAGCAAATATTTCATTGTTGAGAGTAAGAACATGCATATAAATTCTAATTTATTGTTCTATGCAATTTATGATTTTCAAATGAATTTATATATTACCAAAATGCTGCTTGTTTACTCTTTCTCTTGGAATTGTATATGATCTGATTTTTCAGGTAAAACACAATGTTGGCTATTTTGAAACACAGCTTAGATACCATAATTCTACAGTATTCCTTTGAGACATTGTTTAATGTAACATGTTTGATTGATAGTTAATTGAGAAGTTTATTAGAGATAATTTCATGACATATGATTTCGTTTTTCAGAATTCCCTTATAATAAATGTTCTGCAATATTGTCAAAATGTTGTTAATTTGATGTTTATTGTATCATAAAATGAATGGAATCTGTCTGTAGGTATGATTGAGGCTCTCCATCTCAATTAATATATACCCTGCAAACAAGGAGACATCCCTGCAATGTCAGGGGACGTCTATGAAGGTCACTGGGTAGTTTCTTTAACTTCTATCAACGTTGTACGGGAACTGTTCATGAAAAGTCATGATAATTTAGCAATTTAACGTTCATGAACTGTTCTTGATTTCTTGAACTCATGAACTGTTTTTCACGGGGGATATTCTTAATAGTCTTATTAACCTTGAATTTCATCATTGAATTATTTTGGGAAATGATGATTGATTTTCTGGCTCAATCTACGTTGTCCAGTTGTATCTTCAACCTGCAAAATGTGTATGCTTCTAATTTTCCAAATTTCATCTTGGGAAATTATGATTGATTTTCTCGCTTATTGATTCTACATTGTCCAATTGTTGATTCTTCAACCTACAAAATGTGTACGCTTCTGATTGGCCATATTTCATTGTTAATTTGAGATAACTAACAGTAGATTTTTGATAAATTAATTTTTTAATGATACAAATTATCTTGTAGAAAGTGCAAATTGTTGTTATCAATCAACATGGAGTAGAGGACACCCATTTATCAGAATCAAATATATCTGGTACTAGTGATTGTAAGCATACAATTTCATTATCAGTGTACTATATCTAGTATTCACTGATGTCACTAGACTGCATATGTAGTATTATTTGGAATATTTTTCCACTAGCGTCAGATTCCTGTTTGAAAGCCAAACAGTTGAAGCATAATGTTGCGTAGACCTTATCAATGAAAGTTAAACTGACTGTGAAACCTTAATTGATAAATGTCAAGCATTTTATTTCTTATTAATTAAAACCACATGATAATGTAATTAAATTGGGAAATCTACTCAGTCAATAAATACAGTCTTGTATAGGTGGTAGACCTAACTTAGGAGTTAGAACAATATTGACTATATTCTACTGTAGTTAATTTTTCAATCATATGATAATTGTGATTGACAGTTATCTCATAAACACAAATGCGTGTTTGTTTGAGGGACATAAGGGATGTAGAGGCAGATAAAAATAAGATGGTTTTTTGTTATATAGAATACTTTAACTCAGCAGTAAGCTGTCGTAGATACTTAATCTCATAGTAATGGTACAATCTGATCATTTGTGGTATCTCAATGTACAATGAATTTCAAACAATGCTCCTAGCTAGGGCGCTCAGAATAAGAAACTATTGTTTTGATTATGCTAGGTACATACTTTTTTACTGAATACAAACTTTGTTGTGGACACAATGGTTTTGCTTTGAATTAGATTTATGAGAACATAGCTAGTAATCTTTAATCCACTTATTGGTACCCTTTGTTTTGCATGAACTTCTGTAATTGCATCTTTAGATGTTCAGTATTATTTCTATGAGAGCTGATGTTTCTCATTTTCTTGACTCTCTTTTTATATAACAATGGATGTGATTTAGTTAGATATGATGCTGTGACGAGTAAGCTAACACAGAACTCCTGAGAAAACAGTCCATGAACATTAACTGACCTAATATTCATGAAAAGTCAACAAGATGCAGGCTAATTTTAAACTTTTTATCGATTGTTCACAAACATTTTAGGAGTTTCTTGAACAGTTCATGAACTCAATATTTTTTTGGCAGGAGAATAACGCAATCAATTTTTATGTTAACTAATTAAAAACAAAAGTAGGCTAGACAGTAAGATGCAAATATATAGTACTTTACCTAAATGGAGGATTATTCATTAAATGTAGAGATTTAACTCAAGGTTTTGTGTGTGTGTGGTTGGGCTAGTAGCTTATACGTAGTAGATTACCAATTATGCAAGTTCATCACGTTTATAGTAGTGAAGATAATATAAGCAATGTGAACATCATTTTCCTGTTTTGCAAAAGTGATCAAATTTCAAATGTATTTAAAATTAAATACAATAATTTGATCAACATTTTACAGTTATACCTGTTGTTGCTTTTTCTCCCTCGTGAAAAGCAGTTCAGGAGTTCATGAACAATTCATGAACTCATGAAATGTCCGTGGAGGTTCATGAACTGTTCATGAACTCCTGAACTGTTTTTTGCTGGGGTTCTGTTTCTTTAAATATGTGTTTACACTTTTTAGATGGTTTGGAAGTTGATGACAGAATAGCTCTCAGTGGAATATTTGAGAATGTCTCACTTGAAAATGGTATGTATACTCACCTGCTTATACATTCATACTTTGCTTTCTTAATGGCGGGTTGGTAGGTAACATAAATTTGTCAACTTATCAATTCAATGGGAATTTCATCTGCCTTCTCTCTTCTCTTTCCCAACTGATTTATGGTATCCGATATTGGTTTGGTTTTCATACAAGGGTGATGAACCTCTCTTAAAATTGATTTCTAATGAATACAATGCTCGTGATGATTTCTACCAATGGGTTTAGCATGCTGATATGGTTTTCCCCTTCAATATTCCATCACATAGACATTCCCCAAAGTGATCAAGGAGGTCAAAATGAACACTAACTGTAACTGTTGTTGTTAAGGTGTTGATAAAGGCCAGAATTTGCATTGATAACATCATTTCATTTATTGCATTTGCTTTCATTCTTGGAAAACAACAATGTTGAAATTCCTTTTCAATTTTAATATTTTTATTTTAATCTATGTAAATATTGTATACAATTAATGATATGATTGTAATGCTAAACATGATGTTTTGATAGTTATGTACTTCATATGAAGCCTTGATCATGTCTCGTACTCCTATGTAATATCGCAGTAAATGTGTTAATTTACCATCAAAACATTGGAGTAGGTTGAATACTTACAAAATGCTTCTTCATGTTTATGATCAATTAATCACGGACAAGGATCGATTCATACTCAATTAATCGTTTGGAAACAATAGACCAATTGTTTTCAAAGTATTTTATGTCATCAACCTTTGAAAAGTTATAAAAATAAGTTTCATTGCTTTTTGAAGTTTTTGTTTAATTTCTTCATAAATCTTTCACTAGAAAAGTTTATATAAATGCTGTTTTTTCAATAGTAAAAACATTCCATATCTGTTTGAGAACTACATCATGTTAATTGGAATTTGAAAATGGTCTCTTTCCATTGAGTGTTTTTGCTTGTTAAGCGCCTGTAGTCCAGTGTCATTTTCTTCTCTGAAAATACAATAAAATGCGAATACTGAATAATGTTTGGGATAATTTTTAGTCCAAAATAAATTAAGTGTATTTTCAGAAATAACAGCATATATTTGAATCATTTAAAATAAAATAAACTGTTCTTGTATGTCCGTGTGTTTTTGAAAGTGTTTTTATCATCACCGCTTAAAGTTGACCCTTTCATCAGAACAATAGACAACTTCAATAATGGTGTCAAATGGTCTACATGATTGGCTTATATCATTGATACTTACCGGCTGATGATAGTAAGCATTACAAACATTTTCAAAACCGAACTTCGAGGATGCTTTGCTAGGGATTGAAGCCAAACCATAACTCAGTGTATATCAAATTTCCTGGTCCAAACACTCTGTAATAACCTATATGCCTTTTTGGTGTTGTAATGTTATTAGAAAAAATTATATATTTTGTGTTTTTGCACTTTTTCTTAGATTTTTTATGTCTAGATAACTTTTTCAAAGCTTGGCTCCTTGATTGTGGAACAGATTATGTTCAGTTGTATATCAAACTTCCGCCATCAAAAAATACAGGTACGATGAAATAATGCCCCTCTGGAAGAGCAAAAGATAGCAGTTATAAAACAATTTCTCATTTGAATAGAAACCATTCAAGAAAACTTACATGTCACAGTAGAGTGAGTAAATTGGACCCAATCATTAATTCTATTAGATCAAACCACTTTGCTTTCATTAGACCCAATCATTAACTCTGTTAAATCAAACCACTTTGTTTTCACTGGACATTGAAGATGTCTGCTAAGAAATGTGTTGAGTTCAGTAACATGTCAGTTCATGAACAGTTCGTAACTGCTAAATGATATGTTTTCATGGACTTTTACGCAAACAATTCATGAAAATTGGGCCATACAAAGTTTTTGAATTTTTTACAGTGGTAGCATAACTGCTATTTATATGTGCATTACTTACCTGCATTATAATAGAATAGGAAACAGTGTCTAGACCCCAATTAAAATTTTAAGAACTGTTAAAGCTTTTGTTTGAGTTTCTTGAGCTGTTCACGAGAGATCAAAAACTGTGTTTCGCAAGGCTATTTTTATTAAGTTACTGCGTGATCAGTTGAAAGAAAAGATTGTTTAAAGGGGCAAGATTGACCGGCGACCGCTGCGAGCACAAGTTGAATTTATGTTTAGCGTAATTCATCCGTCTCGCTTTGAAACTATTGTTCTACGCAGGCCTAATCTGTTATAAATTCATGTCAACAATGTACATTGTGTTATGAACAATAAACATGCACGTGATCCGAAGTGCGTAGCGCCTGCCGGTCATTTTTGCTCCTTTAATAAACTATGATCAAATCAAACCAGATCAGATATATCTCAAATCTGAACATGATCAAGATTTAGTACATGATATGAAGCTGAGTTGGAGACAATAGAAACAATAAAAGACACAAAACGAATAACTAAACAATCTTTTGCAGCGTTTAATCAATTGCTTGTGGGGAAAAAAATGAAACATATTCAATGGACAAACTTTCGTACAAGTTATTTTGCAAAACGTTAACAAGTTTAGACCTTGAGGCATATTATCTACGTCAGACAACGACTTTGGTAGGCGATAGAGCTCTCTGTCTGGTAATGCTCAATGTCACGCTCAAACTGCTTCAATAGTTTCTTCCTACTTAATATTTTGTTGCAATATTTCAATTTTTTAGATGTAATTTTAAAATGTGATCTCTTTGATGTAATCATCAACCCATTGAGCATATCTGGTGGTTCACAAATGGTAATGTTTCCAAACAATTTAGCTATAAATTGATATTGTTTCCTTTCAAACATTTGATTTTTTGTACTCAATTTTACTCAATTACAATGTAAGCTTATATATGAGATGTAAAACAAAACTTGGAAATGTGGTCTCTTGAGCATTGATCATTTTGCAATAGTATGCACTCAATTGAGGGGGAGGGGGTCATACTAAAAGCGCACAGGTGCGTAGAAGGAGATGTCAAATATCAAAGTGTATACGCAAATTACGCATCTCAACTGTTTCTTTAACTCTTTTTGAAATATCATTATGCTATAAATTATCAGTCTTTGATGACTAAATCAAGTTCTGTAGTAGAAAAGTTCATGAAAATTGATTATTAACCGCACAAATTTGCCTTTTAACACTTAGGAAGCCAAGCAGTTTGACACAGGCCAACCGGTTTTCATGTTGTGTTTCGAAAAATTTTGATGAAATTTTACTTTCATTTTAATGCACTTTATGTTTTATTTAGAAGTTCAAGTTTTAACATAAACTTCATTTCAATGTTATCTTTCTCTAGATTGTTTTATTTTTCACATTTATTTTTAAAATGAAGTCATTTTGGTAGGATAAGCGTAGTATGTGTGTGAATTTGTGCAAAATAACATGAAACATTGCATAATTTAGATGTAGTAGCAACAGTTTTCAATGATTTATTAATGTAAACGGGTTACCACGTTTATATTTTGCCAATGATGCATTACTCGATTGATTTGATGATCTATTGATCTTCGCCGATAGCAAATATGAAGCCGTAGTTAACAGCGTTTTATGTCCAGAAAACTGCTGTTGTTATCTGGCCTTGTCTGTTTACATCACTCAAAAATCAAATTCTTCGTCAATTAGGAAAATTAAAAAAAAAAATGAATAGGTAAATACGCTGCAAACGCTTTTGTATACCAATTGTATGAAATAAACAACATTGAAGGGTATATTTAACTTGAACATTGACCGATGTACCGCATTGAAAAATGCGCCACATAAGTATACATGTAGAATAACTTGACATTTTCAACTTCTAAAATCATCCAGCAATAACCATATCCTCCCAGAAAATATAAACTAACATCCAATTTTATTGTTGATTCGATTGGTGAAATTTAAAATCGTTTCTTGGAACAATTGTTTACTGTTTTTTTAGTTTTATTACCAACCATCCTTCGCGTCGCCATTTTTTTGTCGATCTCTGTCTTGACAAAATTTGAAACTTCCATAAAATAGTCAAGTCATGATGGAATCACGTGAATAAAGATTCCCAGAATTGCTGAATTTCTATTGGTTAAAACATAGAAAAGATTTTAGCAAGGGGATTCCCTTTTTTCTGATTTTCAAGCCCTTCAAAGCCCTGTAACATGAAAACGTATATATGCGTGATTGGCACGACAAGTGTTAAAAAAGGATGCACTGGAATATGTTCAGAAATACCAACAAAAAATGTATAAAGATGTGTCGTGGTGCAAAGTTGTAGAGGTGCGTACAGGAGGAGGGGGTGTGGAATACTAGAATATATACTGAGTTTGTACTATTAGATGCCCCCTCCCTGCGAAAAAATTCATGAACATGGAAGTTCATGAAAGTGTTCATAAACTTTTAATCAATTTCACGTTCATGAACTGTATGTGACTGACCATGAACTATTTGTGAACCTACGAGCAAGTTTTCATGAACTGTTCATCAACTCATGATTTTTTTTTTCTCTTGAATATCTTTTTATGTAAAGTATATTTTTATTTTTTTGTTATGTCCTTTATGTTCTGCCTTAAAACTATAGCCTTGGAATGAAAGTATGGAATATTGCGGAGAAATATTGCTATGATATGTTTTGAATATTAATTCTTTCGTAGATGGTACAAACTGTTCTTAACAGATTTGGGAATGCAAGCAGTTTAGTTGGGAGTCGTTCAATCTCTAGTCCTGTGCCAGTTTACCGAATGGTTGCAAAACAATTGGTCCATTTGGATTCAATATGTGAATCGGTGGTAAGATTTATCTCTTATAGTTCATTTTTGCTTAAAGCACATCTTTACCGCAAGACTTTTACATTGTTGCAGTTTAACAATCTCTTGCTTTTAATCAGTTTATTAATTATCGCTCGGCTATTAAAAACACATTTCTATTCATTTTCATTGTGATGGAACGCATTAAGAGATATTGTAAACTACATTGCTGGAAACCTCGCATTTGACAATAAAATGTTATTTCTTTAACTCATCCTTATAGTAGATTAGTAGTAGTATAGCCAGTCACATTATATGGCATTTCCATTTTGACTGACCTACGCAATGGAGCATGTTTTGGTCAGGAGCATTGACTTGAAAGCAAACTTTGATAAAATTTTGTTTCCTAGAAACTAAAAACAACAAAAGGACTCTGTTTGATTGAACAAATAAAAAATTTCTGCAAAATCATATAGATTAGAAGACGTTTTATGGCTGTGACTGACCCACACGGAAGCTTGCCATTTTATCAATCAGACACAAAAAACATTTGCAAAATTCTGTGTTCCAATTCTTTGAAGATGTAAATGTAAATATATAATCAAGTTGACTTGAAATTCTCAAACAATTCACGGCAATAAACCAATATGTTTTGTTAATTTACCCTTCAACGATTTGTGACTTTCTCTACGAGTCCCGAAAGCATTTGTGACTGACCTATACATTTTCTTCAAAAACACCAATAATACGCTGTTATGAACATTTTTCTCAACTAAATTGTAATAAATAGCCATATGGTAATGTAAAATGGTTGTAATATTCATTCAAACTGTAGCACAAAAGCATCATTTAATCTAAACAACGAGGGTAATTGAAAAATCTTTTCTCCTTCGAAAGCGACAGAATCGAAAACACGCCTTCTAATCTCAACAACAGCGACGACAGAATTAACACGTGGTGCGAAGTGTCCAATTTCAGTTGACATGCGATTGTGCCGCTTCTTTGTTTTTGTGACCCTTGCGGTATTTGCTTTGAAATTCTGACCCTTATGCTCGCTTCGTAAAAGGCTGTAGCGAATTTTCTATGAGTCAATCACATCGATTTAAAGCACGAGGTTTACTAGAATGCTAATATTCCCTGCCAAAAATGCTAATTAGATTTTTTAATCAAACGTCACGCTGTGGAGTAATCAAAACTTTCTTGACTCTTTCGCTGTTGCGTGAAAGCGCTTCGAGAGGATCATAACATAAATGTATTTTTGAGGTAAAATACATTCGTAATTCAAACTTTATTTATTCAATGCTACATAACAGGCCATATTAAATTGATTTTCGTATTTTTCATAGTTGAATAACCCGATCAAATTCGCGAAATTTGGAATTTTAGATTGTTATGATTCTGACAAATTTTCGAACGGCCACCTCGACACGATATAGACCAATGGCCTTTGCATAGAGGTGACCGTTACCACGTAAAAAAACATTTATTATTGACATTTACCGTTAAACCATGTTTGATTGTATACATATTTATTTTTTGCCTTGTTTAAATATCATTCTGGTTAATTTTTTCCATGTGATGCCTTCCACAACAGCTCTATGGTCTGGTAAGTTCAAACATTAACCTCCTCTTATTATATTTTTCACAAATATTTCACACTTTCTGTGAACTATTGTCTCATAGCTTCACAAGCGGCACGTAAGGAAAAATGAGAAGGCATCAGAAAATCACAAGCGACCTTGGCAATAGCCTGAGTCCAAACTAAAACTTTTCTGCGTAGCCGACCGAACAAGGCTATTTTGCTGACACTACACTAGACTGATACCGCCTTATAAAAATCTTAATTTCCGGACTCAGTTGTGCGAGTAAAAATCGCGTTTACATCTTGAACATTAAAAACACTCAAGCTTAGGAATAAATCGTTGGAAACAGATAAAGTTTATGACACTCATTTGAAAGAAAAATTACAGGAGGAGGAATTGATCTTTTGTGTCCCAATGTTACAAAATACCAATGTTATAATTCCTATATTTGTAAATTTGTGGTTGACTTTCTAAAGTGACATTCCTACTTGCTCATCAAATGTTTGAAGTGCTCCGTACTTTCGAAAAGGATTGATACAATTTCATGTAAAAATAAAACATAAGTTATCAATAGTTTCCTTGACTTTTCCTTCATTGAACTGCTGTTACTAGATTTTAAAATAAATTTAACTCACTCACAAATACACTGTTTATTTTCATCAAATGACATTGTCTTCCAATTCCGAAAGCCTTCTCAAATGTGGCCCCACTTTTGTTTATCACATGACTAATACCCCAAATCTGATTGGCTGGCATCGAATTAAAACCATGTGAGCAAAGCTAACCAATAGGATTGAGTCACTGCTTTTGCAAGTCTAGTGTGGTGTCAGCCAAACTGCTTTGTTTTGTCGGCTAAGCAGACTTTACACTTTCCTTCAGAAACGTTTTAGTCTTGACGCAGGCTACCTTGGCAAGTGATTTCGCCTTCCAGTTTTCTCCCGAAGTAACTTCAATGAAGCTATGAGACCATAGTTCGCGGAAAGTGTGAACTATTTGGTTTATAATATAGCCAGCACCAATTTGTGACTGTTCGGTACGCTTTTCAAGAGCATTTTTTGATCTACAAACCCTGATCAACTATGTAATTCTCCTATAATGATGTGATTCTTCTTCAAGGGATATTTTGTATAAATATCTTTTATGTAACTCTATATTTTCTTATCTTCAAAATGACAGATGTATTAGACTGTCGAAACGCTGTTCGAATTAATAAAAAGACAATTGCTGTTACCCTTGACCTTTTCACATAACTTCATGAAAAGTATACTACTTTAATCAATGATTTTATCAAATAAAGATTTCGCGTCTTGTGAGTAGTTATGCTGCTCTTATCCATAAGTCATTTGTAATTGAATATTTTAGCCCGTTGTTGTCAAAGCCACTTCATGTTGGAAACTTGACTGGGAAGAACTGGACTCAAATCAGCAGCAAACAATGGCATTCTGTGAATTCCTTCAATCAAGGGTAGGTTCACGCAAGGGTATACATTGTGCTCTTATTTGACCTCTAAAGGCAGAGTAATGCAGTTGAAGAGTTAATCTCACCAACAGCCCAGTGGACTTTTATGAACAGCTTGTGAGAGTTGGGCCATTTAATGTTCATGAACTTTTCTCACAGGAAGCCGATTCTATCTGCTATTTTGATACAGCAAAATGAACCATTGATAAAATGATAACAGTAACAGAATACTTGGATTTACAATGAATTCCATAAGCTGAAGAGAGATAATTCTAACAGATAGAAAAATTACTTGTTATTGTTCATGAATTCTGATCTGGATTTATTGTTTTGAAAATTCTGAAAAACGTTTTTTGAGAAGCTACCAGCCATGTTCCATTGACTCTCTGCCAAAGGATTAAAACCCTCAGTGATTTGAATTTGTATACACAAAAACTTCTTCAAAAAATAAGGTAGTGCTAGTGTATTCTTTTTGACAATTTAATTTTCCCAAATAAAGACAGATATATATGCAGCCGTTCACATGAGCAGCATTTGCTAGTACGAACAATGCCATCACCATTATCATTGTTATTATTATGTTTTCATGTCTAAGTGATATTTCATGTTAATGATGATACATATTAATATGTTTGGCTTGATTAAATCTATGCTAGGGCTATGCACTACTGATTCAAGAGGAATTAAAACGTGGCTTAAAAGTCTCTGGTCTCTTCTGTTTGATTCCATCTTCAAATCAGACAATGTTGTTAAAATCGATTGCTGTTCAAGATATCATGATGCCATCTCCGATTGGTGCAGGGGCGTGTTGGAAACTTACTACAGATTCTGTAGATTGCATTGAGGGATCTATGAAAAAGGTAAATTTTACCCTGCGAAAAACAGTTTTAAGTTCATAAACAGTTCATGAACAGTTTATGAACGTTAAATCGCCCCAATTTTCATGAACCTTTTTGGACAGTTTATGAATATTCATGGACAGTTCATAGAACTTATGGGCTATCTAAGGCTCACGAAATGTTCATGAACTTCTCAACTGTTTTTCACAGGGGGGCATATATTCAAATCTGAGAAGAACGCTGTTCACATAATCTCAAATATGTATTATAATTATGAAGACTATGACCGAGATGAAAGTTGTTTCTAGTGGAACTAGTTTCAAGTTTCTCTTCAAGAAGGAAATGCATAGTAGATCGTGGACAATTTATTCAAGCTAATCATTATTTTTTTATTTAATGTAACTAATATGCTTTCCATGTACATACTTTTAACGTGTTGTTCTTCTACGTTATTCCTATATTTTGTATCAGTCCTGTGAAAAAAACGTGTTGCTTATCAGGCTTTCTGAATAAATGATGATGATGGTGATGATGATGATGATGATGATGATGATGATGATGATGATGATGATGATGATGATGATGATGATGATGATGATGATGATGATCCAACTCTCTATAAATGGGAATCGAAATTTCCTAACCCTACAGAATCTATGTTCACGTAGATTCTTTGAAGTGACTAAAACCACAGTCACCGTAACTTTAGCCTGTAGGGCGAAAGCCACGTACATTGATCGCTCATGCGTTGTAGGATCATGTAACTCATTTCACACAAATTCATCTGCATAGCCATCGAAGAAGAATAAGCAGCAAAGTATTGGTTTAAATTTAATTACTAAATATAATAATTCGGTACTGTTATATTCAAATATCTCAACTCCATTGGAGTATTGTGTAGTCTGAGGCTAGTTAAAAGATCACTCTTTTCTCTCCTTAATTTTTTTCATCATTTTCCAGTATCTTCTATATGCGGCAAACCCTATGAAACAGCTTTTTAAAGTAAATGATAAAGTTAGCATACTGTAACAAACCATTCATCATGTTAATGATTTTTGTAAGAACTCGTTGAACTCTTCATGAACTGTTTATGAACAATTTGTGAGGTTAATCGAAAAGATCATTGACCAGTTAATTGCCAAGGGACTATTTTGGTACTCATTTCTTGAATTAATTCTCATATATTAGGCCTACAAAATCGTTAAGATCTGATAAGTAGAGTGAGATAAGTATTGTTAAGATATGATAAGTAACATTTCAGGATGTTTTAGAAATTCAACTGATAGCATGATAAAATAAAGTGTAACTCAAATCAACGAAATTGTTTTACACTGACTTGAACATAATATAGTTCAAAATGTAGATAATGATTACAAACTAGCATAGTAAACTAGCATATCACTATCCGAATTACATTCAAGCGTGTCGTACTATGCAATAAGGAATACAGAATCAATTATTAACACGAGTACTTTCACATTCAAGGAGAGTTTGGAATATAGAGACAGTTATATACATTTAAATCCTGCAATAACGGTAGGCCTATACTAGGGAGACAGACTGTTTCATCGGTTTTTATCAGTCTGTTTAAATATTTAGCAAAGTTTGACCGTAAATCGGCATCAGATTGTTTTGGCTTACTGTTATTGACAGACTATTGTTAAGTCAAAACAGCTATTGCCTGATGTTACTGATCTTCCATATTCCACATTCCAATTAATACCACCTCCTTCTTTATTACTGTTTATGTTTACTTTCTCTTACAGCTTGAGATTGAGCAATCTTTTAACCCATTAAATCACAGCAGCTGCTTAACTGATCATTTGATATCAACAATTAGTAAATCGTCATCTGCTGGAGAGGGAAGCCATTCTAGAAAAGTAAGTTCACTTATTTTCATTTTCAATCTTCTTTCGCTTTTTTGTTTGCAATGACTCGGGTAAAGCCTGTTGAATGTACAAATCGATGCTTCAAATCAACTGGAAGAAGGAAGGCATATAGCGATTTATCTTAAAATGCTGACTAAAGTGGACAAATGAAGTCCGCATTTTTATATTATCAATTACTGGTGCTGGCAAAATGCTGGCTGGAGTGGCCAAACAATGCCAACATTTTCACGGCATCCGATGCGAGAACAAAATTTCTAAAAGAGGAAACTACGTTCGGCATTACTCGATTTAGATTTAGATTTATTCAAATTATTCTCGTTCAATAATATCTTTCTTTTTGCTTGTCTTTCTTTGATCAACTTTTCGGACAATTTTAAGTTAAACCTCAACACTTTTCAATAATCGGTATCTGTTGAATCGTACGTACTTTTTCGTCACTATTGAAAACAGGTATGAACAGGTAGACTTTTTTTGTCTTCCACCGCAGAAATATTAAAATCACTTGACAATTTCGCATAAACTGTAAAAACTGCTACAGAAAACAACAAACTTGATTCTTTGTATTGTTCGACTCTATATGTAACTGAAAATCTTCAAGAAAAAGCATGGTGGCAAAACTTCATGGCATTGCGTTAGTAAAGTTTTTGATCATCTTCAAAGTGCCAGCCAACAAAACTAAACACCGAAGTTTTTTTATATTTCCTAGCTGGAGTAATCATTTGGCTTCACTTGGTTATGGCGTATGTTTTCTTCGATTTTTAATTTATAGTGTTTTTTAATCAGACCGCTGTAACGGGATGATATACTGCATCAATTAATACAAGAACTTAATTTAGCGGGGCTAGCACAGATCGTAGATCACCATCATAGTACAAATCCCACCAATTCAATTCAGTTCTCAACTTCACTTGATTAGGAATGAATATCACGGTTTTGGAATGTTATTGATCGTCGTTGTCGTTGAAGATGATTGAAGAACCCATTGGAAAGTTCATCACAATAGTTAAGTTATGAGATCCATAGTAAATATATGTGATCCATGATCATTCTTGTCGAAAGCGACACTGAAGTTGAAAAATAAGTACAATATGAACATATTTGTTAATACAATATCTGTCTACATTGTACTCTACAAATGCTCGGCTACTGCAATGCAATAATGATTCATGACAAGTATTGTTTGGACTGGAATACATAATTATATTTCTTAATTTTGGTATTCCAAGCAAGATCTAACGATTTTATTTTATTTGTCTAGAAATCACAACCGCACAATGTCTCTTCAAAAGAATGCACACCTGCTAAAGTAACTCCTGTTTTCGGATCGAAAAATAAAAGAACAAATTCTACTGCCTTGATCTACAGAACAAACTCCAAATGAATATATCAATGTTGATTTTTCTACCTTATGATTATAATCCTTTTAAACTCAGCCTTCAAAATCACTAACACTGTAGTAGTTCTATAAGAGTACACTGTAAATACTGAAAAGTCACATTTAAACCAATTACTTTTGTGTTATACAAAAGTCTGTTAGTACCTTCTTGTTAGGCCTAATTACTGAGTGTCGTTGTGACTTAAGTGATACAAAAATCGGAGGATAAAAATCTTTTGATCTTATTTAAGCAGAGAGATACTTTGATGTGTCTCAGAGTATCTTCATAAAGACATCTGAGATAATTAAGGCAAGTATATTTAGTCTTCTTCAGGACAAACGCAAACAAATTGATTATAAAGAGCATGTTAATAAATTATTTTTGAGCGAGCAGTGAGCGAGCAGTGTGTTAGCACTATTTTATTACATGTATAGACTAACAAAATTGTTATAGTACCAGCCAGAATTGTAAATGGGATCTGGTAAATAGGAGATTTGATGATGGCATTTCAAAAATATATTTCGATGGTTAATGGTTTCATGTATACTGTACGAGCATTTATAGTTGTAGGCAAAATACCCGCAAAATCCACCACCATCAAATCACAGATGAAGATATGTTCCCTGTCACAGCAAAAAAATGAAAAACTTATTTCAAGCAAAATATTGCTTATATTAAGCAAAATAATTCCTATGATAAGCCTAAAAATCTTGTACATGTGGTAGCATCTATTTCTTGATAAGATCCCATGGTGAGCATATCCATTCTAAAAATAAGCATGTTCCGGAATCAGATTTCTTCTTGAAATCAGTCATTAACGACCAGTTTTAAGCACTGATATGCTAGATGTAAGCTACTTTATATACACGCGTTACCAACAATGTTATTCTTTTAAGTATACATATACTGGAAATAGTTACTGTAATTGCTAGGTAGCTAACACGTAGGTAGCTAGAGCACTTTAATCGCCGTTATGTGTTGTGTTCTCAACATCACACTAAACGTAAACCGTACTAATCAAATCGCCTGTTCGGACTGAACTCTTTCATCAACATGGAATTGTTTGGCACGTTGTTAGAAGTTTAAAAGCAAATAAAACATGTGAAGTATTAGCTAGCATGACTATTAACACTAGATCGTCACTATTTTCTCTGCAACTGATTTTAAATTTAACAACTTTGACTCTTGTGTTGCGTCATTTTGTTGACTTGTTGTCGAAATACCTTCGATGTTTCCTCGTTTGAATGGATAGCTAATGCACCCAAACTATTTCGAGTATGTTTTGTATGTTTCCTGCTTGGTAGCCTGCGTACCAGCCCGAGGTTTCTTATGAAACTGTAGCGGATTGTTTTATGTCTATTGTCTTACACATAATGTATTTGTTAACTGTAAAGCTTCCGTTTGTAATCACGTATACCTTATAAATGTAGATCACTGTCTGTAATGTATCAAGCCTCTTGGCGTCTGCCCTTCATTGCGACAACACCTACATTACCAAAGCTGGCTCACCTTCATAGAGGCTCTGTTTATCAACGGCAATATTAACCCTTCATTCATCCTCTCCTTGTTGGTAGCCAGCTACAACTATTATATCAATTATACATCTAATCAACGTCTTTGTATGTGTAGTGATATTTATCAATACGTCGTACATTCCACCCGCTACAAAACCACAGGTTTATATGTGACATAGAAAGCTTAGACATAGATAATAGTAATGTTACAGATCAATCTAAAATAGCTAATGAATTGAATAGTTATTTTATTGAAATTGCAAATAAACTTGCATCCACCATACCTGTTGTATTTTGCAACCCGATAGAATTTGTTAAATCATACCATAGTCACTAGAATAAGAATCTTATTCTAGTGACTATGATCATACTTAGTCTCAAAACCTGTAAGTAATGTGCCCTCATTCAAATTTGAAATAATAATACACCTTTTTCCACTGAAAAGAGCGATTGGTATGGATGATATTGAAACAAAATTAGTTAAAATAGTCTCAGCAGCTATTTCACCTGTCATATTTGATATTTTTAATATTTCTCTTACAACAGGCCAATTTCCAGATTCATTCAAAAGGGCTAAAATTAACCCCATTCATAAATCTAATTCCAAACAAGACAAAAATAACTACAGACCAATTTCCATTTTACCTGTTATATCCAAAATCTTAAAAAAGGTTGTACATAAACTATTATCTAATCATCTAAATAAACATAACCTACTCTCAACTTATCAATCAGGATTTAGAAAGGGTCACAATACCGCTAGTAGTATTTTAAACTTCGCAGAATATTGATTCAATGAAATATTGAATAAGAGACGCGTCGGGGCATTAGTATCGATCTCAAAAAGGCCTTCGATACGGTGAATCATTCCATTTTATTAGAAAAATTAACTCATTACGGTATTAACAACACTAATCTAGCTTGGTTCTAATCTTACCTAACTGATAGAGAACAAGCTGTAATTATTAATAATATAGTATCTGATATAGGCATTGTTAAGTGTGGGGTCCCCAATTTTAGGTCCCCTTTTATTCCTGATATATATCAATGACATATCTATTGTATTAAATAAATGTAGGATAAATATATACGCAGACTACACAATAATTTACTTGTCACACAAATTTACTGTAACAATAAACGACACTCTTTCGTCTGAAATTAAACATGTCCATACGTGGCTTTGTGCAAACCAGCTCAGCTTCAACATCAATGAAACTAATTGCATGCTCATTGGGTCCAGTAAATCAATTAACAATAACAGTCTGAATGTAAAAGTCAATAACATTAATATTAATCAAGTTAATACGTTGCACTATCTTGGCATGAAAATCGACAACTGCCTTAATTTCAATGATCCTATTGAACTAGTCATCAAGAAGGTCAATAGGGGACTGGGGTTTTTAAAATACAGCAGTAAATTTTTACCTTCAGAAACTAGGAAAACTTTATATAATGCCCTTGTTTTGCCGCATTTGGATACTGTGCTGTTGTGTGGGGGAATTGTATGCAGAAACACCTTGATCGCCCTCTCATCTTCAAAACAGGGGCCTACGGACAGTGCTCCAATGTCACATCAGGACCCCTGTCTCGCAGATGCCTAGTCAGCTTGGTTAACTATGCGTCAGAGACATAACATCCGGGCATAACATACATAAAATTAAATTTCAGAAAGCTCCTCCTATGCTATCCATATTCTTCTCTTCTCCATTCACCACCAAAACACGATTCTCAGCCTATAACGATATATACATCAAACAAAGCCATCGTAACTCTTTCCAGTCAGCTGGTGCTTGTTTGTTGACCGATCTGCCATCATCGATGAAAATGACCGCTGACAGTTCGATTTATAGCAGAATGTGTAAAAATATGCTATTGTAAATAGATAAATTATTTAGTTTTGGTATTTTTAAAAAACAAATTGTATTTCATACTTTTTTTGTAATGAGCCCTCTGAAAAAAAGCCTGTCTAGGCTTTATAGGTTTAACTCAATAAATGATGATGATGATGATGATGATGACCATAGCTCACCATAGGTGAAACCAATTTTATGGTTTCAGGAAAAACCTAGAGACTGGTACGCAGGTTACCTACTTGGGTGATAAAAAAAATCAAAATTGATTCACACTATCTTGTCAAAATAGTCTTCCAAGTCCATGTTCCCCGATCGAAACTCTTCCGAGTTGTCATGCTGCGAAAAACGAATTGTTGACGTTGTTGCAAAGTGATTGATAAAATGAAAATTACCAGGTGATCAAATTTGGTTAATAGGGCTCTTTCACCGACTTATAAATAGATTCGCGCAAAGCCTTATGGGATAGCACAACGTACAACACTTCGATATCATTTCTGAGTTAGCTGCGTTTTGACCGCGTTCGTTGATGTTTATTGCCCAAGTTAAAAACTAATTTACTCGATATGCAATCCACAGAACGTGATAAACCAAAAACGAAAGGTACCACGAAGCATTACTGTTGGGGTACCTGTAAATCAGATTCCTGAAATCCGGAGAAATAAGCCGTATGAACGTTTTGTATTCGCTTCCCAAATCTTGGCAAAAAGTGTGAATTGGTAGAAAACAACAAAACAATAACAACAACTAAATTTAAAAATGTATACCAGTTTTACTAGAAATAAAATAAGGACTTGTAGCAAGTAATACACATGAACACACATATTCAAAACTACCAAGAAGACACGTAGAATTTCCTTTCAATTATTTTATAAATAGTATTTTAACTACAAATGAGTATTAGCAACATATCATTCGGTCGGCTTATAGTCGATATTCTCGTCGCTATCAAATGACAACTTTTAAACATAATACATTTCAATTAATAATGATGAAATATATAACCAGTAAATACAGTCGATAATCTCTTGATAAATAGTTATATATTGTAAATCAATTATAAACAGACCCAAGTAAATAGCAATCATCGTAACCACATAATTATCTGAAATACACCATAGTGACATCTTGAGGCTACATAGTTGATCTCTCCTGAAAATTGATAATTTGAAACACTAAATAACACTAACTGAGAATAATACACATGAAAATAGCCCCGGAATGTCCTAATGGGGATGACAAGAGTGGATAAACACTGATGATAAATAGGATAGGTAGCCTACGTTACTACGTAGTTCTGATTTAGCCTAAACAACATCTGCGTATTTGCAATACAAGAGGATGAACACCGATCCACTTGCCTTACTTAAAACAATATTCACTTTTGACGAAAATTCTTTTTCCATGGAATTTATGTTGAACATAAGCCCTCAAAAGTAATTTGCTAGTTCGATATAACAATATCATAAATGTTTCAACAAAACGACGTGCTACAAAATGTATGCTGTAGGCCTACCTTTCTTCAAGGGTTTGGCTGGTAACATGTAGTATATGGATCCTCACACACATCTTCTTCTTCTTCACTGTTGTTATATTGATAAAACACATTTTCTGACGATGACTCCACAATGTAATGATAAATATGACCATAATTAAAGCAAGAATAGCAAGAAGCCAAGTCTCTTGACAGAAATTCACGCCAGTCTGTTGTTGGTATTTGCAACAGACCAACACTAAAACTATCACAAGATAATGCTGAAGTTGAAAGGGAAATATATTTAAATCCATACTAAATATCCACTATCAATCTTTGGGCCAACTGCTTTTGCAACAGATAAATATGCCTTCGACCCTTCGACACAACAGAAAAGATTTCAATCCAGTTGTTTTCACCATGACATTTTTCAAGCCAACGTTTTACTTGAACAAATCAACAATTTGAAGAAATATGAGGTAAAGCAGCACCAGGCACCTTTACTCCATCTAGAACAATCATAGGATGGTCAAGATCCATAGTGAATCTGATAGCAGCAAGTAAAACAGCTAAAATAAATGATGTTGTGAGATAAAATTCAGCCGCGGCTCAACAAATTCGACAACGCAATAAAATGCTATGTACGTTGAGGTATCCCACAATGCTTTTCGCGAAAAATGTGTGACGTAGGCGTGAAAGAGCCCTATTTAAGTCAATATTTCATAGCTTAAACAAATATGTGTGTAACCCTTAGCTCTGATTGATTACTTTTGTAAAGGCTCACAAATTAATAGTTTTTTAAAATTATGTACAAATTCTATAAATTTTAAACTTTTAATTCATTGTGAGCGTGTGTCCTTGTATTGTTTGCGCGCATAGCATTATGCGATCACCTTCGTCTACGTGTCAAGAAGATGATGATGAAGAAAATCAACGTTTTTCTAACATCATAGCATAGACCCATGATTTCTGACGTTGCCATGAGCCAAAATGAAATTCATGAGCCGCAACTCTGAATTGCTTGTAAATCTCATAAACCCTTTAAGACTATAAAATGACATATGTCGTTTGTATCCTATCCTGCAGGATATCTAATAGATACCGTATTGTATATCGATAGATTAAAAATAAAATCTGAGATATTTCATTTAGAGATTGGATTTCGGAATGGCTTTATTTTTCTCGTCAGCTCAAGGGATAGTAGATTCCCAAGCACAGCATGTCATCATGGTACAATAATAAGGTAAGCAGCAACTAATAATAATCGGCAACGCATTTTATACATTGCATTTTTTAGATCAAACAATATCATTTACAAAAAGGGGAATTTGTTCAGATTGCTGAGCAGCCGATCGTATCCGATCGACCGTGGTTCAAACCCCCCTAAAGTCAAATCACATCATGACTTTATCTAATACATCAAATAAGTACCATCTAAGGATGGTGGATGGAATAGTCAGGAGCGAATTACATCGTGAGCAACTGCGTGCTTCGTTGCGCAATCGAGATTTATCTGCCGTGAAATCTTATGAAATTGATCTGCAGTGTTGAGGTTAAGATCAGTAAAGAGCATTTGACATCATTGCTCTCAGCGAAAAAAGCAACACATTTAGCAATAGAGGAGTGATACTGATGCCTCCGGTATGGCGATGCTGTCTCGAAAGCAAAGAATTGTGACGATTTGAGTATATCTATACATCGAATGTTTTTTTAAGCCTCAATTTTAATTGAGACGCAATACTTTTAGCACAGCAAACAAATAATCCCAAGGTGTTCACAAGGCAAGCACCTTGCTTATCTGGAAGATAACACCATTTTGCGTCAATCAACCAAGCTCTTATTGCTTAATTAGTATTATTGTCGCTATATCGATAACAACAAAAGTTGTTTCTGCTTAACGAGTTAGACGATAATATTAATATAGTATTATTATCATCCAATTGGATAAAAATATACTTTCCAAGTTGTAAGACTTTGACATCTTCAGTGGACGAGAAAATTCGAAAATAGTTTGTTTAAATTCTGAAGTTTTGAACGTCAACAAACAAACTTCAATAGAACAGATGAAATGAGTTATGCTCCTATAGGGGATGAATGGTAAACTTTTACAGTATTGTTTTCCAAAGTTAAAACTATTATTAATACGACATATAGCTTCGTATTCATCTTCTGTGGGCCACAGACTGTGGCTATTAATGATGGTGTTACGTGTTTGGATTCTATAACAACATCACATATTTCACGAAATTATTATGTTGCACTATTGACAAACGCTTAGGTAGTCGACCATACTAGGTATTACGAAGTATTTTACAGGCTACAGTTTAAATCCCCTGATTGAGGTACTTTTTATTTTATTTATTAATTTATTTTTTTCTTTGTTCTTTAATTTATTATTTATTTGGAAATTTATTTATATGGTTATATATATAATTATGGAATTGATAATGCAAAATAAATAAATTATAAAAGGTCTGACTAGAATTATAATTTAGGTAATTACCGTTTATGAAGACCATTTTGTTATGAAAAATTTATTGCAACTAACTATGCTATCAAATATTTGTTAAAATTTTGTTGGTTTCCAATTAATGATGCCATGTGAAGAAATACCTGCTTGCTAAGGAACAAGTGCATTTATTCGTAACCTCAAGAAAAATTTAACATATTTCGAAATCGTATATTTTTTCATTGAAATACTTGAGTTTTCCTGTGTACGTTAATCACATAAAACTGCAAACCACTGGGAATCCGTGCAGGTAGCTACATTTGAGATAATTGATGTTCCAGACAAAGGTTATATTACATGATTATTAAAATGATTACATCACTATTGTTCGTTGATCATTGAGATTAAGAAACTCTAACAGCAAACTCGAAATCCATTTAGAACATAACAATTAAAGATCTGCTACGATTCATTGCAATTTAATTGGTTGACTCAAATAACGCCATTTCACCATAACCGACCCCATCCTATTGCAAGAAATTTATGAAAATATCAAACAACCGATAATTATTTGAACATGGCATTAACTAGCAAGTAATAAAAAGCAAATACCGTGACTATTTGTAGAGTCATATATAATTTCATTGAGTTACTGTTTATGCAGTTTCTCAGTTGTTCAAAATACTGTAAATAAAGTGGCTTGCAGGAGAAATATCCGAGCAAGGAAACAAACTTAAACAAACACGGTTAAAGAGTATTAAAATATTTTCCCAAATTAACAGTTCAGAAACCATTTGCCTAATTTTTACTGAATTGATAATTGTGGAAACATGAGCTAACTTCATTTCATTAATACACCCCCTCACCCTTTGATGGCCACTTTTCGCAAAGCTCTAGCTATAGGTATAAAACTAAATTTTTTGGTGTGTAAAGGAAAGCTCTCAATAAACTACCGAAACCAAAACATAAACAAAATCGACAGCTAAATTGTAAAATAATTAAACCATTGCTCCAAATGAAAGTTAGCAACATTCTAGAAGTAATCATAACTTCAATAATCCGCTCTTATAAACGCATGAAACGCGTAATAACGAGGCAAATACCAAACATTTAGTCAATAGATATTTTTCTTGTTTCATCGACTTTAAGAAATTCTTCAAATTATATATGTAAGACACATTACCTTTCCTTCAGTCATTTTGCCATAATAAATAACCCCGCAAGAAAATAAAATATAGTTTTTAAATATTAAAATTCATGATTATGTAAGAAAACGATATTGAGCATCCATTCTTTTAATTTCAAGAAGAGAAATATTAATTTGTCGATTTTAATTTTTTGGCTCGTAGCTTTGATATGGTTAAATTGATCCAAAAATTCAAAGCAAGTGTACAGTTCTCGACTCAGCTTCCTTATTGCGGCGTCACGAAAATAGGAGAATTACATACTTGATCATGGATCGTAAGATCAACAATTGCTCTGAAAAAGCAAACACAGTAACACAGTAATTCAGTCAAAAATCGGGGCTGGTTATGTTCTAAGCCAATAATTCACACTTGCCGTGAACTATGCTCTGATAGCACCACTCGTGTCACTCATGGAGAAAACTCGGAGACGAAACATACTCGCCGAGGCGCCTCGTAATTTTCTGATGCCTTATCGTTTTCTCCTTACGTGCTGCTGGTGAATACTCTGCCTCCTTCAAGAAAAGGAGGCTACTGAGATTGATAGTAGCAGCTATAAAAAACGTAATTTATCTCCAGTGGAATAGGCTATTACGATAATTATCCTCTCAATCCTATTTAAAGTGTTTGATTTGCTAAGTTCTCAATTACAAAAATCAAAATCGAATTAAATCTTTTCTTATTTAACGCAACATTTAATCTGCATATTCATTGATAAACAATTTCTCGTTATTTTGAATTCTTTTTCTTGGATAATGATGTATTCATATCTGTGTTAACATTAATTATTCATTTCTGCACAAATGTTAAACAACTTCTTGTTAACGTCTATAGCATTGACTTCTTTGATTATAGTTTGTGCCTGCAGGCTAGGTCAAGCAGACGTAAACTGATCACAGATCTCGACATTTGCCATCCACGTCATGGTTATTATTATTTAATGAGGTTTTAACTAGAGGTTCTCCCAACAAGGTGTGAGAACAGTGTGAAAAAATTGTTCGTGGCATGAATACCAAATAAAGATATTGGTTTATGAAGTGAGTTGGAATTTATGTTGTATGTATTCATTTGTATTTAAACCAAAGTAAAAACCAATGTGCAGAAACTGTATCATAATGATAAGTTTTTAAATATTGTAGGTTATGTATGTATATATCAAATGAGGCTCTGTTCTGCTTTATATTAAGTGTGACTTATCTGCGAATTACCGCGGCTGAAACATTACATAAACCACGTTTAGCATGGATTAGCTCTCAATATCGAGATTAAGAAACATTTTTAAAAATATATTTAAATGATAATCGTCGAAAGAGCTAATTATTTCCAAAGGAAACATAAAATATATGTTAATGTTAACTCTAAGGTTTCGCTCCAAAGGTAAAGAGGAAATAATCTTCGTCTAATTATATACTCGTTTCCCTGTTAATTTGTTTGAATATTCTTGGAATTTTATCCGTATCTGGACCTACTGCAGTGGGTTTTCGAGCGCTTCTTATTTTTCATATGCAGATAATTACAGATGGTTAGCTTAAGATCAATGCTAATTATCTCTTTTGCAATTTAAAATCGTTAGGCTAATTGCTTACTTCAATGCAGTGCTTGCATTATCAATTTAATACTACGAAATTAAAGATTATTTTTGTTAAAAACAGTAATTATAATAGTAGCAATGTAATGTATATAGTTTTTAAACTATACATAGTAGATCAAAGATCACGAGTTTACTCCGTTAATCTGAGTTTCACGTAAAAGCGTAGTTTTAAACTATTTATTGTAGTTTCGCATCACTGATGACATGTAGTAGATTGAAGAATATCATTAAGTAACAAAAGATCGAACTTTAGTCGAGACCTGTTACATTTGGCACGAAAAATCTAATTTCACAAAAACGGGGCAAAGACAACACCTAAGGTATAGAGCCTTATCGGAAAGATGATAACATTTTGAATCAATCCAACTGGTTCCTTTTGCTTAATTGCTTAATTAGTTTCATTCTTGCTATAGCTATAGAAAATTCTGAATTCTTAATTTCCGAAAGTAAACAGACACAGTTCCACAGCAGAATGGTCCTATATAGAAATTATAAGATGAAACATTATCCTAGTTGGTATAGCTATTTTTCTCTGTTTGATAATAACATTAGAAAATATTATTAATATCATATTATTCGCGACATATCTATATAATTAAATTATTATATATTCTTGACTTCAACCTACAGTGGATTCTATATCGACACTATGAAATATGCCCTTAGAAAATGTCTGGAAATTAAAAGTGCATCAGATAGATTTATTCAAAAATACTTTACTGAGATTTAATTCAATCTTTTTGAAATTTTGACACTTGTATTTTTCTATTGAACAATTAGATGGATAGGTTGATGGAAAGATGGATACCAGTTGAGGCTCACTCATCCCACATTGTTTTGTTTTATTAACTTCGATATGACTTTGATCCCCACTTTGATCGTTTCAAAGAATATATGAAACTATGATACTCATTATGAAATAAATTGTTTAACGTTACTTTTAAAGGAGCACAAATGACCGGCAGGCGCTACGCATTAAGGATCACGTACACGCTCATTGTTATAATGCACAATGTACATTGTTGACATGAATTTTATTACAAGTTAGGCCTGCGTATAACAATTGTTTCAAAGCGAGACGGTTGAATTACGCTAAGCATAAATTCAACTTGTGCTCGCAGCGGTCGCCGGTCAATTTTGCCCCTTTAACTCAGCAAGAAATTTCATACAGACAACATGATCTATTGAACAAAAGATCAGAAACACCAGAGTTATTTTACGACTATCCTTTACAATAAAATAAGTATCTGGCAACGCCTATTCCACGATTGAAAAATCTCCTTCCTTGTTTATCACAACTATTAATCAGAGCCATCTATTTATAAGAGTTGGGACACGCAACATTTGAGGATCAAAAATTATAAAACGAGGTTTTGCTTTTAAACAAAAAGTACTTTGTGTAATCGCCTTTTGCAGATTACATTGAAAGCTGTAGTAACACCGAGATAATACGAGAAAGAACGAACTCTTGTATTTTGACACTCTTTTTATATCGTCTTTCTAATTGTTAATAAAATAAGATACAAATTATTATAAGCTAGATAGAATTACATAACAGACAGACCCAGTGATTAATTAATTTATTTGTTCACATTTTACATACATTTGGTGTAGCGTTGGGCACTAACTTTAATCTTTTACGAGTACAATAAATTCACATAAAGTACTCTACTTGTAAATGTTTACTTGTTTGTTATTGCTTATTTCAATTGCAACGTGATCACGACTGATCTAAAAACATATTCACATGTCGTTTCTATCGAAACTATCCAAAATTACTTCCAACCATAGTGAGTCAATATGTATAGACAATGACAGTCGTGTCAGTAAAATATCAATCACTTACATAAAAAATCGTTACGTTTACACTTTGAATTTATCATATTATTTTCATGCGCTTCGTGTGAGTTTCGTGAGTCAGAGTTTGACGGAGCAAATATGGCGCCCATAAAATCACGTGACTGGCATCTGTCCGACTCGAGCTGAGAACGGCGCATGACAGAGTGTCCCAAATCTATTCAATAGATGGCTCTGGCATTGATGTGTGGTGTCCCAATCAAGGGCATGCAGGAATTTCTTTGTAGTGTGTTCCTTGCCAAATATCGATCTGCTGGAAAATGTAGCTTTTCGAAGGTTCGGTAATTTTAGAGCCTTTCCATATTCCTCTCTAGTGGCTGATGTTTTCGTCTGCCGTATAGATAAACATGAAATGAATTAAAATGACATTGCATTGCATTGCATTAAAACCAAACGCATTGCCCAATAGACAAACAAATAAATAAAATGAAATATAATTTAGAAATGCATCAATATAATCAATAGATAACTAATTTAATGAGTCATTCGCAGTTTCACAGTATAAGTACTTATACTTAGACTTGCATGGCTTAGTCTTTGAGACAAGCATTTGACTTTTGACAGTTACAATGCATTAAGCAGCATCTACCTTTTTATACAAATAATCACTATCTATTTACATTAGTCTATTGATTTTCCGGCGGAAATTGTATCATTTTATGTAATTTATCTGTAGCAAATGTAAATGTTATTTTCAATGTCCTGTGATTTGTTTAGTGAAAACCAGAGATCTGATCTGTAGCGCCAGACAGAGCACGTGATATTGAAAATACATATAAATTATTATTATATATCAAACGTCGTTGATTTCTGAACTATCAGATATCAGAATATCACTTCATTACAGTCCTCTGAAATCAAAGTAATAATAGTTAGGTCAATTGATGATGGTTAAATGCAAAATAAAATGAAATACCAATATTGTCAGTCTCAGTATTTTACTAAAATTGAACGATTATTTTACATGCATGCATATAACACTGTACTGTATATCTGTACTCAATACATCTGATAGACTAAAAAAGTACTAAAAATTGTAATTATAATCTCATTTCATTTCCACCCTTATAGACAATGCTCTGGAATACATTTCTGTTATGTGTTCTTTCTACACAATATGTTGGGGCAAGTGTCAAAGATGATATGTTGTCTGGGGTATACATGAATTTTGGTGTCCTTGGAAATGCTGCGCAAACGCATGGGATGTTAGATGTAGATGCAGCCAATGGGACATCAGATCTCACTTACAGAACAATTGGTATGACAATTTATTGTAATTTATAAATGTGTTATTATCATCATAATTCAATCAGTCTAACTAACAATTAATATAAGCCATTGGTGCACAGTTTCCTATGAGCTATTGATATTTTATGCACAAGAGATACAAAAGGAGGCATCAGAAAATAGAAAGCCACCGCGGCGAGTGATTTTTGTCTTGGAGTTTCTCCAGAAGTCACTTGAGTGTGCCAAATATTAATAGCTCATAGGAAACTGTGCGATAATTGCTATGTCTTATAACTAGCATAACGTTACAAGCTTTTACATGACTTTCTTGCTTATGTAATCTTTTTGAAAACTCCTGATGAAATTGGAAACTCGACTTCGTGATTCCAAGTTCGAATTGTAAGATCGATTGTGTTTTTTGAGCCTAGTTTGCTATGGTGAATCGGCGTCATACTCTAAACCAATCAGATTGATCAAACCATTTCCGTTACAATACAAATATACTTTTTCATAGGATTACCATTGCAAATAATATTCATATAGGATCGAAAAATTACCCTCAAATTTCAAAGTTGATTGTTGTTTATGTTGGTTTACAATTTTTGGTTTACTATTTTGCATATTTGTGAATTCAATATCTGGATGCTGACAAAAAATCAAGGCGCCTTTCCTCCAGGACCTGGATCCAAGATTCTACGATGCAGGGTCCAAAATACTTAGACTACGTCATATACTAAGGCTATAAAATATCTCAAATACGAATAAAAATATTGAATGCAAATTGAAGACCTTATATAATTCGTTAATAGAGTACAAACTATAGAAATTAGAAGATTTTTTGAAATCTGTCCTTTGGAAAAAAGCTTTGTAAAAACTTAATGGCTGTGAATAAATAATTTGTTTGTTTGTTTGTTATAATACCAATTAATACAGGTGTCTGGTAGATGCATAAATGCTTGAATAATTTATATATATATATATACAGTAGTTAACTTAAATGACTGTCATCATTGCGGGTTATATATGGTTATTAAGTTATTGAAGATTCCAAAAGATAATTAATTATGAAATTATGTTATTGCAATTGATGATGATGATGACAGATTATGATGGTGATTATGATGGTGACAATTATTACAATTATTAACACTAAGAACATCGGCAAACTTCAAAGTAATATACTTTTTCTGCTGCTACAAACTCAGAAAATTGGACATCAGACGTACTTATTTTCACATCTGGAGCTATGACTTCATATTATAAAACGCTGAAAAAATATGGTTTATCCGATGTGTCGTATTAGATATTTATCTTATTAGTGAATATTTGTCAGATTCATAAAATGATATCAGTTCCATCTTATTGTAAATGTGAAACTCTTTCTTCCTGATTGGTGGGGGTATTTTAGCAATTTTTGCACGGTCGAGGAGAGCAGAGCCATCTATTTACAAGAGTTGGGACACTTCTGCCATTTTTGTATCTTTTTGCCTGGACCCGAGCACGTTTTTAACAGTGCGCATGTGCAGGAGAATGTTGTGTGTTTTTTTCAGCCATATTGTATTGTATTTTTTCGTGCGTTTCACTTGAAATGATTGAGAACCTGTTTCCAAAAGAACAAAGATGGCATCCAAAAATCACGTGACTGGCATCTGTCCAATTGGAGACGATAGCGGCACATGAAAGCGTGTCCCAACTCTTGTAAATAGATGGCTCTGGAGGAGAGGGGTGTTAGACTGCAGATCTTGCTATCTACTCAAAATTGCAGAAATATTTAATATTTTTATTTTTATTTCAGATGATAGCAATGGTCCACTTGATGATATTGATGAACTGATGAGGAGCCCACCAGAGAACCTCCGAGTAGGAACAGACTGCGAATTTAAAGTATCAAAAAGTGGAAAAGTTCTAACTTTAACTAGGAAGGAAGGATGTCGTTCTCCACCGCTTATTGAAAAGTTTTTGGAAAAGTTTGATACACATTTTAGTGGTACTCTTAAATCAAAAACTGATGACATAATTGATTCTCAAAAACTTCAAGTGGACAATATTATCTACAATCAGCAAAGAAAAGTAGTAAATTTTGCATGTTCATCTGATGAGGTATATTATTTTATTTATCCTTACTTGAAATTAGATAGTTTAGAAATCACCATTGAAATCCCATTTATTAACCCTGAGGAAGATGATGATGACGTCACCCTCTCAAAATTGAAGATTGATGCTAAAGGTCAATTCAAAATACGAGGACAAGATTCAACTACCATTTTAACAAAACCGTCTAACACAGAGACTTTTTCATTTGAAATTGAAACAACTTCTATTGGACCGAATGACTTGAGCAGAACTTTTGGCGGAAAACTGGGCGAAATGACTAATGCAAATCTTGGATTCGACAGCTCGAAGCTTGAAAGCTTATCATTTGGAACTCATCCCACAGTACGTGGATCCTGGACGAAGGATATTGGATTTCAAATAGTTTGCTATGACAAAGTATCAGGTACTCCTGCATTTGATAACGCTGAAGTATTTTTCATAATAAGTAAAGGTGAAAATATGAACCGTCCTAATGTCGCTTTTGTCGCATTGGTAACTGCAAAACGAGATGGCAATATGGATTCACCAGCAGCTGCGCTTGCCAGATTTTTAACGTACGATATCACTGATGTACCGTTACTAAAAAGTATTAGTCAATCTTATATAATGATTATTTCTGATGGAAAAATCCCATTGCTAGATGATAGTGAGTTCAAAAAAATATTTGAAAAATTCATCAATAATGGTGATGTACAAGAAATACCATCTGGCATTCATATTAGAGTATTTCTCAACATCAGAGATGCCGTTAAAAATTGCAAAGAAAATGCAGTAATTACTGGGTTGCCTGGAGAATACATATCTGTTGGTTTCGAATTAAATCCTTTCGGGATCTCTCATTATTTCCCACCAGATTTGAAATTCGACGCAGTCACATTCTTAAAATGCCTTAGTCCTAATATTCGAGCTGAATTACCAAGTGTTTTATTTGGACAATATAGAGCATTTGATGTCAAACACTTTACATTTAATCCCAAAGGACCAAGTTTTAAAGTGCACGTTATAATGCCTGGCACGCTTGTTGTTCGAGAAAAGAGTGATTTCAAATTTGAAGGCTTGGAAATGGTAGTTTCACGTGATGCACAAGGTGGTTGGGAGTTTTCTGCATCAACAACAGCTAAAATAGGAGAACTAGAAGCAGCAATATCAATTGGGAAATCATCCGGTGATGGCTTTACTTTTAATGCCATGTTTAAAAAGATTTCAACAGCTCAGATAGAGAAAATGATTGGGATAACTGATGAAAACAAAGGCATTGGCTCGTTCATTCTGAATGGGTTAGAATTTGAAATTGACAACCTGAGAGTGGATATTAAAATTGGTGGTGGTAGTAAAGAGTTTAGGTAATGTATCTCTTCAAGCGATTAAATTTAACGCCTTGATAATATATGGATATGAACAGAATCAAGTGCTGAAATTGATATAGATTTCAGCTTTCCACTTACCTTTTCTATAGACCAGAACCCATAATAGCCATAATTATCCATTAGCAATGGATCTGGAATTTTTGATTTTTCAGCCATCAACATTAGAAAAGCTCTGGGTAGCGAATTTTTGGTTTGCTACTATACGGCCAACAAATCAATTCTTACTTTCCATAATAGATTGCAATCCAGATGTTTTAAATCATTATGATAACTTGATGTCATATTTGCAGTCTTCATAAAAATGGTCCTAATAACAACTTTGCATTTTGTAATTTATTTGACTTCATTGCGAGAGTATTTATCATGTTTCTTCTTGATCCTAATATTCTTTGTATTGATCCATTTATTGCAGATTTTCTTCTTCATTTATATTAGGAGGCCATAGTTGTCATCCATGTGTTGATTTTGTGTTTGCTTTTGTTTAATTATTGACAATTGGGCAAGATATATCAAGGCATTTGTGAAGTTGGTAGTGAAATGTGCCAAAATCTAGCTTCGGGTCAGCATAAAAAAAGCAGTTACATGTAGAAAGCATTGGATTTAATGATTTTAAATTTTTGTGACACATATCGTGATAGGAAACAGTTGATACAGAAAGTATTTTCTTGTAGTTAGAATGTAAAAATGGAGATAAATGATCTAAAATTCCATCAGTGATCACACCTGTAGTTAAACTATGTTTGTATAGTTAGTGAAGAAATTTTCCAGTATGATGCATAATTTTGAGTGATTCAGGTGGGATGTGAATTTACTGGAATGCACTGTCATGAAAACGCCATGAAAATTCAAAGAATTGTCATGGTCTTTGTGTTAGTAGTGTTGGTAACTTAAAACTTAACTAAGAAGAAACTAACTAAGTAGTGTTGGTAACTTAATTAAGAAGAGTTTGTGAAGCGGATGAGTCAACAAGTGAGTTTTTAAAGGCCACTCCTAAAATATAGTTTTTTGCATACAAGAATCTAAAATGGAATTTAACTAAGTAGAGCGCACCTTTCAAGTCACAACGAGGAAGGATGTAAACAGACAACCAGATATAAAATAACGAGGTATGCTCTTCTCCACAACTAAAACTTCGATATACTTCGCATTTCAGATGAATTAGAATTTAATCAACAGGGCAAGAAATCGTGAATCAACAAACCAACACAACCAACCCTAGAACAAGAGGCCGTTCATCAACAAAATAATTGTAATTTGGGTGGGAAATTTTATCTTTTTGCAAAGTGTTTTAAGCTTGATTTGATTCATTAATAAATTCTAAAATACCATCATGATATTTAAATTCTATCATGCATGTCATCTTGGGTAACAAAGTAGATCTCAGAAATTTAGTTATCTTTCAGTTATAGCCAAAAAATTTGATCAAATCACTGCTTTTGTAAATATCATTTATATTGTCAGAAATAGTACTGTGATAAATTTGAAATTTAAAATTAATAGTAACAAGTTTATATTCATTACAATCAATAATAATAACATTAAAGACCAAAGATTTTTCTTTCAAATCTGAACCCACATTTGATTGACTCGTTTTCATGATATTCGGTGCGCCTTCGTGTCTTCTTTGCACGCACACGCGAATTTGTAAAATCATTTTGTAAAACGAACAAGGAATTATCTCTGCCAAATTATTTATTAACTAACTGGTTTTGAAAGTTACAAGAGTAATAAAGATGGACCTCGAAAGAGCTTTTGATAAATCGATTTAAATGTAAAGGAAAACCATGTTGATATACTGAATACAAATAAAATCGAGTTTAAAACTTTAAACCGTGATTTAAACAATACTTACTATAGAGCAAACTTTAGCTGCTTCCAGCTTAGAAATATTGACAAAATTTTAAAGTCTAACCACGTATTCTACATGGCAATGACGCTTAACTGATGGTGTATTTTCCTGCTCAGAGACTAAGAAACATTGAAACTTTGTAGAACAGTAGAGATTGTTAACTCGAAAACCAAACCTTGTTTCTACTGATTCAGCATATGGCGTGGAAATCGGCGACCTCGCTTTCGCAGAAAATACTTCACAATGAAAGTAAATCCCAGAACAAGACCATCGGCAAAAACGATTCTGTTACTAATTTTCTTGAAAAACATCGACAGCAAGTATTTCACAATTAGTTTTACCAATATATCTAATTTTAACATAAACCTGAACTCAGATTTAAACTTTAGTAATGTGAAATTAATCTTCCACATTGAGTCATGCTGCACTGGAATTATTAATTGGTATACCAGAATCACTTTACGAACTTATAATGCGCGTGATAAGTTTATTTTGTCAAACGTTGCAAATTTTTTGCCATTTATAGCCAATAAATAATGTATTCTATCTACGATGTTTGATTTTTATCAAAAGGAATTTTCTTTAAATGTTGCTTTTGTCTCGAGTGTCTCCGCTTTATAAAAAATTTTTAATAGGAAGGATGTCCGAGCACGGAAAATTTCATACATATATCCCTATGTAAATCAGAGATTTGAGTTGAAATAATTTATGCATTTACGACAGTTATAGGTACGATCACTTATTGGAAAATATAATAATTTTCAATTCGTGGCATTGAAGTTTATCGCAAATGTCCAAAACCATTTCCAAAGGCATGAAATTTGCTTGAAAATAGTAACAGGAAGGGGGAGCTATTGCAGTGTAGCCCGCCAGGCCTCTCTTTAAAATATTATTCGTTAATTCGTCCCCAGAAAATCGTTGCGTCTTATCACAGGCAATTGCTATTACTCCTTGCCACGCCCCATTATGTATTAGTAAAAACAGCTTTCATCTTCGAATTGGCATACTCAAAACTGTTACACCAAATTTACAACTTGACAGTGAGTCTGCAAGCAGGCTAATGACGTATGGGCACGGAATCCTTATTTTACATTCTATTGTATTTTCAGGATGGCAGGTTCACCAATTTTTCTAGGACTTGATAAAATCAGTATTGAAGGACTTGTTTGGGATATCGATCGAAAGGAACATCCAAACCAACCCGGAGTCGGCTTTTGTCTTGGTATTGTAATAAGAAATATACGTTTTGATCAAATTATCAATAAAGTTCTTGGAACTGAATATCACTTTCCTGGTTGGTTAACTGATCTAACTGCAGGTAAAGAAGCAAATAGGTCAATTGCTCTAAAACCTTCTACATACTGTAATGTAAACATCGATTTATGTGGCTTCCGATTCTTGATTAATGACTAGGTTACAACTTAATTCAGAGTTAACATTGTCCTTCAGTCGTTACCATTTTAAGGTGAATATAGTTGCTGGTTTTTGAATATTTTGTCAATCTAAAGTACTAGCAATTTGAATGGTTTCGTTACGAAATAAAGTAACATATAGAGCTACAGAAATCGAATGAAAAATCAATAATGAATAATGACTCTGCTTGTGATATGCATTGAATATGCAACTTATTATTATTTATTTGTATAATTATTATTATTATTATTATGTTGTGGTTCATTTGTCAAAAATACTGAACGGATTATATAGGAAAGTAAAACTTCCAGTTACATGCTTCCTTTAAATACAAAAAGAAAGCATAAAATTAAATTGTCTTATTGTGTTAAGTGGTAGTTCATATAGAGTGTTAATTAGCTTTGCAAAATGCATTTAGTTCAAAAATGTTCAATTTTGATTTGAAGGAAATTAATGTTTTGGAGGTTATCACACTCTCTGGTAAGCATGATCCACCATGGATTTACTCGATTGATAAATCGGTATTTGCTGATATTTGGCCTACAATATACATTTGTCAGTTGTATCTTTAAGGGTTAACATTCATCTAAATGTAAATCTACTAGATTATGAATAATTGTATATATCTAGATTACAATATTAAGATACTTCAAACTAGTTTGACATGTTTGACAGTAAATGTCTTTGATGTGGCGTACATGTCTAATAAATCTACATGGATGCATGCATTCATGCCTAATTATTACCCCCTCCATTCAATATCAAACTGTAATTCAAAATGTTTGATTCAGTATTGCTATAGTATTGCTTGATTTCACTTATAGTGGTTATGTACAGCAACGCAGACAGGAACCCAGAGGATGTTTCCACGGCATCAACAGATGCAACTAGTGGTAGTAGCTCAGGTGGATCTTCTTCAAGGCAAGGTACCTCATCGCATAGCAGTGGAATTACGAAAGATTCTCCAAAAACTCCAAATCAGGAAAATAGTCGAGCGAGAATCAACACAATTAAACGCGCTAAAGCAGCAGCAGACAAAAGAGAGCAACAAAAAAATGATAGAAATGATAAAGATGAAGATGAAGATGAAGAGGACAGCTCTTCTTCAAGTAATTCATCAAGTAAAAATGATGGTGATGGTAAAGATGATGATGCTGACGAAGATGAAGAAGCAGAGGGAATGCAAATTCTTGAAATGAAAGGATTGGAAATCCAAAAAGGTATGCATATCACTACTGACACCAAAACCATGAAAAAATGGTGAAATATCATTGCATTTTCATTGTATTTTCAAGGCATTTTCATATTCTCATATCGTGAACATGGATGTTTTCTTTTTTTTCAAACATTCTTATGCAGGGCTTTAGAAATTTGTCGTTTTCACTCTTTTACATGCTCATGGTGTTTGATGTTGGTAGCGTATATAACAATGTTTATATAATGACGAATGTGGCACACAAAATGTTGTCTAATTGAGGAAATCAGGATTAGTACTTGAGAATCAATTTTATCTTTGTATTATTTCGATACAGTCAAACTTCTAGACAGCGGCGACCTGTCTATAGTGGTCACTCTTGAAACATGTATATAAAGGCCACCTGTCTATAGTGGTCAACTTTTCTATCTCTCGTAGTGGCCGTTATATACAGGTTTCACTGTATTTTGGAAAGTAGTACCCAGTTAAACACATGATGAGCATATAGTTCAAAGTGCATTACAATGGTTTGAGCAGTATATTATCCTGTTTCAATTAAATGTAAGAACAATGGCAAAAACATCATTTAAACAGTTCGAAAATGAAATTAGCAAAAAAGATATATATTATATCCTCACCTACGTGACTTAACGTGACATGCGCATTCGTGTTTCGAATTTGAAACGAGCTTTATTATCTCGATTACGAAACTTCTTATTTCGGTTGCATAGTGTCTATAGTGAGTTTTAATATCTCCTTTTCTGTGGGACACATACTATAATAAAAAATTTAAGTTTGGTTTCGGGCAATTATGAGAGGAAACTTGTAAAAATCTTATAACTTTTAAGGTATTACAGTGCTAAAACTCACAAATTTGCCAGATGCCTATCGTCGGGCAAAATTTACAAATACTACGGCACGGCCAGAAACTATTCGCACTTCTATCGCGATTTAGCAGTTTTCTAGTTAAAGATGAATTTGGCGTTCCTGAACTCCTTCCTTCTGCTGATCGTTGCCTATCTACGGACAGTCTCCTCTCTCTTGTGGACGGTCTTTCTTGTTATCACTGCAGACGTCTCTGTCTGCCTCTATATTTGTATTTCTGCTCGATAAACTCTTACGTTTCGAAGGCATAAAAGCGGATATAAATTGCTATGTTTGTATCCGATTTTTCTAAACATATTTAAAGCAGGTAATAGGATTTTAACGATAATAAGGCAGTAAATTTTATCTTCGAGTTCAAATTAACGGTACCGACCCGAGAACCGACAGTTTGCAATACAGTTTCTTTAAACGCCATCAACAACCCCTTGTCAACTTTTTTGTATTGCACAACTTAATAAAGATTTCGTTGTTTGAAGATTAAATCTAATCAGAAAGTTAAAGTTATATCAACTTGAGAGATAAACAAACATCCGAGTCATTAAATCTGCAATATAATTATATCGACGAAGTAATTAAAATTATTCCTTTATTGTGATTCAATCAATCAACATCAATACTTGAAATCTGATTACATTGTTTAAAAATGACAAAAATTCCTGGCTATATAAACCCTGTACTTATTTTAAAAATGACATCCCTCTAATTGATTTTGAGGTATACAATGTCCAGGAAATCTCAAAACGCGCTTTTTATATGTGCTGTGATATGGTATGATGTGATACAACAACTTTTGTTGGTATTTTGATTTCAGTATGAATAATTGTTTGAGTAGATTTGTATAAAGTAATTAAGTTTTTAGTTTTTAATCTCAACTTTTAATTGAATTTGTATGCTTTATACATATTATGCCGTAACGCTATCAACTGGTTGGTTGCTGTAAACTGCTATTCAATGCAAACGATATTCTGTCCACGTTATATCATTCATTATGGTTCGTATCATCCTCCATTTCACTGTCATTTCCTCTTTTAAATGTATTGTATTCTCATAAATGATCCAACAGTATTTTTAATCTTCTTTGTTAAATGAAAACTGAAGTTGATTCTGGCGACGTTATTATCATTTCGCATTTCACTGCTATTTCCTCCATTGAATATCAAAAGTATCTTAATCTACTGTTAGCTAAAGAAAATTGGCAGGCGATTACCTAACTAATAGGAGTCTTTTGTCATGCTAAGTGTAAGGAATGTCTGCTGACGAATACAATACAACAAATTTTTACCGGGAAAGTTCATTGAATGCTTGTATCGGCAGCAAAAGATACATTTTAATACTTTCAATAGTCTACAACCTTGCACAAAATCTGGCCATTCTAGTGAATCATGCAACATCTTCCGTGCAGTAAGGATTGCGTGATGAATCGTCATTGATCACACAGACAGATTTAGCGGAAATTTAAAAGTAGATTGATATTTTATTGGCAGTACATAGCTCATCCTTTCTTCTGTTATGTTGTTATATTTATATATTAATTAGCAAATTACATAGAAGAATATATCTGTCAACATTGACAGGTAAATAATGGGAATTACAAATTTCACTTAAATGAAGCCTAAAACTGCTTTATGCTTGATTACATTGAGGAGATAAAGTTATAAAAACTACTCGATCGGAGCTCGTGATCTAGCGCTTCACTCGTGTCTCCCAACTTTTTCTCGTTTAGTAAATATCAATAAAAACAAGGAAAGTGTGTGGTAAACCTTTAATAGTGAATTCCTACCAGGTTTGTAAAGTTCAAAAAGTTTCAAAGCTCGAACCATTCTCTTAAAATTGAATATCTATTCTTCTCGTTGAAAGTTACAAGAGCCGAAATCCCGACAAATTGTTCATAATAAGTGGTTTACTCAAATTTTCTTCCTTTACTCAGATTATTTAACTCTACAAATCTCAAATATCATTCAAACATGAATAATGGAGATATCTTTTTTACGCAGGTCTCACAGTACAAGCACATTTTCAAATACCCGGTGATCTTTCAAAATGCAGAGATAGCGTAATCTGCGAATTCTTGGTCAATAAACTTGGTTCATCGTTCAGTATTATACTTGATGCACATATCAGACAATCTACTGTAGAGGTGAAAGGAACGTTGACAGGCAACATTATAATTACAGATAATTTAGCCCTGACAGCAGTTTCCATTGGCTTCAGATTCGGTGGATTAGATACTGCAATATTCATTTCTGCTGAACTGAGAATGTCCGATCCAGCATTAACATTTACTGGTGAGTTAACAAAGTTACCAAATTTTGTTCTGAATTATTCTAAAATTTTTATTCCTACATAGCTTATATTGGTTGATTGAGCTTGCAAGAAGACGGATGAACGAAGGTCAATGTTAAAACAGCTTTCAATTTCCATATGCACTCCTGTCTTTTATTTTCAACTTATTGCAACTCAACCTTATTCCAACTTATCCCAATTCCAACAGTTCCAAATTAAACCAGGCAATGTGCAGGTAGTTCAAAATTGAAATTAAATTCTATGATAGAGTCGCTCTGATTAATGCTCGTTCATAAAATTATATTACTAAACAGTATAGATATCTTAATTTAATTCTTCAATCAAACGTTTTACATTAATGGATTTTTGAACTTATAATAGAGAATTTTATTATGCAGACATATTCACCATTTTTGAAAGGTTGTTATCTGGTTTCATTTTTGTTTTTGTTCTGCGTTGTTTATGTGCGATGCAAGGGCTGGATACAAATAGAATTTATGAATCCTAACTCAAGATCGACTGAGGGTCCTGGAAGGGTCCATCAGCATCCCAACGCAGAAATGTTTCTAATTTATATAGGAGCCGTCTAAACGGTATATTAAAGCATATTTTACAATTGAAAACATGCAATATACCATCAACAAATAAAGAGTTTAAATGCCTTAAATCATGATTTAATATTATTATTTCTCATTTTCATGTTCGAAAAATGCGAAGTGTGTCTCTTGAGTGCAGTTGTGAGTATCCTGCATAACGGGATTTGTTGGATCCTATTGTTTTATAAATGTTCACGCACGTCCGAAAAAGATTGGGCACATCACAAGCAAGGGCTCTAGTGGTGGCGTATAAATTTTGAAAGAAATTTTAGAAATGTTAAGAGAACTAAATTCACATCTTCCAAAGTAAGAAAAGAAATTGTTTTCTAAAATAGTAGTTTGATCTACCGTTAAACAATATCAGATGTCAATTGATGAGATCAAAATATTTACGACATTTAGAAATCCTGAGATAGAAGGAAAGGGGATTTATCAATATTTGATATAAAAGACAAACTAGAGCCAATTGACTAGGAAACATCTCTTTCACTGAAAACACCTACTACCACATCGACTAGATGATCGGGATGATGTTGTCTTGATGATGTTTCAAAGTTTGTTTTTGAAATGATGAGGATTATGTTTACATTAGCAATTACGCAAACAATTCTTTTTTATCACGTCCTACTCTGCATGTAAATAATTACTGTAATTTTTATTCGCTCTCTTTATAAGTCTACCTTTGAAGAATAAACATGTATTGGATAATAATATCAATAATAATAATAATAATAATGATGATAATAATAATAATGATGATAATAATAATAATGATGATAATAATAATTAACATTAAACGTTCAGGGCGATTCCATCCGGGCCAAAGTTTTCAAATAACAGCATGCATTTCATATCTATAGGCTAGTTACCATAGTTACTGTTGTCACTGATATAGATCTCATATAATTGTAAATATTTTTCATGATGTAACTTTACCCTCAAGGGGCAAACATTTTTATGTATAAATATATCTTAATTAATAATAAAAAACATTCACTTGAGAATGGCTGAAGTCAATCAGTCGAAACGTTGTGCAAATTTAGTTGTGTTGTTATTTTGTACCAAAATAATAATAATAATAATAATAATAATAATAATAATAATAATAATAATAATAATAATAATAATAATAATAATAATAATAATAATAATAATAATAATAATAATAATAATAATAATAATAATAATAATAATAATAATAATAATAATAATAATAATAATAATAATAATAATAATAATAATAATAATAATAATAATAATAATAATAATAATAATAATAATAATAATAATAATAATAATAATAATAATAATAATAATAATAATAATAATAATAATAATAATAATAATAATAATAATAATAATAATAATAATAATAATAATAATAATAATAATAATAATAATAATAATAATAATAATAATAATAATAATAATAATAATAATAATAATAATAATAATAATAATAATAATAATAATAATAATTATAATAGTTTTTAGCGCCATTTCTTACTACTGTATAATCCAATGGCGCTTTGCAAAAAGATGTCTACTTTTATGTCTAGGGTATTTACATTATAATTTACAAGCCTTCGGCCTGCGGCCTGCGCCCCCGGGCCAGTCAGCCTTCGGCTTCCTCAAAGAGGTCGCTTCGCTCCCGTTAGTAGCCTGCAGTAAATCTTGTCAAAGAGAATGTCAATGAAACAAATTAGTCATGAGAAGGAATTAAAAATGCAGAACAACACTGATAATTAATTTCAGTTTTGATAATTAATCCTTACGTACATGTAAAGCATAGTGAAAAGGAGAAATTTGATACTCTACTGTATTACATATTTCAAATCAAATAAATATAGGTTATCTACAAGTAAATTTTATGTTGACTACATAGTGCAAATTAAATAAATTTGGATTGTATGTTAGGTAAGCAGTTAATGAACTTGTTTTCACAGTGAAAGGCATTGGTATGTAAATATTATTGCTGTATCGGTTGAGTGAATCTCAGCATGAGTCATTGAGTGGTAATAACAACAGGTGATTCTGAAATTTGATATAGTAAATTACATAAATGAGATACTCAAACTCTAATATTTTATTAACTTAAGCCAGCTTCTCACAGAGAGGACACATGTCGATAATGGTCACCATACACCTACGTCTTATAATAATGATTTGTACAACTTACAACTGCTTGACGACTGAAAAGTACCACACTAATTCTCTGAATTTGTGTATTTGTTGTGGGTCAAATCTCTGTGTGTGCAGTGTGGATAACAGAACAGAACTTCTGACATAAAACGGTGACACAGTAAATCCTTTCATAACAAATCAAGCTATCATGGCACAGAAATACAGTGACACAGAAATCTCTTCGGCCAACGATGACTTGATAACAAAGTAGGCTATTGGGGATTATGAAAACTAAAAGTATAAACAATTGCCATTAGAGTCCTGTAAGCCCTCATGCAAAAGGGTAAAAACCACGGTAAAAGTGACTTTGACAGACTTTACATGAAGCTTTTAAACATTCAAGTTGTAAAAGACTTACCGAGAATTGTGTCTTCTGTTTGTGATGTAAAATGGAGTATTGTTGGACCTCATCTCCTTCTAGGCATATTGGAATACTTTTGCAAAATATGAAACACTTTTACAAAATATTGGCAGACATTAAAATAAAGCGTGCTCTAAAATTCGTGATGTTGATAGGCATGACGGGATACACCAAGGAAAGCAGTTTATTTTCACATAACTTCCGTCGAAATATCACGATTTTGGAAATTTTAATCGCAATTTATGAGCAATTTATAGCATTTTAAGCTGTAAAAACAAAACGTCGGATAGCCAAAGGCCTATAGATAACCCAGAAGCGTATAAGAAGTTTGGAAAGTGCTCTGCGGAAAAGGAGTTTAACAATAATGAAACAATGGTGATTTGATCACCGACACGGTTTGCGTATTATTATTATTAATAAGCTTCCTTGAAGAGGACTGTTTTTATGCTGTTTTTGAATTCAGAAAGTGATTTGCAGCTCCGCATTTCCAGGGTTAATTTGTTCCATAAATCAGGTGCCATGTTAGAGAATGCTCCATTGCCATACGATTTTAGATTGAATTTTGGCTGAGCAAGAAGCTTCTTATCTGCTGATCGTAGTGTCTGAGTTGGTGAGCGAGGATGCAAATGCTCTTGAATATAAATAGGTGCAGTGCCATCTAATGCTTTGTAGGTCCTATATCAATATTAATCTTTAACATTTATTCTGTGGGGGATTGAAAGCAAATGGAGATTTGTTAGAACTTGTGTTATATGTTCGTATTCCTAATTTTTATTAGCAAGCGTGCCGTAGAATTCTGTATGTACTGTACTTTGTGTAATTGATCTTTTGTAATCCCTGAGTGGAGATTATTGCAGTTATCAATTCTAGTTGTCATGAAGGCGTGAATTATTATTTCAAAATGCTGAGAGGAAATATATTTTCTAATCTTTGCAATGTTTTACAGATGAAAAAATGAGGATTTTGAAATGTTCTTTATTTGTTTCTCCATTGACAATACACCATCGAACCATTCAGCACCGATGTCTTTTGCATTTGACGAAGTAGATATGATGCTTTGTCCAATATTAATATGTTCTTAATATGTCAATAATAATAATGTACAGACTGTAATAATAATCTTCAAACTCTACACAAACTCAATAGCTTCGGAAATTTCAAGCACCATAATTTTCAAGTTAAACTCCCTGAAACACTAAATGCTACATACGGTACTTCCTGGAAACCTGGGATGGTTCTCTGCGTTTGAAGACAATAAATTTCTTGAAGGAAACAAGTATAACTTCCCAATCCATCGGCATAACAAACCATTGTGACCAAAATATGAACTTCAATTATGATATAATGAACTTACTCGAGAGTATTGGCTTGATCGAAGCCTTGTTTTAACGGAATCTATGGCTCCCACCAGTGAAAACAATATAGAAATAGTGATTTCTCATTTTGGTTGTAATGTTCATGCTCTAAACTGTTACAAGAAATTCAAATCATCGCTTTGTAAAGCAATAATAGAGCATTGGCAAATCATTTGAGGACGCCATTTTGTTGAAGAAATAGGAGAACTAAAAACGTTTTCAGTGGCATGAAAGAATTTGTAGGCAGCTCTCCTATATAGACTTTCTCCCAAAATTGAAAAACAAGTGACCCGGTATGATAACAATTGACCTACTGCATACTATTTATTGATTGGCTACGTTATATTTTTAACATCTCAGATTCGAACGCTGATTGGTACAGAGTCAATTTAACAATTTAACAATTTTAATATGAATCTTACGCGACTGTTGTTTTTATCAGGAAATCATTGAAGTGAATGGTAGCAGTCTCAATTTGAAAATTTGAAAAAATATTCAGAATATAGAGTTTGACCATAATCGTTATAGCATTGCTAAATATCGGAAAGGAAAATCGTGAGCACAATAAGTCAGAGGAGGAATCGTATTTAATTAAGAAAAAGTCCATAAAGTAAAATGTTTCTTTTTTAATGGAAAATGATACATGGGGGTCAAGGGACCTATTGATCCCTCAATTATCCACTCTTGTGTGGTGCCCTATAATGTCAATCGTTGAAATCATATATTTACCAGAAAAATATTGAAATTAAAAATTTCAATATAGAGTTAGAGGAACTTACGTAACTCAAATCTAGTATTTATATTGATCACGAATTATTTATAATTGACAGGAGAATTGGAAGTTGACATTACAGGAACAATCAAACTTAGCTTTGACATGAGTGGAACATGGCAAAATCCTTTCGATCAAAGTGATTTTGCAATTGGTGAGGTTCATCTAGCCATCGGATATAGAATAGGGATGCCATTTCCCAATATCGGTAATTATAATACAATATCAATTTTGCAAGAATATCTTGAATGAATTAATAGTTTGCATTTCATAGTATTTTTTGTGATTCCTTCTGCTGTAATAGTTGCTATGATCAACTGGAAAATAACTATAACAATTTGGAAACATTTTTATAGTTAGAAAAACCAATCAATCACCATCGAATTTATTGTTTATTTAAAAGCGATCGGCAGTCTATACATTATACTCATCCATTATTAATAAATATTAACAGCTATAATGAAAAACTTAGCTTCACGGCATTTCACAATATATCATAACAAATCAATGTCTGTAATATTATGAGTTAACGTTGGTTTAAATATAGCCTATGTTAATATTCTACTTAAAAAATGCTAATCAATTGAAGACGGGAAAAACGTTTTAAAGAATCAGAGTACATGTTGACTTGTCTAAGCTAATGGAGTCGACTCATAAAGTAAAACAATGACATTTTAATGTCTTGGTACGCAGAGATTCAATGTTGAGTGACATCCCAATGTCTACTTTTGGTGCCCTACGAGTGAGCGCGATATTATCACGACAGCTATCGAGCATTCATCCAAAATAATAAGTTGATCAAAACGTTATGAGCGACAAAGCGATTGTCAAAAATGGAACTAATATCTCTGTCTGTGCATTGGTGATGACATGCATCAATGTTTTGTTATATTATGTTATGTCAAATATACAAAATAACATCCTTTATAAGTCTGTCGCTGCTATATATTGATAGCCAATCAAGTAAGCATGCTTAAGCTAGCTTACAAAATTAAATTTATTGCCTAGATCAAATAGCATTATAACAAATATATATTTAGTCACAATTTTGTTAAAATCTATGTTGACTCGAAATTGTGGATCATTTTCCAGAACTCGGAGGAAAGCTTTTTTTTGGTAAATCTGGAAAGGAAATCATTCTTCAAGTATATGTAGGTGTGGATCCAGGCACGAAAAGTTTCTTTTTTGGTAAAGTCAACGGACTCACAGTTAAAAAAATTGCGGATGCTTATGAATTGGATGTAGATGACGTTCCCAGTCTTGTGCAAGATTCTGGATTTCCTAGAGGATTACGAATTTCTTGGACGGCAAATGCGAATGGTAAGAATGAAGATGATCTTCGTCTAAGAAAGGATTGTTGTTATTATCAAACACCATAAAGACGGAGTTGATAGAGACGACAAACGATGGTGCAAGTAGCCTCTATGTCATAATAATATTTGTAATAGTTATTGTACTCCCGACAAACGGAATATGCAGTAGTCCATGGGGAGGGCGTGGTAGGGTATTGAGGTAACTTCCATTGCACTTCGACAGGGTTGTTCAAATATAACTTTGGGAAAATAACCATAAAAGAGTTTCAGATCATGAAAAAGTTCTCCCAAATTTTTCTTAAAAAGGACCAATTACCGTAAAAAATTTATGAAAAAATTAAATATTTAAGAACATAAAAAGAGATTTAATGAAAATAGAAAATAAATTTTGCTAGGTTAAACCTCAAAATGTTTTCCTTGCAAAGAATATACCCTTTTTTATTGTGAATTTTTAAAAAGGTATTCTCTCCTCTCTGAACGTCCCCGTATATCAAAAGTATGGAAGTTACTGCCCGGGGAATAAAAGCCTGATAAACTATTGAATGATGGAGGCTTTGTTGGTTTCCTTCCATGGCATGGAGTGTTTGCAACTTTGCATGTACCCAATATAGAGGCTTATAAAGTGTTCCATATTTGTTTCTTAGACTAATCGTAGACAAATGCTCCAAACTAAAATTGAACAAACTCTTTAATATCATTTTAAGAAGTTTGATGTTGTAGAAATTGAAAAGTTTAATGAATATATCATTTGGGATAATAAATATTTGACCAGAAATCTATTTTTCCATTACAATTTTGAATATTTTGGAATTCAAATAGACAGGCTTAAATGGATCTTCGAGTGGGAAGCCAAAATAATTATTTTTGGAAATTATTTTATTTTCAGGTATTAATCTTGAAAATCAAGACATTTATATTCCATTTGGAATAAGTATGGATGGGACTTTGGATATATTACAATATCAAGCAAATGTTTCACTGGAGGTCAGCACAGAGGATAACGGTAAAAGACATGTTAAATTTACTGGAAGTTTCGATCCGCTAGATATAAGAGATGGTTTATTGAAGTTGAGAAAAAGTAAGGAGGATCCAGAGAATGGTCCGTATTTCCTTTTGGATATGGGTTCTTCAGAATTTGAGTTGAAAATCTATGGCTACTCCTACATTGTTGGAATCGAATCTGAAGCAGCAATTACCTTAATTGCAACTCAATTTCAAACAAAAATCATGGGCAATTTATTCGGAATGCTTTGTGCTGAAGTTGACATTATAGCTAATTTTGGAAATCTTCCTTCTGCTTCGTTCTCGGTAAGTATTCATTTTTATATTTCAATATACTGAATTGCATATATTTGAAATGCACATTTTATTTCAATATTTCAAATATAATTTTGCTTTTTCTATAAGTAATTACTTATTGAATAACAAAAGCAAATAAATTCAATGACTAATTTATTGTAAATTCCTCTGTTCTTTTAATATGCTTATCAATTCAACGAGGGATGAATAGAGCTTTCAATCAAATAGAGTTGAGTCAATTGATATTTTGACATCGTTTAAAACCGAAATCAAAACAATTGTCTTCTTCTTGTTGATTAATGCAAACAAAAATTCTAGAGAGAACATGAGAAAAATTTCTTTGTTACGCAACCTAACAAATTTATGTGATTGCGTTGAGAAATGTTTTGCAAAAGTGATTCAGTCATTCAAATTTGTCAGCATCTCGACTGTTTTGAATGCAAACTAAGAATGTTTGATGATTTGTTACAAAATGATTAACACGTTTTGCGCTTCAATAAAAACATTTGTTTCAGATCATACACATATTGTCCTGTTCTCAAGTTCCAGTTTTATACAATTTTGCCAATCGAACTTTTCCAAAATTGTTCCAAACATATCGAACATTCATTATTGAATTTTATCAATCAATTTGGTTGCGTTTATTCGTCATTTTTATAATAATAAAATGTTATCTTCCAATAAAATCTCAGGAACAATGTAACTTTATAAATAATACAGTAGTACAATCCTTTTAGCGTCATACAAGTGGTTCAAGTTTGAAGTCTTAAAATACATGTAGCAATTAGAATAAAGTCCATTAGAGTTTTCAGTACTCTGATAAAAATCGTCTACTTGTATAATACGAAATTTGTCGATTGAGTTTTTGCTTATTTCTTGCTATGACCTGTGAAGATATTTGACCAACATTCTAACATCTATTGTGGGAATTATCCAAAGCCAACTATTCGACTATAGCAAACAAATTTCAATAGTTGCTCTCTCATAACATTTGTCGAAGATCTCATTTCTTCACCTTTTCACAAAATCTTTACAATAATGGTGTTTTCCACCATTACGTTCGATTTATTAAATTGGAGCATCGTTTTTCCATTACAACGCATCATATGTGGATTAAAATCGATGAACAAGACTATAAATTTATTTATAAGAAATGTAATTATAGATACCATTGGTAATTATCTGTACCGGTTGGTAATATTCCTGGACATAATTCAGGAGTATATAGAAATATTTTTGACTTTTAAAGAATAAACATCTGCATATACATCAAATCTTGCTCAACCTACATGATAAACTGTACATTTTATAAGGAGAACGATTTGCTACTAACTATTGCTTATCAGATTTTCTACTTTTTAATTGTGTAATACCCAAATATGCAATAAAAAAACTTTGATTGAGCTCATTAACAAGGCTTGTACCACCTTCAGAAATATATTTGAAGAGAAAATTTATCAAAAATACATTCACAGTTCACAGAAGTTGTCGTTAATTCTATATAAAAATATTTAAAAAATATTTAATATCTAATATTTAAAAAAAAAACATAATAAAGAGTCATTATCTGATTTGAACTGCAAATGTTAATAATCGCTGTGGAATGGTCAACTTATTGAATTAAAATGAAATACATCGATTGCTAGCTGTATTTACATGTTAATGTTTTTTATTAAAATTCACAAGATCAATAACTATAGCAGGCATGAAAGAAGCTCGATATTTTATCTCAAAATAGGCATAAAAATTTGCTCAAACGTCAAATTGAGTTAACCGCAGTCTACAACCTTTGAAATTTGACAGCAGGTGAGAAGAAAGACCGATAGAATTCAAGTTTTTAAGACAAAAACAAAAGATAAAATCGATAAAATCAAAATCTTCAAAATTGACAATGTAAAATTTCACAGGAATCCGGAAAAGTCATCGCTTTCGAATGGCACCACCAACAGAGCCCTTCAATAGAAATGCCCCGGGTATAGCACCTAAAAACAATAATTAACATAATGAAATGAAATTCACTTGATGGCGATGATAAAATATATGATTATGATTTGAAAAAGATACAGCAAATAATTCATGCTCAGACACATGCTTGCTTCCAAACCGTCCATGGAAACAATTAAGTTACTGATATTTTGTGCCATGGTTTTAAAGATTTGGATTGACACTAGAAGGGCTGCATTTCCACTAGACAATTCTCAGTACTGTCTTCGTTGAAACATTTCAGTTTTTGTTTGGTATTTCTAGCAGTTTTTCAAACATTTTTTGTAAATATGGCTCCCTCTCCAATGGAACTATCACCTTTGTCTGGGAAATCTAGGAGCCACGCATGTTAAAGAGTATAGAAACTCCAGCCGACAATATTCGAATGATACAATACAAGTACTGAACGATCTGTTCATGTTTCCGACTTCTTAATTCAAATACTTACACTTTACATGTTCTCAGAGTGTAACAATATTATAATTATTTTTTCGATTTAGTAATCTGAAAGTATTATCACCAAAGTACCAGTAATTAACCTACACTCTTTACTCGTATGAACCTACACTCTTTACTAGTATCATCTGAAGAGTATCTGTAAAAACGTGAATAATCTAACATTATTTTATCAAACGTTAATTTCATTATTATCATACTTTGAATAATACTTCTGTACCAAATAGAGGAAGAGGGATAAAATTACGATTCTCATCACTTCTTGGACCGTTTTCATATACTGTGCAAGGAAGTGTGCCTTAAGAGATTTACAAAATGATATAATAGTAACACAGCAGTCAGAACTGTCAGAACAATCAGCGATAGACACATTACAACTAATACGCATTCGTTTTCCTTACTACAGATGGGGGCTATATCTTTGTTAATACAATTTCAGAATGAAAATTTAAATACGAAACAGCTGTTCATAAAATGTGTAATCAAGTCAGTTGTAAAAGATAGGTTCACTTTCCCCGAGCTTTAGGCATAACTGCTTGTTTGGTGAATATCTGGTATAGAACTGACAAAATATCGGCAATTTACAGATTCTAAATTTATATAAATCGAAATCAAAAGTTTCGAGTGTGCAACAAAATGAAAAATCAATTACTTTGAATATTTACTACTTTTAGCCTTTGCCACCGATTTGTAACATTAAAACACACATGTTAAGTTTGAGCAAATCAAAGAAAACATTTGAAAGGGTACAGCCACTTAGGTACAACTATTTGTATATAATATGACTGCTGCTTGATTCAGTTGATTTGGAAATTTAATGGCCGTGAGATTCATGAACATTTACCTCAAAGACACATTGCTTTAGTTGTTATTAGCATTTAACGGTTGAGATATGAACATTGGCAGGGCAAAAAATAGTTATTCAGGACGTTTGGAGATGTTGATTTTGATTTAAGCTGGAATCAACATCTGAAGAATCTACTTACTGGTCAGCAGGATGATTTTGTGGTCAAGTGTGATCTACTTAGAATGATACTGTGGATGAAATGCGATTTCATCATGCTTTCTAGCAAGGATTCAGGACGGTAAACAGAAGATTCAACAGGCTGCATGGAGTCATGCGCACTAGCACCCTGTCCCATCTGGTATTTTGGTCACATCTCGCACGATTGACTGTACTTCGGTTTGATTTGTATTTCAAAATTCAAACTCAACTTGACCTTGAGATTTCTGATGGCGGCTAGAAAATGGCGGTCTTGTCCGAAAGTAATGAGATTAAAGTTGCAGAATAACAGCTTTCGACAATAGTCATCGTCATATAATATAATTTGTGTGGATGCAAAGTTCTTAACCTGGTCATTGTAGAATTCCAATACAGTTGATGTAATATTTATCAATTATTTGCACGTCTACGTTACGTTGTTGCTTATCAACGAAAAGAGATAGAGAGCACGGTGCATTTTTAAATAGCTAATATTGAATATTGGAGCACGGTAAGGGAACATATTTGAAAAATGGTAATATGGTGTAATCTATTCTCAGCTTTGAATAGTAATATATGACAATACCAATATAATATCAAAACATGAATAGATAGTAGATATAAAATAGGCTAGCCTATATTTTCTAAAGTCATTGCTCATAGGCTAGCCTACCTTTAAATCATAGTCTATAACCTACATTAATCAGGAAAGTAAGGAAAGGAGCTCAATCAACTGCGGTAATAATTGATGATAGTAAGGCTTAGGCCTAGTGATCCACTGTCTATCATATGGTTATCATATATACATGTATTTATCAGCTTTTATTTGAATCAATTCATTGAATAAGAAATTGAATTTTTAAATCTTAATAATTCTCAAACATTCAATATACTTCAAATTGTTAGTTATGATATGATATGTTAATATAGTACTTCTTATCGATAGAATCTCTACCAAACCACAGAGTTTTGACTGAAACAAATCAGTTGCTGTGTATTGCACTGAAAGTCGTCATACCATAAACAATTATATTGAAGCTTCAAAATTAACAGCGTGCAGTATTAATCAATTTAGAAAATATCAATTATCTGAATTCCATAAAACAATGTAAATATTTACAAATGCATGAATGAACGATAGGCTTTTAATCAATTTATTTCAGTTTTAAAAACTACAAGTAGGCGTAACTGTAGCCTAGTATAGTTCAATGATAGCAAGAGCCAGTATATATGTTCATGTCATCTTGAAGCAAGACCATACGCATTGAAGTGTGCATCAGATCGAATTTACTCAAAATTGATTACGGGTATGAATGTTGTAATGATCCGATTCCAATCCGATTTGAAGCAATATGCCAATAATAAATATAATCCGATTCAAAGCAAATAATTTGTAATTAATGTAAACTAATCCAAGTTTTCAATGTATAAATTTATGGGTGATTGCTTGATACAGTCTCAGGCGCTTTAATCAGATATCTTTTAGCTTGATGCTGGATATTCTGTGTTAGACACTTAGTTACTACTAGTCCTACTGTGATAAAATAAAAAACTACCACACAGCAATAATAAATACCAGCATGAATAAATGTGACGTACTATCACTGTATGTCGTATAGCTGGCTTTGCTATAACAACAACTAATTGATATTCAAGACCCAATGGATAGTGAGGACAATGAAGGCTAAACTGTATCTAATTTATTATTCAATCTACACATAGACAACATAGATAGATTACAGGAATTATATAGGGTGCTGACATGAGACAGTCACATACAGCACATCAAAATGATAATACAATACGTACAATGAATCAATAATCTTGATCATTTCCTTGAAGAAATTGTATAATTCATTTCACATCAAACGTGTAATTGATGTACTAGAGAGTGGAATACTAGAGAGTGGAACATGAATGTCGCTATATGTACAAGAAGCGGTCAGTTGAGAGGAAACTAGAACACATTAATTAATCGCTACAAAGTACAAATACTCTTCCAAGTTTCAAAATCCAAAATCATCTGGAATCAATAAATACAAATTTTACCCAATCCAAAGACCTAAAATACCACTACCTGGATGCGATCCAATCTGATTGGATTCGCACATCTTTAATACGCAGGTTAAATTTGTTATTCACAACATATATATGTACTTTTGGAATGGTCAAATTCTTTAATTATTATATTTTCCTATTCGTAATTGACAATATTGTCACTTTAGTTTTACTTTCGTTGTGGGTTTGATTTTAAACACGGCCAAAATGGTTGAAGGTTGTTCACTTTAATTATACCTGTCAGATATGACTCTGTGATAGTAAGATTAATGTGGGTTCTATTACAAAGTTTGTATTATAGAGGGTATGATTTCTTCATTACTCAGGAATTAGATCCTGATGCTTATAAAAAAGTTTCTTTTTAAATTTTATTTCATTTTATCATTGCAAAATATTTCATTAATTATTGTTATATGATTTTCCAATAGATTTATCTTTTGTTGGTGCTACGCAAATAAGTAGGCCTATTCCCCTACGAAAAATTTGTTGAATTCATGAACTATTCATGAACCTTAAATACAAGGCTGTTTTTACACATTGTGGGCAGTAGTCACTTTTCTGAGAAGTTATTTTAAATGAAGTTTTTCAATTTGAATAGGCCTTTCAAGAAACATTAGAATAACTGTTATGTTGAGCCGTTTTAACTTTTCAAAGTGCAGTACTATACATACTGATCTTCATATTATACACTTATTTTGGTGCGGCTTTCAATTCTTCTTACTGATAATTTTTACAGGCTTGATAGTTTGGGCTGAACGTAGCTATAGCTGGTTAAATGATCTGTTTTTCATGAACAATTCATGAATATTTGTTGGTCCATTTAAAGTTCAAGAACTGTTATCACAGCCTGCATTTTGCGTATAATTTTACGGATTAACCAAAGAGCAACAGACTAGGTGGCAGCCATGGGCCTTGTGAGAGGGTCAAAACAGACGGGCAAACTTGCACTAGCGCAAGTTAAATAGTGCACGTATCATTCAAACATGGCTTTGCTTTGCTTAGAATGTTTTTAAAGTTTGAACGGTTGAAACGTTCTTGAGCACGAGCTTTACTTAGCGTATACTTTATTCTAATCATCGATAATATAGATGACACCAATGCCATGTATCCTTGTTCAATAGATTATGGAGGCAATCAAGGTGTTTTTGCATACTGTTGGTTCTCCCAGACATCAGCACAGTATTTGAAAAGATGGAAAACAAAGGCATCGAACAAATTCTTTCTTGTTTCTAGATGTAAACATCCAGTGAAACTTACTACTGTTGTGCAGGAACGTTTTCTAATTCACTATTGGTAAATTGATAGTTGTTAAATGATTTCAATTAATTTTGTCAATACAGGCAAAGAGAAATTGCTCCATAATTATTGTTATATATCCTGTTTATAAATATATTTGTAAATAGGGCTAATTTTGACTGCCTTGAACAACGCACATTGAAAATACCCACGTGACAAGAGAGAGAGATTCAAAACTCAGAGGGGGTGTAAGAGGAGAGTTTCCAACAAAATTGGTACAAAATTAGAAATGCATTTAATTGATTCTGAAGTGACTTGAAAGAAGGTAGTAGGGGAGGCAGATTAGCTACAAGACTCGAGTAGCAATGGCTTCAAAGGTTTTGGTACAGCATTGTGCTGGCCAGGGTTGCACCCATGTAGCTTTTTCTGCTAAAGTATTCCAGGACCATGCAAAATGCCTAGTCTTATTAAAATTAATTTGAAAACAATGGCCACATGCTCCTTTGCCAGAATTCATAGTGGTCACCTCTTTACAGCAGCCACCTATCTACAGTGGTCACTCTTGGTGTGCCTGAAATAGTATTTTCTTTCTAAACAACTCTGTATAAAATGGCCACCTGCATATTATGATGTGATGGGATAATTTTGTTTTCCTTGGCAGTTTACTATTTAAATTTATGTTGTATACTATACGCATGCGCATAACGCATGCTTAAGAGTAAGAACACTCAATCATATCTTGTGCGCTAGAATACATGACGTATAATAAACTACAGCATTTACATCGTTGTTCTCTCTGTTGTCTCGAGTTACTTACATGGCGCAGTTGATATAGGAATAATCCTTCATTGACATTTTATTTAATTTTATATTTTATAATTTTATATTCTTTTCAAAATGTCAACTACTACTAGAGGCGCAGCTAAAGCGAAAGACAGCGATGGTCAAACTAATGACGGTGCTGGTGAATCAACGGAAATATCCGAAGTGATGTTATTATTAAAGAAAATGATGTCACACCAAGAGGTGAACCTACGGGAACAACACCGTAAAGACGAAGAGAATAATAAAAACATGGAATCTCTACGTGATGTGCAGCAGACTCAAGCAATTGCCATGGAAAAATTAATGACAAAGATTCTCCAACCACAACAAACGGATAATACCGACGAAGTGATATTACAAAATGACTCCGTTCATATATCTCCGCCGACACCGGAGACTGTCCAACCGTCACACAAGCAAAGTTACACGTTAAAGAGTGCTCAACCTCCAAGCAAATTAGCTCCAACCATGAACTTATCCAACTTTAATGCATGGAAGAAATCATGGAGTGATTACGCAGAGCTTTCGGGAATAACTGCTTTTCCACAATCCGTTCAACTTTCCGCATTGCGGACATGCATGAATCAAGACATGCTGACATTATTGGAAACCCGATTAAATATTGCAGATGATACAACTAAAGATGTTAATGGGGTATTGGTTATTATTCAGAAATGGTTGAGATCTCAACGAAATATAGTCCGAGATAAAGTGGAGTTCCAAGAGCGATGTCAAAAGGAGGGCGAGTCATTTAACTCATACGTAATAGCGCTACACGAGATTGCTAAGAACTGTGAGTTTTGCCAATGCAGTAGAGACGACCGGTTCATCACAAATATTATACGGGGTGTTACGGATCAGGACTTAAGAAGAAAACTGCTAGAGAAGAAAGTACAAACACTAGAACAATGCATAGACGTTTGCGAAATATTTGAATCATCAAAAGATGATAATGCCGTTCTAAATGCGTCATCCATTGTTAATGCTGTCAAGCAGACGTCACACCGTCCCAAAATAGTAAAAAGACATACAAAAATTTAAATGTCATGGTTGTCATGGAAATTGTACCACCCGCATGGAATGTCCTTCTTGGGGTAAGCCATGTCCGCATTGTGGTATTAATAATCATCTTGGTGACGTATGCCGCTATAAAAAATCAGAGAATGACGCCGCATAGGGAAAAGCCAACGTCCACACAATGCTATTACACGTTAGGGGATCTAACAAAGCCCCTCGAGTTCAATGCCATATCAAAAATACGCAACTGAACGGTACAAAACAATTAATGTGTCTGCCAGATACTGGTGCCGAGGCCACTTGTATGGGTTGGTCAAATGCATCTCAAATTGGCATTAGTAGAAATATGTTGACCGCTTATAAAGGGAAACCTCTGAAAACGGCAAATGGGCACACGATGATATGTTTTGGAACATTTAAAGCAAGTATTTCACATGGGAATTATTCCACAGTTGAAACCATTCTTGTTTTCCCACATATTTCAGGAACATTATTGTCATGGTTCACATGTCTTGAATTGGGATTATTGCCATCCAATTGTCCTACTCAAATTTCATCTGGTATTAACAGTGTCGCTATCAATTTTACACCTAATCAAACAACTGCATCTGTCAAAGAAGTAAAAGAAAATCTTATGTCAGAATTTAAGGATGTATTTGATTGTGAGAATGGATTAAAAGCAGTGTACACCAACGAAATGAAAATCAAGCTTCGTGAAGATGCCATACCATTCCATATTCACGCCGCCCATTCAATACCTTATGCATGGCGACCTAAAGTTAAGCACCTACTAGATGATATGAAACGTCAAGGAATAATCACACCCGTAGAAGAAGCCAGTGAATGGTGTGCACCAATGCATGTTACAACCAAGTCCAACGGTGATTTAAGAATAGTTGGTGATATGCGAGAATTAAATAAGCATGTCATGCGTCCCATCTAGCCACTGGTAACACCGAGAGATGCAGTCACTACTATTGATCATGATGCAAAGATCTTCTCGACGCTTGACGCTAAAAGTGGCTACTGGCAATTTCTATTAGAAGTAGAAAGTCAGAAGCTGACAACATTTTTTGACCCCGTGGGGTCGCTACAAATATCTCCGTGCAACAATGGGTCTAGTCAGCAGTGGTGACGAATATAACAAAAGAGGAGATGGCGCCCTGGGCGGCATGCCTCGTACCCTCAAAGTAGTAGACGACATCTTACTTCATGACACTGATATGGATACAGATATTAAACATTTAAAAACAATATTGGCTAGATGTAGAGAAATGGGTATTACACTTAACCTGAAAAAGTTTGTTTTTGGTCAATCCATCGTAGATTATGTCGGATATCGTGTCAGTGCCGAGGGAACTTCAGCAGATCCAAAGAAATTGAAAGCTATCTCTGAATTCCCAACTCCAACCAATATTACCGAGTTGCGGTCATTCTTTGGCATGGTTGAACAACTAGCACATTTTTCCAATGATATTTCTTCTGCAAAAGAGCCACTTCGCTACCTCCTCAAGAGCAACAATATATTTCAATGGTTACCTGAGCACGACAAAGCCTTCTCTCAAATCAAATATTTGTTATCTCAACCACCTTTATTGGCTCATTTTGATCCTCACCTTCCCATTATGCTTCATACTGATGCGTCAAGACTACAAGGACTGGGTTACGCGTTACTACAACGGCAAAATAAAGAATGGCGCCTTATTGAATGCGGATCAAGATTTCTCAATGATGCAGAAAGCCGATACGCAGTCATTGAATTGGAATGCTTAGCTGTCGCATGGGCTATGGTGATCTGCAGGATATTTTTACAAGGGCAACATAACTTTACAGTATTTTCTGATCATAAGCCTCTCGTGCCCATACTAAACAATTACTCACTCACTTCAATTGATAATCCACGACTTCAACGATTGAAAGAAAAGTTAGCACCGTTCACATTCACTACCGAATGGCGCCAAGGAAAGACTCATGCTATTGCTGACGCATTATCGCGTGCACCAGTTTCACATCCCGAAGAAGATGATTTACTAGCTGAAGATGCGTCAATCAATAACATCATCGGATCTAAAGAACATTGGACGGATCGAACCGTTGAACTAATACGAAAAGAAGCCAAGGAAGATGAAAATTACAAATGTCTCTACAAATATGTTTCTGAAGGTTTCCCATCATCTTCTAAAACACTCCCAGTATATTTAAAATCATGTTTCAAATTACGTGATGAATTATCAATTGATGGAAATGGATTAATTCTTCGTCCGAAACAAATTGTCATACCTGCTAAAGCCCGCAACGATATTCTACAGAGATTGCATGCTGCTCATCAAGGTATCGTCCTAACAAAACAACGTGCTAGACAAGCCGTATACTGGCCTGGTATCAGCAATGACATCGTCAATATTGTATCTAAATGTACCTCATGTCAGTTATACTTACCAAGTAATACAAAGGAGCCATACCAGAACGATTCACACCCAACTCGCATTTTTGAAGCAACATCAACTGATTACTTCGAACTACATGGACGTCATTTTCTTGTGTACGCTGATCGCTACTCTGGTTGGCCAAGCATCACAGCATTTAACAAAGATACAACTACCACACCACTTTGTATCGCTCTCGCTGAACACTTTGCAAATACAGGTGTTCCTTTACGACTACGAACTGATGGTGGACCCCAATTTATTAGCAATGAATTCTCGTCATTTTGTGAAAAGTGGGATATTCATCATCAAACATCCTCTCCACACTATCCCCAATCCAATGGTCATGCCGAAGCGAATGTCAAGAAAGTTAAACATCTGCTTGACAAGACAACATCAAAAGGCAACTTTAGAACTGAAGAATTTTACGAAGGTGTTCTAGAGTTACGCAATACTCCATGCCTTGGTGATCTTTCGCCGGCCGAAATAATTTTTGGATACCCGATGCGTACCCGTGTTCCCTTGCATCACAGTGCATTTCTTCCCCAATGGAAAGCACCCCTTGAAGAGGGTGCCCAAAAGATGGCTGAATATCTTAGTAATTCAAAGCAGCACTACAATAAATCAGCTTATTCTCTTCCATCGCTACCTTTAAGTTCAAAAGTTTTAATTCAGGATTATCGAACAAAGCGCTGGAACGCGAAAGGGAAAGTAGAGGCGATCAATAATAATCGCGATTATGTCATTCGCAGAGACAACGGATCGGAGATGCGCCGAAATCGACGTTACCTGAGAGCCGACCAATCTACAACACAAGATGATCAACTAACATCTACAAATCAAAAGCAGGATCTAAAAAGTTATGAAAGACGTCACCGCAAACCAATACAACGCTACAGCAATTTTAACCCTGAAGCAGAGGATTGATAATTGTTAGTTTAGTGGATTTAATTGATCACATTGTAAAAGGGTCTCCGGAGAGGGGGAGATGTTGTATACTATACGCATGCGCATAACGCATGCTTAAGAGTAAGAACACTCATTCATATCTTGTACGCTAGAATACATGACGTATAATAAACTACAGCATTTACATCGTTGTTCTCTCTGTTGTCTCAAGTTACTTACAATTTCACCACATAAGCTTCAAGCTTGTTTGCACGGGAATGAATGTCTGAACAGCAGTCAAATTTATAATCAACTAATTGAAATTACAATGAGCTCTATTACATGAAAGTTACTGGTACATACATATAAAATACATTTTGAGAGGTGATGAGGAATCCAACCCCCATCTCCCACAGGGATTACATGCACTTTACTATTGAGCTACCAGTCTACATTGATCAATTTATCTACCTCTCATAGCTGGCTGCTATACACAGATTTCAACTGTATCTATTTCTAAACTTCAACTCATTATTTTGATATTTGCTTGAAGAACATCAATTTTCATAGATGTATGATATTTTTAGTAAAGAGTACACACACAGAAGTAGGCCCTACACGAAATATATACCATCCCACTATTGTTTCATGATTTCTGCCAAGGCATGTTAGGGGCATATTTGACATTAAAATGTTAACATTTCCCTTTGCCGATTACTAGGATTAATCTACAAAACATATGTCTGCCTACAGTCGAGCTCTCAGCCTCCCGTATGAAATGAGAATCCGATGCTATTTCAAAGGTATATAACATCAAGCAGGAACATGTCTAACATAATTTTATAGGAGCTAGTCTAATATCACGAGACATCTTGATGAAAATTACCAATGTTGCTTATTTTAATTACCTTGACTGATCACCTCAGAATGCTGTCTGTTTCAACTTTGTAGGGGCCAACTCTTTATAAATCAAATATTAGCTTAGCCTATAATCTTGTAGATTGTCCATTAGTTAGTTGTTGTGTATTAGTATCTCATATTGATGCATATACACACATGTTGATACATATTAATTAATAATTTTTATATGCAAGGTGTAAAGCATTATGACAAAGTAATTGTCCCAAATGCCACAATTATCCTGTTTCTGCAAGTTGTAAAGCATCCATTTATTAACTGTGCTATATCCACGGTGGAACACTTTATACAAGAGGATTTTGTTCTGCAGGTAGCCGACATTTCTATGATTTTAAACAGAAATTACAAACATTTACTCTGGCTCAGTGTTGCAAAGTCTACAATACAGATAGATAAGTTTGTTTACTATTTCAGATAAGTTGTTTTTAAAAACAATAATTTTTAGTTTTCAACTGAATTGAGATACTGTATACAAGGTTGTGGTGTGTGCTTGTGTATAGTGGGGACCAAAAGCTCTTCCTTAATAGTCGCTCATTAATGTTAGCTTTTTTGTAATTTAACAAATAATATAATATCAGATCATAGACAGTGGATAACTAAGCCTATCTATCATCAGTTAGTACATTAGTCCTTACTTGATTGTGTGAGCTCCTTTTCTTACTTTCCAAATTAATGTTAAAGACCAAGACTTATAGCATAAGGAAGGCTATGAGCTATGACTGTAGACAAAGAAGAGCAAGCTTATATTCATGTTTTGATATTATATTGATATTATCATATCTTACTATTCAAAGCTGAGTTAAATTACACCATACTTCATGTTAATTTTCAAATATAATCCCTTACCCTGTCCAATTTTAAATCATAGATATTTAAAAACTGCATCGTAGGCTACTAACTCTGTTCGTTGATAAGTAACAACGTAGACGAGCAAATGGTTGATAAATATTACACCAACTGTACTGGAATTCTACGATGACTAGGATAATAACTTCGTATTCACACGAATTATATTATATGATGATGACTATTGTCAAAAGCTGTTATTTTGAAACTTTAATCTCGTTACTTTCGGACAAGACGGTCATTTTTCTGGCCGTCATCAGAAATCTCAAAGTCAAGTTGAGTTTGAAATACAAATCAAACCTAAGTACAGTCAATCGTGCGGGATTCATATTTAATTCAGATGTGGCCAAAATATCAGACGGGAAAGGGTGCTACTGCGCATGACTCCATGTAGCCTGTTGAATTTTCTGTTTACCATTCAGGACTTATACTTGGAAATATATAAATACTAAACTAAAATGCAGCTTAAATATAAGTGAATTTGATGTTTCAGATCTGTATTACGTCTATATTCTCTTAATTTCAGTTCAAGGCATCTATTACAATTGATCTTGAAAAAATTAAAACTGCCATACATAAAGTTCTACAGAACGCAGAAGATTCAGCCAAGGATTCATTAAATGCAGCAAAAATAAAGGTCAGGGCCATCGAACAAAAAGTGGAAGCTGCGGTTCAACATCTTGGCAAAAAGCGGGCTTCGATTGAAAGCTATAAAGAACTTCTTCAAGAAAAGGTTGAGAGCTTGGACGAGCAAAGAAAAGAGGTTGAACGCCAATGTAATTCTACATGTGGATTAAGTGAGTGATAACCAATGTCATAAATTGTTTCATAGCTAGTTGATTCACAGTTTATCATATTCTTCGATGTAAGCCCATTCGATCAATTTAATATCTAGCCTATCTGACAGGAAAGATACATAGAGATATTCACTTGATGCATATTGCATCTCATCCATTGACCATCAATGCTATGATATTGTATCCATGATTTGTTAAAAAAGCTTAGCTAGAGCAGGAGTCGATTGAAAGCTTTCAAGCACTTCTTCTTCATTCAGTAAGCACATGGCGATTCAAACTCACGATGGCTGCGTGTTTAGACCATATCATGTTTACAAAGTCATCCATAATATACCATAATATGGAAGTTCAATATCTGTGCATCTATAAGGACTCCATTCATGAACAGGACAAAAGCTTCAGCTTCTATGCACTAGAGCAAGGTTACGGAGAATCGAACATTGCCTGTAATTTTACTATATATGTTAATGATCAAAAAGATTAGAATGCAATGAAATTCAATCAAATTCATTTTTATTTGCTTTGACACAGTATGTCATATAATCAAGCCATGAAAAGTATCACATACCTGATCTCGTAACTTCACAATGTGACATTCACTTCATCCACAATGTATAGGATGAGAGACACGCAGATATCTGATCATCTTGCCGTACATTGCAAGCTAATGCTGGAAAAAGCATCATCTGAAAAGAAATCAGTGACTTTTAAAAACATGAAAAATAGACTTGAAGAGAGTACCGATGAATACCAATGCAATCAGGGACGTATGTTGGAGAGCTATATGTCAGTGATGCACTTGTCAACATTTATGATCAAAATTTAGAAGCAAATTTCGATAAACATGCGCCTTTACAACAGAAGATCATGACTATTCGCCCATCGTCTCCATGGTACACAGCAAATATCGATGAGCAAAAAATAAAACGTCAACGCTCTTAAAGAAAATGGAAAAAAGGTTGACTGAATGTGGATCGAGAGCTGCGGTAATGGACAGAAAAATTACATTGGTATTTTGAAAAAAATCAGCACAGATTTCGCAAATTACTTCGGAGGAAAAATCCTAGAAATCAGGCCAAAAGCTGCAGTCAGCCATAGAGTTGTGGTAAATTGTTTACCTGATTCTACTTAAATGATATACATTACAAGATTGATAGTATCACAAATTCAAGTTATCCCATTAGTGAGGGAAAATGCATAAATATAATAAGGCAACATTGACGCTGACCTTGCTTTGCTTTTCCAACTCTTTCTTGAAATGCTTTTACCAGCTGTACAGGAGATAGTAAATGCATCAAGAAATAAATCCGAAGTATCACCAAACCTAAAAATTGCTGTCTTTGGATCCACACACCAGGAAGCCACCTTCCGATTATGAACAATTCTGAAATACCTGGGAAATTTTCAATTCGCATATGACCATAGCCGTTGCACAGATACTGTAAGGAAATTTATGTGTGGATGTCTTGTAACAAACTAAATTAAAGTAAAAACAATACCCATACTGATAAAGACGTATACTGACACATTTGGTTCATTAACAGTGTGAAACAATGAAGTAGCTAGATCCTCACTTCCACACAATATTTGGGGTATTGATGGACATAACATACAATCAGAAGAGCATGTATCAAGCATTTTCGAGTCTTATTTCTTCTATATTCCCGACTGCCCATGCCCTAATCACATATAGACTCTATCATTGCAACTCTATTATATATGGACTGCCATCTTACCAAATAAAAAGATTTCAAAGATTCAAAAGTAGACCTGCCAAAAATATAACTTGTTTCAACAAATATCCAAGTTTTGTATTAATTTCGTTTGTTACTAGTAAAACAAAGAATTGTATGGAAACAAATCTATACAGCGTAACATCCTCTAAGAAGCAATGTTACATCTATGCAAACATGTAAAGTGCTCCTGACCAATTTACTGAAAATAGCCTATATAAAGAAGCTATACTTTTAAAATTATTACTACTATTAAGATGCAGAATGCAAGTGCATCATAAAGTTTCGGAACAACTAATATTTGTGATATCAAATTTTAAATTTCATTTAAATTTATTATTTGAAAATTATAACAGCAACCATTATATTACTAGCTGCCTCTAACATTTGTACCCAACTAACTCTTCCAATTGTTCATCAAAATAAATGAAAGTAGTATCATTAGAATCCCAGTATTTTGATTTGTGCTTTTATATGCCTTTTTATATCTTTAATTTCCACTCTTAGTATCAAAACAAAATATAGATATATATATACAAAACAAAATATTAATATTCCATTTTCACGAGGGATCTCCCAAAGGATCTCCCCCAATCCAACCAATCCGAACCGACCCATTGCTAGCTATCTATAATTGGCGATACTAGCTACACAGATATTTCCAGTGCAATTAAATTCGAGGCTTAAGTGAAATTACATGACGTTTTTCTTGCCAACACCCTAAATGCAAATCAGATGGATAAATACCTACACTAGTCCATCTTCTTTAGCTCGGATAACTGCCATGCTTATCCATTCTGACTTTTCCTCTAGCCATAACAACCTGATTAAATTATCTATAACAAGTTGGTTCTGTCCCATATCTGCTGTAAAAGCATGACACTTACAGTAACAGCAAGAGGGTGTTGTCTTTTCCTACCAACTTCTAATTTCTATTGTTATCCTTTATTAAATTGAGGTCTAATTCTTCGCTATTTGATAAAAAATCTAATAATATCCATATTTGTTTCTTGCTTTGTTTTTGTCATGGAATATTATCTCATTTTCAGCTTGTATCCCGTTCTTCAGTTGGAATGAGCATTGCTTCAAATTCTTCGATACCTGGTGTGGATGTCCGACATGGAATCCATGTCGTTGGGAAGTGAGAGATTTGATTTGCATGGCAGGTTGTGAAATGAATAAAGTTGGAAAAAAAATTGTTATCTGGGGAGAAAAGACTGCTTTACAGGTGACAATCATTGTGCTTTTAGGGGCCTCAGCATAGTGGTTAGGGAACTGCTTGGAGTTTGACCAACAGGGTCTTGAGTCCAATCCACAGCAGAATCACTATTGCTAGCATCTAAAATTACACATGCTCAAAAAATACTAATTAAACCGAGAACCACTCGTGCCAAACAATTTACTATAAAATATGAACCTTCCCGGTAAGTGTAAGATGATAAATCAATTTTTAGCTTAAATTTTATGTCTTTGGCTACAGTATTTCTTGAATTTACAACTTTAAGTAGATAACAATATCAAATTTAATATATCCTCTATACCAAATATGTTTCTGTCTGTTACAAGCTTATCATTGTGAAGATCATATTCCGAACATAATGTTATTTGCACTTCACTCGAAACAATCCAACTTCCAACTTCAAATCAATCCAACTTAATGATCGGAGGAGCTTGTAATTGAACATGGTGACACCTATGTCTGTACGATGTTCTAGATGAAAAATATATTTTAATTTTTCCAATTTTATTGATAACAAAAATTTCAATGCAACTCTGAAACTTATCAGACAAAACCTCATTCTCATTACTTCACATTAATATGGCGATGTAGATCCTCTAACCGCTCATAGAATTATTAAATAGGGTCAGAGCTGGATGGAAGACGTTAAGACCCTCCTACGGAGAGCAAGAAGAAACTGATGAAGTTGCTGATGAAAAAAACACACATTATATAAATTTACTCAAAATTGTTGGCAGACCACAAGTAAAGCCTCGAAGGCCTAGGATACTACAATTTCAGGTGAAATCATTTTGTCTTTGGAAGAATTCAATGTGTTTCATCATTTCGTTACGTTTTGCGAATAAATGTTTTGAATGTCGTTTTATTTTACAACCAGGCTTGGGAATTCTGAATTTAGCTACGCAAAATTGAAATTCCTTTAGGACCATTCTATCCTCCATCCTTAGATGGTACTGGAACGATATTTATTTTTACTATAGCAACTTAATTAGTGTTTTGTAATAATGATGTCGTTAAGTTAAAATATATGTGAAGTTGTCTGCAAGATACGGCTCTGCTAGTTGTGTGCTTTGTTTTGTCTTTAAATAAGTTTACATTCGTTACAATTTCGTGCCGTGACAAGATTACCATGGACCTACCCCTTGATTTCAATTGCATGTCAGTAATCTCAACATTTGTGGATACAATGGATCCGTCTTACCCTCACACCTAAAACAAACTATTCAATCTACCTATAAATAACTACAAGAAACGTTGGCCCAATCTTCAGCTCGTCATAAAGACATATATGATGCAAGCAATCATGCTTCAGAGAGTAAGCCGTTTTCTGTTGGTGAACAGGTCTGGCTTCATTGCCCTGTAGTACCACGTGGTTGTACGAAAAAGTTTCATTCACTCTGATCTGATCCCTACCTATTCTTAGATGTCCTTCCTCCTGTTAACTATCAAATTGAGCTGTATAACAATCATACCCGTCGGATCATCATTCATCGAAATCGCGCTAAAAGATGCCATGCAAGATCACCTCACCTTGAAATGGAACCGATACGTCACAATGACTCTTTGAATGACAACCTTTATTCTGAATCTGCAAACTGACAGTCGTCTGCAATGCTGTAGAAGACGTCCGTCAAGACGAAATCAAGATTACGTACTTGCTGATGTATCAATTATAGCCGCTTTAGCTTAAAGAATGGGAGAGGGTAATGTAATGATTGGTATTGTAACTATAGCAACGTAATTAGCGTTTCACAATAATGATATCATTAAGTTTTGAAGCAAAATACATATGAATGTTTCTGCAAGATACGGCTATGCTATAGTTGTGTGTTTTGTTGTGTCTTCCACTAAGGCTACTTTTACACGAGAGCAAGAAACCGAGTGTTCAGAAGTCTTTCAAAAGTCCAGATAGGGTATCAGTTTACACAAGGCTAGACATATTTAGTTTGTCTAAATAAAACGCTGTAACTCCACTATTTCTAATCGGTTTTGTGTTGAAATTGGGATTTTTATACTTCTTCCATTCTGTATAGCTTCAGATCGATATGTTTTTATTTAAACCCTTCTAGATAACTTTTGTAATACATGTCTCATTAAATTCCACGTGAATTAACACTGCTTTTGTAAGTAATACATTTTAAATGCATGTTATTCACGTTTTTATCTTGTATAAACAGATTCATTGAATAGTTTTACTAAACTATAATATTTTATCCTAAAATAAGGCCTAGTGGTTGCCAATGTTGATATGCCGTATCGCTGCGAAACGAAGGCGGACCCTTGTAAACCCGGGTTTTGCAAAGTCTTGGCTAGAGAGACCCCGGCTTTGTATCCTTACTTTCAAAAGTCCTGATAGAGTTGCTAAGCAGACTAATTTCTTCAAGGGTTTCCTGTTTATGTCTAGACTCGAGGGCGATCCAGACTAAGTTTACATTCCTTTTAGATAAATTCAATGCTGAGTTGACATTTAAGGGATATGAACCACTCTCAATAAATCAGATATGATCAGCTTATCCCTCTGTACCTTATACAAATTAAAAAACTTTTGTTAGAAATGAAACTATACATCATTCACTCTTCGCAAAAATGAGTTTTACTTTTGTATTTAATGTAAGATACATAAAAATTGATTCTGCAAGCAATATATTTTAGCAGGTGATTCATAAAATAGGTAAGAAATGAATGCAAATTTTGAGCTCAATAGTTCATTACCTCAAAGGTGGCACTGATAAAAGGTTGGTTAAAGTAAAATTGATAAGTCTGGAACACAAACGACAAGAATCTTCCCTTATCCTTCTATAACTTCTGAAAATGCGAATAAATGCTAAGAAAGGTATAGATTTTACAAAATGGTATATAATGCTTGCCTACAATTCTTTCTAAACATTCGCTTGCAAAATATAGTTGCAAACCTTCGCTGTTGCTGTTTGAGTTGCTTTGTGCATTTGAAGTTGTATAAATGTATTTTACTTTGATGATATTTGCACATTTCTGCGTTATTTCATTTATCTCTATATATTCTACTTAGGTTCTTCTTGGAATGAGTGATGTTGCAATATTCGTATTAAAGGCTTTGGAAGGCGTTGTGAAGATTGGGAATGTTTTGAAAGAGGTTGCAATTGGTGTTCTGGAGTTTGCAGAGAAAGCCACAGAGACAGGAATTTTGATCGGAAAAAAATTTACGACGTTTTACTTAACGAGTATTCGAATTCATGAAATGACTTTATCTGCTTCTCTGGATGAAAGTCGCAATGGTTGTGCAGGATTAGTATTTGATGCTACTATTTTTGGCTACAAGGTTGATTTCAATGAAAAAATATGTATTAATCTAAACATTTACGCAAACATGGCTAAAAATGCTGTTTATAAAATCTTTCCTGCTCTTTCAAAGGAGACTGAAGAAACGGAACAGCTTCGTGGCAAAATGGCAGAGATTAAAAAACAAGAAGATGAATTCGATGCTGAAAAAACATCTGTGCTGGAAGAAGCAGAAAGTGAAGTATCTGGTGCTGCAAAGAGATCTTCTGTGCCAACAGAGAATGAATTAAAAGTTATTAAGGCATTAGAAACTCCAATACCCGATTATTTCATAAAAAATGAGGAAATGATGAGAACTTTCATAGGCGGAGCACCATGGAAAATCATGGACAACGTGGAAGAAACCGATTACCTTCAACAGCATCCAGGGCGTTCAAATGATGTAAATATTGGCATGTTTAAAGGTGATGTACCAATGCTTTCATACAACTTTCCATCATCTATTATGCGTTTCCAAATACCCTGTGTTAATATAGTAATCAAATCTCTTAGTTACACGTTGGAATTTTACCTATTTACGCAAGGTATTGTTTGTCAACCTATTATGTCATCATAATTGTCCCTTGTATTTCTGCTTGGTTTATATCATTATCACTATTTGCTGCCATATACAATTCTTTCATGGATAAGAAACGAAAACGTTATAGAGTTTCAAAGTTCCAAGTCTCGGTAAGTGCTGCTGCAATTTATAAAGTATCAATAAGCATTTATTGAAGCGGCTTTTATCGTTCTTAAATAAACCAAAAATCACCTAATATATTTCATAGAATATGCACAGCAAAATCCTTAAAATCGCTTTCAAGAAGTATTTTATAAGTATCAAGAATATTTTTCTTTGAAACAACAATAGTTGGCTGCTCCGTGAGGTAAGAAAATTTGAATTGTGTAAGAATATAAATTGTTTTTTTCAAGTCGACATTTTCTTTTATTTCACACGTTATTCATTTGAATTTAGCTATTAGTTGCTGATATTTTCTTGTTTCAAGAATAATCATCTACAAAGAATCAGAGGTTCTCGCAATTTCCAACAATAATTTTAAAGGGTTACCACATACTTTCCATGTTTGTATTCATATTTACTAAACGAGAAAATGTTGGGAGACACGAGTGAGGTGCTAAAAAATCACGAGCTCCGAGCGAGTGATTTTTAGCTTCCCGAGTGTCCCCAACTTTTTCGAGTTTAGTAAATATGAATACAAACATTTGCAAGCATGTGGTAACCCTTTTCTAAACTAAAACAAATGTCGGAATCTCATTCGACGGCGAATTTTCAATTCATGAATTAACAATTTAAAATTCCATTTCAATTTATCAATTTATAAACCAATCAAAGAGAATCCCACAACAAGATAGGTTGATAGATATTGCTGAATATTGCTAGTGGAAGACATATACAAGAACGTCTGTAATATAAGTGGTACAATAGTTCTTTAGCAAATGCATGCAGTAATTGTTATTTAGATTTTAGGTTTACCTTGAAACAGCGTAGCCTATAATTGTCTTTCATTCTGTGTTTTTATTTTGCATGTTACACGACCAATAACTCATTTACCACGCTTTTCAATAAATATGAATTTCTTGAGCTAGATGTCGTTTTGTAAATCGTAGCCGTTATTGATATAATTATTGGATGTTATCAAAAAGTTATAAAAAAGTTCTGTATTTTATCAAAATCAGAATCAAACATTTTGAAGCTTGCGGTTTTCCCGGTTTTCGGAGCCATGTTTTACCCTAGGATTTCATGAACACTCTTTCGACCAATCAGATCGCAGAAAACCTTCGTGATATTTTAGAATCTCTTTTCAATTGCTTTCTCTTAATCGTGGTACATTTCTGTTCAATTTAATATAGCATAGTAGCCCTTTTCTGGCAGAAATAGAATCATAATCCAAATAAAAACGGCATAACGATGATTAATATATGATGAGCCTTACTTAACCTTATATTGATTGCAATTATTCAGTGATACACAGCTATTTTACATTACTACAACTCCAGGAATCCATCTTCTAGTTAACTTACGTACAATTTGAAGCAGCATAATCTAGTATATCTTATTTTTGTCAATCATTATATTATAAAATCTAAAGTCAAATTGACAAAAATAAAATATCCTATGTGATTGTTGATAGAATCTTTCAATTATTGATATTATCATGAAGTCTAATATAAATGATAATAACAGTAATAATAATTTTATTGGCAATAAAATAATAATGGAAATATAAATGATAATGGGATCGCTCCACATCAGTTCTTGGTACCTGTGTGTTTGTGTGTGTGTGTGATATGTGTATGTTTGTTATTTTTTTTGAGCTCGTAACCAAAATGAGCAAAATGCTCGTTCATCATTGATACGAATATGGCATCACTGGTCAATGAAAATATTCAAAGCATTTATAGAATGAGAATCATAATATATAATATATTATGAGTTGAACACATGTATGTGAGAGTGCTCGATGTTTGTTAAGACAGAGCATAATAACGAATAGACACAGAGATGAGGCAAAAGCCTTTTCCGTTAATCGGAGTTACAATTACCAAATGTGCAATTGCAGAACAAAACGTCAATGTCCACTTAACAACAAATTCTTGACATCTAGCATTATATGTATTGTGTTAATACAAAGGTTGTTGTTTATTATTACAATTGTTATGATTAGATACCGGTTTTAAAGTTACATAAAACGAATTTGTTTTGATGGAGAGATTGAGGGCAAACGCTACAATTCTTTTGTCATGTTACTATATGTACTAGCTGTGGCTATTATTGACCATTTAATATGAAATGCTGCCTTATTATTCTTAAGGTTTCATATTAGTTTAGAAAGTTCCGTATTATTTTTGTACTTCTCATGTTTGAAAGATGACGCGTGAATGGCGTATCGTGTTTGAAATGATTTCCCTGTAAGTCCGATATAATTGTGACAGGTATTATTTGAAGTTAATGTAATATTGGCTTTATTTATTGCGTCTATGTATGATTTTATCGGAGTATGGTGGTACGTTTAAATTTTAATAAACAGTCTAATCAACGCAAAAGTGAAACTCCGAGTAGCGGAATGGCTTTTGTCTCATCTTTGTGTCTATTCTATATAATTAGAATCGAAAATGCTAGACTACGTTTCTTCAAGAATTGTCCTTCTATTCAATTTAGATGCAACCTGAAGTATCATAATCTAGCATATTTTATTTTATATTCTTAAAATATAATATTCTATGTGATTGTCGTTGGAATCTCTCAATTATTGATATTATGAAGTCTAATAAATTATAATAATAGTAAAAATAATAATAATGGGATCGATCTACGTCCGTTCTTGGTACGTGGTCAATGAAATAATCAAAGCAGTTATAGAATGAGAATGAAAAATGATACATGCTAGATTACGCTACGTTACTTCACGAATCGTCCTTCTAGTTAACTTAGGTGAGACTTGAAGCACCATAATCTAGCAAATCTTATTTTTTTTCTCTAATTTACTATAAATACTAAAGTCAAGTTAATTAAATATAACATCCTATGTGATTGTCATTGGAATCTCTATTATTGATAATATGTATTCTAATATAAATTCTAATAATAGTAATAATAATAATAGTGGTATTATAATAATAATGGGATCGTTCCACATCAGTTCTTGGTATGTGGTCAATGAAATAATCAAAGCATTTATAGAATAATAAAGTATAATAGACCTACCTTTCTTACACGTTTGCATTTTCTAAGTAAAATCCCACAAAAGAATGTTCAAGGAAAGACAACGTTCAGGCTAGGTTTAAATGAACTTCCTTGCTGGCCAATGGCGGTGTCATTCCATCGCGTTTTCGTAAACAAACAAACCACATAGGCCTAACCAATTCCATAAATTCAACTCATATAATTCTTCGCGTATCGCATATCATTTGGAGCATGTTTACAATACAAGTTAAACCTAAGTCCATTGCGCGTTGAAAACATCTTGATGTTCTCTGAAGTTGTAAGCAATCACAGTTTTCTGTTTTCTTTCAAATCTTCAAATCACGCTTTTGACTGAGGACCTGGATCTCCGTTTAGGAGGACGCGATTGGATGAAACCAGAGCCATCTATTTACAAGAGTTGGGACACGCTTTCATGTGCCGCTATCGTCTCCTATTGGACAGATGCCATTCACGTGATTTTTTGGACGCCATTTTCGTACTTTCGGCACCAGGGATCTTGTTCTTTTGGCACCAGGTTTCCTGTTTTAAACGAAGCGCGAGGAAAAATACAACTTTTATCAGTGAAAACAAACATAGGCTATTAAATTATTAATTGTTGTGTTAATAGGCACAATAGTAATTGAAATGAAAGTATTGTTTACTATTCCAACTGGGGACAAGAATTAGAAAAAGTTGTCTTTGACTGCAAAGAATAAGCGTAAGCGTAAGAGCGTAAGAGATACTCTTTTAACTCTGCAAACTCCTTGTCCATTTAGCAATTCCAATAGCATTGATCTGATTTACTCTTGAGCAATATGCTGATGAGATCAATAACATAGTATACATTGAAGTAGATTTGTGTTCTAATTTTGAGAGTCCAGCAAATAAATATGGAAAAAGACATCTGATAAATGGTTATATTACTCTTGCTAAACAATCGCAAACCATTTCACACAGTTCCAAAATGGCTGAAAAAAACACAACATTCTTTTGCACATGCGCACTGCTGTTGAAAATGTGCTCGGGTCCAGGCCAAAAACGTAAATGGCATCAGTGTCCCAACTCTTGTAAATAGATGGCTCTGGATGAAACAATATTTTTGCACGCTGGCTAATAATTTTGGGAACTTTGACGCATTTTACAGAACAGTTATTTGGCAGTGTGAAAATATAGAAGTATGAGAATTGTTATTTCAAGAATATTAGCCCTATCTTACTTTGAACAAGTAACGTCTCATATCTTATAAATATGTATTCATTTTTGGAGAAAAAGTATGCCAATATTTTCAATTTTTGCTGTGTGCCAAAGAACAGTAATCAGTAATGAAAATTCAGACTTATGTTAACCGATTTTAAAGTCAACATATTAAACACAACCTATTAGATTTAGACGAAATGGATTTGGCACTAGTTTAGGTGTATAATTTCGAAGGTTTATAATCTCCTGGCTGACTTTGTTAGTATATGCTCAATGGTTATGAATAATTTTCCTAAAAAAGCTAAAATAATTAAAAATATCGCGAACATATTTGACTATAATACTTCCTGTTATATCCCCTATAGTATACATAGGTACATTAAATCTTATATAATATTCTCCATCTTAACAAGGGATTATACAAAAGTTCTTACATAGTGCACCTATTTTAATATAACATAAGTCACTAAGAATGTTTGATACTCATTCATCTGATACACTAAAAAGGTTATTATTCAAAAGTATTTGAAGTTCATCACCGAAAACAATCACTATCCTTCTTCAAAAAAGATGCATTATCTTAACTTGCAATATTATATCAAATTAGGCTGGAAAATTTTGTTTCCTGGGGATTTTTGAAAGTATGGTCATCAAATGCTTGTATATACATATTTTTTTCAAAGCGAGCATCAAAATAAATTAAATTGAATTAAATTAAATTGTAAATTAAAATAATTCTTGGTAAATATATAGGCATAACCAGACGCCATAGCGTTAATGCTTCACTCTTACCCCATGTGTATGCTGTTCTTTCTCTCCATCAGGAGATAAAAGCTCCTGTGGACAACTTCGTTCAGCTATAAGCAAATTAGATGACGTTTCCTCTGGAATAAGATCGACTGCAATCAGCGTCAAAAGGCAAAGAATAATGCTACTAAAGGAAAAACAAAGACAGCTAGAGGGGGTAAAATATTTGAAAGCAAAGATTGATCAAATTGGTATGCTCCTTAAGAATAATTTTATAGTTGTATCACTTCATTGTAGATTGTATATAGAGCCCCCAATTACAAATAAAGTATATTTCAAGATAACGTATGTTAGGAATATTGTTTAAAAAACTAATGGTAAAGGTATTTTATCAATAATTTATCAAACAAAGCGTCTGATCGAGTGATTGAATTTCAAGGAAAATCTCATTTATTTTTTCTAATAAATGCGTTAAAGCCTTTCTCTTTTTCTAAATTCTGCATTTTATAGATCTTCTGTTGCTAGCAGGTCTGAATCGCAGTTTACCATTAAATTAAATTAACTTTACCTTGAAATGATGACGCTCTAACAAATTGAAGGAATTATAGATAAATAGTCTCTTAGTGTTTTTGGCTCATTGATCCTTTTCAAACTTTTTATTAATTTCATTGTGATTATTTGATAATTTTTCCATAACTATTTACTTCCAACAGAAAATCGTCACAATCTAACTGATTATGAAAAGGAAGATTTGTATTTCTGGTACAAAGAGATCAAATCCGGTGAGTCTGAATTAATATAATTAAATTGCATTGGAAACAGGGGCTGGATGACCATGATCTATATAATAGATGTTTCTTTTTAGATTTCATACTAAGCTTTCATTAGTTCTCCCAGTTTTAAACATAAAAACTTACAATAAACAAATAGACAAAGGTTCTCAGACTTCATACTTCGATACTAATACGCTGGATGCATAGTTAGACATGAATAATTCCTAACAAATCATCATCGGCCAGGCAAGTGATTTTGGCTTCTTGAGTGTCTTATAGCACCAAAAATGTTCAGAGTACTTAACGCGGATAAGGGTTTTCTATTTGTTTTATGAGATAAATGCACTGTTTATTCTGAAAAAGCTCAAAATAATGATCGCATGTAGATTCTCTTGAAATAATGTCTTCATAGAGAGAAGAACGAGCATGACATTTCAGTATAGAAGCACCCTCTTCTTTTTGAAAAAGCTACGAAAAGAAATAAGACTAGAAGATAATCGATTCGAAAACCATCGAATGATTCCTAGCAATTTGATTGGTAGTTAACCGTGCAAGAAAAATATATGAAAGGGGGTGACATCATTTGTTTTAGAATAATCGAATAAGTCTTGCAATGTGAATCCATTGAACGTGTCCATCCACAATAACATAACGAATATTTAATCATTGATGTTGAAGCTCCATCTTACCGCATTTGCGCAGTTTGTTTTTATCATTCACCCTTTAGCATCGTCTTTCTTTGATTCTACTCAATCCCTTTGCCCTGTAATTAATCAGTGATGTTTATCTACGATCCTGCCATGTTTTATTGCTAGGGATTTCAATCTTAATCTAATTGACTGGTCAATTTCGGCATCCAGAGAAATCATGACAAATTTGTCAATGCTGCTATCATTAACAATCTTACATAGATTATAAATGAACTTACTAGATCAGGAAATATTCTAGACTTAATACTATGTTCCAACCCTGAAAAGATATCAGAAGTGTTGATATTCTCTGTTCTTTGTTTACTCAAGCATCTTATATTGGTCAACAATATATTTATACTGAGTGATTTTAATTTTACAAATATCAACTCGATATCTAAACATAGTTTTGGAAATATATATCATGACAAGCTTTTAACTACCTGTCTTGAAAATTATTTATAGCAACTGGAAATGAATCTTACTCGTATGAGCAATACTCTTGATCTATTATTAACAACAAATCCTGAACTTGTAGCAAATATTAATGTCTGTGCACCAATTTCTATGCTATGTGATCATTCGTCTATTGACTTCGAATTATTTTCCCTTTTTATTAGTCGTACAAGAACTATCATGGTACCTGTTTATAGAAATGCAGGCTATGAGTCGATAAATGAATGCCTCTCTACTGTCGCTTGGAAATCTTTACTAAATAATTGCTACAATGTACATCAGATTTGGTCTCAAATTGAGAATGTCCTACACTTTTGTATCTCTGCATTTGTCCCAAAAAGGGCAGCAAATAAACGTAAACCTATTTACCCAAAGCATATCCGTCGTATTTTAGCAAAGAAACGTAGATTCTACAATTCGAATAGAGAAAAGTATAAAAAAGCAAGTAAAGAGTACAACGAGGCAGTTGAAGATTATTTAATTACATCAGAATCAAAGGTTATACATAGTGGAAATATTTGCAGTTTTTATTTCTATGTTAAATCCAAGTCAAAGTAAAAAATAAAGGTACCACCCTTAATTTAAGGCATGGATTTAACGCTGCGACAAAGGTCTCACTTTCCGCGACAAATTAGCTACTTTCAGCATCTAATTGACTAATTTCCGCAGCAAATTGATTTTAAACGCGACCTTTATTTTCAGCAAACAAGTGGTCTAACCATTAGCAACTAATAAATTAAATTAGTAGACAAATGATTCAGCGACAATTTATTGTATTGCCCGCAGCAAATAAGGAACTGGATAACAGCTAATTGATTCATTTCAGCAGCAAAATACTTTCTTTCTTCATAAGGAATCCTTGCAGTATTATTAATCGTTTTGATGCAACAAATGTTGAAATAAATCATATCAAATACGTTACTTCTAAAATAAAGTTGTTGTTTAATTGAAATAAATGAAAATTGGTATGTCAACATAATTACAGCCTTGCGGGTCCACACAAGGAAGAAACTTCTAATAAATCATTGGGTAAACACCTGCTAAATTATGGAACTACAATATTTTATTTGAAAATCTACCGCCGCGTATTCTATAAATATAATCATTCATCCCATCCTTGTTCATATGTTTCACTCATAAACAGTATGTGTTGATCTTTAATGTTAGAATAAAAGAAAATTTCAAGCTTTGAATAACCAAATTGAAACAAACAAAACAGATGCACGACTACAACGAATTTGAATTCAAAAAGTTGTCGATTTAAAAAAGAAATTTGAATTAATTTTCTCCAGTTCTTTTCAATTACAGCGTACTTAAATATATTTCATTTTCATCGTCTCAATAATATTTACTTTTTTGTGATGGATATATTGGAGTCAAATCATGTTCCACGAAACATCTACTATACTACAACGGTTAATTTTTTGTCTGAATTGCAAGGTAAACCCCTTCTCCAAATTTCAAATAAATTTGTTGCTACATAATTTACTGCGGTTTTTTTAATTATAGTTGCGACTTTTATTGTCTGCTGTAGAATGTTTTATTGCCTGCGGAAAAAATTGTTTAGTCGTTTATTGTTTTGTCGCTGTCAATGAATTATTCGGTCACTAAAAAAGAATAAATTGTCGCTTGATTTAGCCATTTTTTCATTCCAAACTTAGTCTCTGTTTAGTAATCATTTAGTTGCGGTTTTAATTTTATCCCTTAATTTAACCAGATGGTTCTATGGTAGTTGATTATAAACAGAAATGCATAATTCTGAACAATTTCTTTTCTTCTGCTTTTACTAAAGATGATGGTCGTCTACCTGATTTTGATGATCGTTTTCCCCCTGGAGTATCACTCAACTTGATTTACTTTTGATAAAGTCGTTTCTGCATTAAATCGTCTACCAAACAAAGCATCAAAACGCCTGATGGATTTCCAGCATTGTTTTTAAAATCTATAAGGACTAGCTATGCAATTCTTTTTTCTATATTGTTCGAAATTTCCATGCTTAGCGGTGAAATTTCGTGAACCTGGAAAAAGGCATACATATGTCCTATATTTAAAAAAAGGATTACAATCTTCTTCTACAAACTACCGGCTTGTGTCTCTGACATATATCGCATGTAATGTTGTGAAAAGAATTGCACTTGATTCCATGCTACATTATCTTCATTTTAACAATTTAATTACAACGTCGGTGTATTGTTTTTTAGCATTCCACCCGTACTCAACTGTTAGATACTCTAAATGAATTGACTAATTATGTCAACAACAGTATGCAAGTAGATTGTGTTTATATTGATTTTGCTAAAGCATTCGACACAGTTTGTCACTCTAAGCTACTACTGAAACTAAGTAGATATTTAATTTGCTATGAACTACACAACTGGATTAACTGTTTTCTTTCTGATGGAATATAATCCCTTTATTTAGATAATGATTATTCACCGTTTTTTAGCTTAACAAGCGGAATCCCACAAAGATCCATTCTTTATCCGTTAATTTTTTATTATTCATCAATGATATTGTAGACGTCATCGATAGATTTACTGGTTCAAAATGCTTTGCCGATGATACCAAATTGCACTATCCAAGAAACAACAAAGACAATACTGATTTTGTAATGAAATTGAATAATGTTTGAGATTGCGCTGCTCGCCGGCAGCTGTCAACTGCATATCATAAATGTTCTGTTGTTACTTTTGGCAGAAATAATATTATTCCTTTTGATGATCAACTCTCCAATATTACTCTAGAATCAACAAGTATGAAAGACCTTAGAGGTAATTCTTTCCTAGAATTTCAAACCGAGCGAACATTGCTCTTATAACCATCTAAAGCTTACACACGCTCTTTTCAAATATTTAAACCTTTTCACACCGCTGATCCATTCATGTTAATGCTCGCATATACAACATATATACGACTTCTCCTTGAGTCCTGTTCACCTGTATGGAGCCCATGGTTAGCCAAAGATATCCGTATGCTATAAAGAGTTCAAAGATTTGGTACAAGAACTATTTGTAAAATAGCCTCGAAAATTAAATATAACGATTATCCTCGTCACCTAAACATTCTTAAACTTGAATCCCTTCAATACAGACGAATAACTTTCGATGTAAATATTGTTTACAAATTTTGAATGGTAATGTAAATAGAGAAATAAATAGTATGTTTAGTATCGATGTAAATAGATACAATACTCGAGGCCATTCTAGAAAAAAATCAAAAAAAAAATAATCAAAATTCATACGAATTTAGGAGAAAATTTTTCTCCCCCAGTAGTATAAAGCCGTGGAACAGTCTTCCAGCAGATGTAGATTATCATCTTCGTAAATAATATTTAAATGCAAATGTAAATTGTTAGATCTATCAAATTTTAATAAGTATTTTAGTAAAGGGCATTCTGTAAGTGCTGTTTTGTAAAGTGAACAGCCGTAATTTGCCACGTTCAAATACAATTTATGTGAATGAAAATCACTTAAAAAAAGAGTTTCCATTGGACAACAATTTTGTATCAGCTGTGATCACAGTAGCATTGAATTTTCTATTTTTCCCTCTTCGAAGTCGTCAATTTTTATTACAACACATCATGCTAAAAAGTTTAACTTTTGGAAAGCTTATTATGAATCCATTCTTAATTATTTATCTAAAATTAAGTGGCAGTTGCTTTTCCGTGATTGATTTGACAATGCCTAATCTACGTGGACTAAATTTTCTGGCATATTGGATGACTGCATATCAAGATTTGTACCAGTTTCCTTTAGTAATAAATAAAAGTAATGTGGACGGTGTCGCCCTACCGAAGGCATATTTCTAGAATAGTGGCTCTTTTCGCTAAGAGCAATGATGTTAAACGCTCCTTAGATCTCAGCCGCGACACTGCAGATCAATTTCAACAAATTTCATGGCAGATAGGCCTTGCTTGTCAATGCGCAACAATGCGCCGCAGCTACTCACAATGCAATTCCTTCTGAGCCATTCCATCCGCCATCCTTAGATGGTATTCAACTGATGTTACAGATAAAGTCAAGGTTGAGTTGACCTCAGGGGGATTGGAACCACAGTCGATCAGATATGACACGATCTGAAGTTCGACTGCTCTGCCAACTGAGCTAATCACCCCTTAAATTGTGCTGAAGGTTGTCAAACAATGTTGTGCAACTGATGGTGTTGAACCTAGTTACATCAAAGATGAAATCCTTTAGTAATGGTAATACTTCGGAAAGCAAGATATCTGAAGTCGATCCGTTCGCTAGCATTAAATAGAGAGTTTTATATCTCCAAAGCAAACTTTCATCGAGTGATAAAACAGAATATTTATCTACTTCTCTTCAATATGAAAAGTTTGTTAAAGATCCACTACTACGACCCGAAAAAGCACTAATCAAGAACAATTCTCTCTCAAATGTTTATTCCTTTGTTAAAGATAAACTTCATTCTAAGCCATCTATACCCCATTTAGAGATGGACGATGCCAATTTTACGTGAAATGGATCAACAAATGCAGATTTAATTTGTAGACTTTTTGCAAATGTGTAAACGAAAGACAACAATGAATTACCCTTACTCCCAACTATGGTCAATGAAGATACGTTCTTATCATTTACAGAATTTTAATGTGATAAAGTGTATGCTGCTTTCAAAGATCTACCGACATCGGCATCAAAATTTTTATAAACTGTTTAATTTATGATTTGATTTAAAGGTAGTTGCATTTTCTTGTTTCCTGATTTGAATTTAAAGCGTATTCTAACCCCTCAATCAAACAAATCTTTGCGTCACATGAGCACTAATTCATTTCTGTTGCTATTCTTCTTTATGTGTTTTCAAGATTGAAGCAATATTTTCACGATTTTACGTAGCCTGATACAAGCATCTACTGCAGCTAATCAGCGATCATTATCACATTCAATGACTTTATAATTGTCGGTTTTATAACTCCATAATTATGTTGTGCTGCGCTGACATTTAAGACAAATATTAAGAATTGGCAAATTGTAACTAGCCCTTGCAATTACTTTACTTTGATGTACACAGAAGTGGAAGACATGCTTGTCTTCCCTTTCCCCACTGCTGTCAGTGCAACAACAAATCTCCAAAGTATCATCTTTGAACTGCACAAAAATATCATATTGTCTGCTCAAATTACATTTTTGAAATATGTTGTACTATCAAATCGGAATGAACAGTTAATAATGAGAAAAATATAAAGTGATTCCTCATTTCATTATGCTTGTAGAAACTTGAACTTAGCGCTTAGTGATGTTAGCCGAAACTTGAGCTCAAACTCTCTTGTGGTAAATTATTTCCTTCATTGTTTGGTTTCAAAGAATAAGACACGGAAATATTCGATATTCCATATTCAAAGTCAATTTTGGCGCAATTAATAAAGCGCAACAGTGACATGTACTGATAGAAGAAAAAGTTATATCCAAATCCATCGTGTCTCGAAAGGTGATGTATCCACTTTGAAGGTTAAATTAAAGTTAAATAATTGAACCAAAAATTTAAGAAAATAGTTTCTGCTTAAAGTTGAATATTCGGTTCGGATAATTTTACATTAATTATTTCATTTATTCCTTCTATAAATATTTCTTTAGAAAGTCTTCATAAATATAGAATATCTGTTATTTCTCAGAAAATAAGCAACATTATAATTCCAATTGTAGATCTAGGGGTGAGGGCTGGATAACATGATCATCATTGATGTGGAGATTTTAAGATATCTGACAAACAAACTATGTTAGCATGACCACATAATTTTTCATGCATATTTCTTAATTTTTTTTTCAACACTTTAAGGTACAAATGACTGGATTAAAAAGTCTGACAAAGTTTTAACGAAGATTAGAAAATCAGCATTACCATCAGCAAAATTACAATTAGAAAAGATCTTGAATAAAACCAATCATGCTGATGTTCGTTCATACATTCAAAGTGTTCATGTTGACGCTGAGAACGCACTTCGGCGTAGTGATATACCTCATCCTAATCAAGAAGAAGGCGAAAAACATTTGCAGAAAATAAGTGGGGTAAATATGTAGTTGATTTAAATATAATTAATAAAAATAAGAATAATAAGAATAGTCATAATAGTGAAATTATTCCATACTAATTCGTAATAGAGCCATTGATCTATAATAGTTTAGACAATTTGTAAGATCGCCACATAGGGTGCTGATTGATTTAAGACGTGTCATTTTTCGTTCCAACCCGAGGAGTTTCATAACAAAGTTTGTACAAGAAATTACGGCAGTGATCATATTTTCTGCTTCGTATATATGTCTAATCAGCTTCTATATTAGTTTTAGTTTGAGATAGCATATACGCATCTAAATGTCATAGTGATTGGGATAATGCGTTTAAATATCTAGATTACCGTCCTCTCTAGAGTACCTTATTAGAATTTTGAAAACAAACTACTTTTGAGGATTTTGCGATCGTCTTCAAGGTTAGAATAAACGCATCAAAGGAAGCTCTAGGCAAATCTAGAATATTTATGTATGTATGTATGTATTTTTGTCAATTGAAAACAATTGGCTGGGTAATAGAGGGAAGGTTCAAAACTCCAACTTACGTACGTGTTTATGGTATTGATATGTTTAAGATATTTTAACCAGAGGTTAACGGAGATAGAATTATCAGACTCTGAATCCGAATAAAGTCCTTATAGAAGCCTCTGAGTCCTACTCCGACATCGGCCAAAAAATATGTCAGACTAACTACTGTAAAAATTTCAAAAATTTTAAATTTATCAACCAAGCATTAAGCTAACATGGAAAAGTAGAAAATAATCTAACATCAACTGAAACAAGTAGCCATTCAAACATTTATGTAGAAATATTCAGACAATTTTTAACTTTGCATTGTTCATTAAGAAATTTCAAGGAGTGCTTTCTAGGCTGCAGCTCCGACTCCTGCTCCTGTCTGGAAAAAATTCACTCCAGTCCGGCTCCAGTTGAAATGAAGATACTACTGCTGGAATCAGAGTTAGACTCCTGCTCCCGTACACCTCGATTTGAATACCACTGCTTCATTGATTGAGTGATTTAATTTCAGATTGTCACATGATCTGTTCGCGAAACCAAATGACTGTGTAGTCTTTCCCAATTTATTAGAACATACACTTTCACAAATTGATTCATTAGTACCTGCATTCAGTCAGGATTTGTGTATTTCATAAAATATATAGAATGCATACGCTTAAAATCTATAAAATGGCTATAGCATTTCTTTGCTAGGTCTATTATAAAATATCAAAAACGAAAATCAAACTGGAATCCTAAACATCATTTCGTGAAACAGAATAGTTCTGTGCTCAGCGTTCTGTGAATAATTTCAACTAGAAGTCGAACGGCAGAAGTTGTAAAATACGGTATTTAGACAGTGGTCTCTCTTTAATGAGGCTCTCAATGACTTGACTTAGCTCTACTATATAGATAGGTTGCTCTGGATCGTAGCACGTTGCTCAATAAGTATTTGTAGGATGAGAGTTGAAGAGTTGATCTTGTAGATTACGCTACTTGTAGATTTTCAATCATGCTTGTAGTCTAGTTTAAATAAATCACCTCTTGATGCTATGATGTGAAATTTTGAGCAGATTAACATGGTAATCTAGCATGTCTCACCTTGGACTTTATAGTTCATTAACTTTATAGTTATACATATTGAATGTTGTCTTTTCTAAGAACATTGTTTATATTCTGAGATATTTCAAAAGAAATCAGCTATGTAAATAATCCAATTATCTTATTTTCCTATTTACTTATTTGATTGCAAAGATACAATATTTGTTACATTTAATCTCTTCCTTGAGAATAGTATGATGTTTTATAAAAAAATCGAAGCATGAAAATTACTTTTATGGGAGTGCAAGATCGAAACGTAGGTTTTATAAATAATGACTTCATATCAAGAGTTTGGATTTGATTAGATGTGACAGGTTTGAAGCGCTGCATTTAGTTTCGATTCAATTTCTCTATAGAGCTTGCTATATAATGCTTGCATAACGCTTGCTATATATATACATATGGATCGATTTTTATTATAGTATAGCCAAGTGATCTGAATTCGAGATTTTTTTCCAACTGCTTTATTCATGCAATGAAACTTTATTACAAACAATATTTATATAAAAATAAAGAAATAAAAAAATGTAGCTCGAATGGGACATCTGATGATAAAATATATCTTACCTGAACTCAATATTGACTCTAATGGAATGAGATAAGGTCTAAAACCCATCACCATCTCCAATATTAGATAAAGGCATTATTACTACTTGCTTTAATCAACTTCAAATCTAGAAGAAGTGTAAATTCTGTAGGACAGAATGATGGAAAATACACATTCCCCTTTCCCCCAAATATTATTCAATTACTCGATGTAAAATGGTTCATTTACATATTTTTTTCAGATGCTTACATCAATGTTCCACTCGTCAGCATCAATTGATCAGATATTGGATGATTCACACGGAATTGATCATCATTTCAATGCGATACGAATGTTTACTAATCATTGCTAGACAAAAATGTTTTCATACATTGAAATTGCATGTCAAAACAAATAAATTGCACTCAGTATCTTTCAAATGTATGTTCCATAGTAAACATAGAAAAAACTAAGCTCAAAATAATAGAATAAATAAAATATTTATGAAACTTGAATTTCAATTGGTTTTTATTTCCGTATAGTCACCACCATGCTTCATACAGATATATATAATGAAAAACATAGTTAATATCCACCGTTAATTACGTGGTTTATAAACAATCTGGAAAAAGATCTCTGAACAGTTTTATTTGACATATATGCAATATAGCAATTATTGTTGGTCATAATGAACCTTGTGTGATAAAACTATCAGATCGCTAATAATTAAACAATTGACTAAGCTGAATATCACTGTATAATACGGAGAGTGCACTTTGGTGAAGAACATGAGACACAATACGCATTGAAACGATGTACAATTAATCAAGACATCTTAATCATTTCCTTCATAAAAATCTAATTCATTTCACATCAATTGAGTCGATTGAGCTGTATCGAGAATGGCATGTTAAAAACATAAAACCGACCAAAGCGCCTTGCAGGCTCAATGTTAAAAAGTGAATGCAATTTTCCAAGCTACAAATAGTGATGTGAATCAGAGCATATTTGAAGACCAAGCACAAAGGCCGCCGGCCAACTTTATACATTTGACGTAGCTATATATACATACAAAAACTTTATTTTATGTGCTGAAAGGAAGCTATAACACATTAATTATTACAAATTACAACTTATGCAAATTTTGAAATCGGAAATTATCCATGAAAAAGCACTCCAAATCCGATCTGATCGGAAGAAACGATCGGATCGCGTTCGGTTCGGATTCACAAATCTTAATTGCAAAATATATATAATATCCAAATATATATTAGTAATATTTAAATGCTCATGTTATGATGTCTGATGAAAAGGATTTACTATATAGAAAATGAATTTACTTTACCATGCATTTGATCGCGATATGAAATGATCTTTCTTTGTCAGAATTATTTCGAATAAAAGACAATTTATATTTTATTCTTATCGAGTTAACATTCTCCTTCTGTAAAATATGGTTGTTTAACTCAGAGAATCCGCTATTATGTATTTAAATGTTGTTTGGAGAATATGTCGCTCGTATAGTTTTTATTTGGATCTCATTTGGAAAATGGTAAGTTGTATTTTAATAAATATTATTTGCTATGATCGATTATTTCATGCAACCTTTTTCGCTTCTTAATTTTGTAACACAAGGTTTGTTACACTCATCCAAACTGCATTAACTATTGAAAAATGTTTTTGAATTTTGTTTTTCTGTTTTTAAAGTTGAAAGCTATCATTGCACGCTGATTATATAATAATTATTATTTATCACAAATCATACGCTCAATGCAATTTAGTTCTGTTGAATTTGATATACCTGAATTTAGCTTTATTAAATGTTGATCAACGATAAATAGAAGACACCGCTATTTTTATTCCCGACACTGTACTAACATACTGTGTCTCATTCTTATATCAAATCAACAATTTGAAATTTTAATTTTAATATCGATGATAACAATTCCTTCGTTAATTATGGAAGCAAAATCTGAAATATAAACCTGCCTGCTCATGACATCACCATTTAATCATTTATTCATATTTATATATTAAATAATAAATTATAAAAATACTTTTGTGCATGATGCCTTGATTAATTCTGAACTCTGTAGTTTTAAACTTTAGACACATAATCTCTTCGAACTTCGAATGCCAACATCATTTTGAAATTTCTTGTAAGTTAATTTTTTTTTATGCCCAGCGGGAGATTGTTCATTTTAAAACAGATTTTTTGCTCGGTGTTTCACAAATTGTATATTAAAATAGCCTTTTTAAAAGCGAAATGTTTGTATCTCGATTTTAAGAAAAGTAATGAACGGCGTTTTGTTTCATTAATAAATCAAAGACCCAAAGTCTGTTTCTTTTTCATAGCGTTTGTGCAGCGCTATATGCATTGCTGATATCCCCATTACATGAAATAGGCCTACGTTTCTTTGATTTCAAAACATATTTTGTTTGCAACAGTTGTTCTGGTAATCCAATGTAATTCAGTATTTCGTATTGTTTTAATTATCATAAAACCTATTCAGTGATCAAACCATTTCCACGCATCTTTTCTCATCTAAATTCAAAGGGAATTATTTTCTGGTCATTTCAATTTGAATTTGATTTGGCTGCACGCTAGATTATCAACCTATGCAATTTTTCAAATCTCTGAATTTTTCAATACAATGATATCAAATAAAATATCAGATAAAAAAGTATATTATTTTAAAACAACATCAGAGACCCATACATTTCATACAACAAATTCGTTACTGTACATAATAGTTATATCGACACAAATGTATGCATAATTTCTCGACAACGGATTAGCTGTATTATTTCGCCAATAAGAAGTACATAAGTCGCGGACAGACATAGAAATATCGAAATAGAGAAATATAGTGATATATAAACAGACAGTATTATATACTACCAATTAGTGTTGGTCCATAATGGACCTTGTGTGATAAGATTTCAGGTCAGATCAATAATCAAACAATTGACTAAGCTGACTATCACTGTATAATACGGAGAGTGAACTTTGATTTAGAACATGAGAAACAATACGCGTTGAAACGATTTACAATTACTTAAGATATCTTAATCATTTCCTTCATCAAAATTCAATTCATTTCACATCAATTGAGTCGATTGAAATGTATAGACGCCACCGGTCAAATTAATACATTTAACGTAGCTATATCTACACAGAAAAACATTATTTTATGTGCTGAAAGGAAGCCAGAACACATTAATTATTACAAATTACAAGTAATCAATCAAATTTCAAAATATGAAATCATCAATAGAAAAGCACTTCAATTCCTATCCGAGCCGAAGACCTAATTTATCAACCCGAATCCGACACGATACAATCGGATCGCGTTCGGTTTGGATTCACAAATCTTTATTGCAATATGTATATATAACATCTGATAATATTATCATGTCATAGTATATGTGCCTTTATATTTTTGATCTTAACAATCTCAGCAAGTAGGCCTGTGATTTTCATGCCAGTCTATCAAAATGCTAAGAGTTCGTTGAAAATAGAATTTTATAAGTAAAAACAAGATGTGAAAATTGAGCCTCATAGTGCTTCTTGTTATCAAATTTTCAAGAATGTGATCATCAACATTCTTTTAAGAACCGGTAAGTGTAAAGCAAAATGAAATAATCGGGAATATGTAGCCAAATTTCTTTTACTGATGCATTAGAGGATGGCACTGTGCATAATTATTGTTATTTATTTTTCTATGGATTGTCATTCACCAAGCTGCAAAGTCGAACATAAGCTATCTTGACTATCTGAAGAACCATACTGATGTATCAGCGGGAATACATGTATCAGCGGCTTTATGCATGTAAATGGTCCCAGCGGAGGAGGAATTATAAAGTCTATATTGGCCCACACTCAGAGTGATTTATATTGGTTTTGTGAGGCCAATTTGTAAATTCCCATGGTCACCCCCACAGGTAAGACGCTGATGCATACATAAATATCTATCAACTGATATGTTAAATAATAGACCTATAAAACCAATAAACCATTAACCTGGACCATTACAAATATATCTAAATGTCACGTACATTTCCTGCATAACAATCATGTTACTGCTAGAGTGTATAGAGTGCATGGCATAGCATATTTTATTTTCAAAAACAGTTTTTTGTTGATTTGATTTGACTTAAACATTAATGTAACTGAAATCGTTCTAATCCCTTATCTCATCATTATACAGAGATTTGATTTCATAATTTACCTTTCGTATTTAAAGCTTGAATGTGTGCCAATTATTTGTCGTTTTTAATCCATATGTCTATAAAAGTAACACTGCTATGCTTATACAGTTGTTTCACATATTTTGATTTTCATTGCTTTTAGTTTGTTTTTGTTTATTATCTGCAGACCATTACCTGTAGGCCAATGTAATGTATATAGATACAAATGTCTGTGGTATCTAATATTCACTATATGGTCGAATGTTACAACTTTTACCAACTTAATTCATTCTGAAGTTGGGATGTGTTACATAATTAGCTAGAAGTAAATTAATCACCTTGTTAAACTATGTTATTTACGTATTTCCTGTATTCGCCTTTCTATGTGATTTTATTGTGAAATATAATTCAGATCCGCCTTAGCAATGTGACTGATCACCTGTGTCCTTCGTTGGTACAAATTATATTAGTTTGATATACGACATCTTGGCGTCCTCTTCTTGGGCTATTCAAAATATGGACACCAAGCACAGATTATTGAACTTGAACGATGCGGAAGCTTGGAAAAACACGTGAAAGGTTTGATTAGTGAAGGTGATCAAGACCTTCAAGTCACAGATCTCTTTCTCTCAGTATGCAGGGAAGAGGCATTGATGAAGCTGACCCGTTAATTTAAACCCAAGAGTTTGGTAAATATTCCATTTATCGAAATCAAAACGAAAGCGCTGTGGTTAGTAGAGCCCAAAAAGAAACTTTTAATTGCTGAACGAACGAACTTTCTTGCAATCAAGAAGGGTTATTGTGAATCTGCAGATGATGTTCATGTCCGAATTAACCATTTCGCAGACAAATGCTCCTTTGAAATGTTTAAAACAGAACAAGATTCATCAGAGGAATTCAAGAAAATGGTGTTTATAAATTGTTTCACCGATAAAACGATATGCAAAGAATTATTAAACTATATACCTTTAGTGCTTGAAGCAACATATGATGACTTGAGAGAAAGAGTAAGACAACTAAATCAAGCGAATCATTTTATCAATACTGAGATATGATATGTCAACCAAAGAAACTTCAGTATTGACTACGCCCTCAAACTCACAAATTTCGGAAGTTCACAACATTAACACCAGCAGAGGAACGAACAGCACAAAAGCAACTTGTAGAAATTGTGGATATTCTCATCAACCAAGAAGATGTCCAGCTTTTGGTAAAACATGTAATGCATGTGGTATGTCTGGCCATTTTAGTAAATTGTGTAGAAAAACTAAGAACTATGGTAAGAACGAAAATAAGCAGCCCAAACGTAGCCGTATCAATAACGTTGATACTACACCCACCTATCGCGATGACACCAACAATCCGATTTTGAATGCAGATTATCGTTAATTAGAAAATGAATCATATTACATTATATTTAATACAGATGAAACCAATGTGTACAGCATGAATGAAATTGTTGAGAAAGTAACACTAAATGGACAAACAATTCCAATGCAGCATGATACAGGTGCAACATGCACAATCATTTCGTCTGTGATATGGAGTAAAATAGGTAGCCCGGATTTAGCATGTCCACAAAAAAAAATATCATCTTATGATGATGGAGGTGTTCCAGTTTTAGGTGAATGTAATTTGACTGTAGAGCGTGAGAATAGCTCACACGTAAATATACCTGTACAAGTTATTCAATCTTCCAGGCCATATGGCTTATTTGACCGGGATGTACACCAGCCATCAATTATGTTAATAAACCATCTGCTGAGTGCTTACCTGTTGTAACAGGTATTGTTGCTGTCATGAAGTTAAAACCTAATGCACAGCCACGCTTTTTCAAGCACGTCCAGTTCCATCGCCGCTGCAAGCCGCTGCTACGGAAGAGCTCGCATGTCTCCAGGTTATGGGGGTCATTTATCCCGTCGAGGGAGGTGGAGCCGAGAACTCTTCACCCGTTGTGTGGGTAAAAAAGCAGAACGGTGGACTCAGAATGTGCGTTGATTATAGCGTTCATGTAAATGCCAAAATTATCAGTGACGCGTATCCAATTCCAAACACAGAGAGAATTTTTAGCGAGCTTAATGGCGCAAAATATTTTTCTAAAGTAGACTTGAAATCTGCATATTGGTAAATCCCAATCGATGACGCAGTTCAACTTCTGTCAATTATCAATACCATAAAGGGTTATTTCGCATTACTCGCCTTCAAATCGGTATGAAAAATAGTGCGTCAATCTTTCAGCAAGCCATTGAAAATACATTACAGGGACTGAAGGGGGTAATCCCTTTCCAGGATGACGCATTAATTTATGCCAATACCGAAGAATCGTTAAATAAACGTGTGAACGCTATCATTGAGCGCTTCAAGCAGCGTCGTCTGTCTGTTAACCTTGAAAATGTATAAACAAAGTAAATCAAATTACGTTTCTTGGTTTCAAAATTTCAGCTTCAGGCATTGGACCAGATACCCGTTTAGTGGAAAAGGTATTGGCACTTGCCCCACCAACTTCAAAACAAGAAATCTCTTCATTCGTAGGACTTGTAAATTTTTTGAGAGGTTAGTTCCAAATTTTGCAGCAAAAGTTGCACCCTTGAATACCTTGTGGGAGCATGATATTTCGTTTGATTGGACTGACCAGGCTCAATCCGCATTTGATAACCTAAAAAGTGAGCTTGCCTCTTCCCCTATTGTCAAACCGTACTCATTACATAAACCTGTGACATTAACCACAGACGCGTCTGGAACAGCAATTGCTGGTATCCTTACACAAGATAATCAACCTGTTATTTATGTTTCCAAAACTTTGACTCCAGCTGAGCAAAAACTTTCAGCCACCGAGCGTGAAGCGTTCGCTGTTGTTTGGAGTGTAGAACCTTTGCGGCAATTTCTTTTGGATCGACGTTTCAAACTTGTAACAGACAATCAAGCATTGATCTTTTTGTATGGCGAAAACCAACCGGTTCTTAAAACTGCATCTGCACTTATTTCGCGATGGGATATTAACTTAATGGCCTTTGATTTCTAACTTGTTTATGAACCTGGTAAGAACATTTCTCATGCGGACGCACTTTTTCGTCTTTCACAGACAACAATCACGCGTGAGGATGTAGTTGTAAATATCTCTACTGCAACAGAAACTGCATTTTTATCACCTGTTGTTTCCGCTAGTGAAATTTCTACTGCCACGGCCACTGACCCTGTTGCATCAAACAGTAAGCATCGTATCATTTCTGGAAATTGGACAAACTTATCAGAAGCTGAAAAAGCGTTTCATCGTTACAAGGATGCGCTTGCAGTTGCGAATGACATTATTTCTTTTCATTCCGCTCCATTTATTCCGTGCAGACTCCGCCATACCGTTTTATCGAAGGCTCATTAAACCCACCAAGGCATAAATGTTACAACTCGTCTTCTAGCATGAGGTGCCTGGTGGCCTGGTGTCTCTCGAGATGTGGAAAATTTTGTTTCAACCTGTCAAACATGCTGCAATATTCGACCTCGATTAGGTCATTCTGTTCACACATGGCCTTCGGCTGAACCATGGGAACGGTTACACATGGATTTTGCCAAGATAACAACGTTGGTCTCATTTTTATCATTGCAGATGCTGGCAGTGGATGGATTGAGGCGTTTTGCTATCCTGATCGTGCTGCATCCACTGTCATAAAAATTCTATATGGTGTCTTTTCTCGTTTCGGAATACCAAAATCCTTTGTTTCTGATAACGCTAAATAATTCTTCAATGATGAAATCGTTCTGTGGCTTGCCCGCTCCGGTTGTCGAAAAATTTATTCTCCTGCCTATTTTCCACGGTCAAATGGCCTGACTGAAAGGGCTGTTCAGACTGTTAAGCTTGCTATGTGTGCATGGAATACTGGACTGCGCGTTTCATTTGATATGTTTTTATTTCGTATTCTTACATTATATCGTGCAACATTTCTTGCAAGGGGAAGTCCCCAGCAGAAATACTATTAGGCCGCACTCTGCGTGTCCCTTCTGTGTCTGACTTTGCGTCAGGGGATATTGTAGTTTATAAACCATCATCATCGCATGCGTCATAATCAGCAGAACATGTCATTCCTAAAGGTACGAATCCTGCATTTTTAGCTATCAATGGTAGGACTGTGCTAGCTTCTAAAAATCGATTTGGTAGATCAGGTAATAACCAATCTATTCACCAAGAAGAAAGACAATCACTTCGCACTGACAATCCACAAGCAACACGATCAGATAACAATAGACCTGGTCATGGTCATAACCCACTACCACGTCGCTCTAATAGAGCTAGTAGACCACCAATGTATTATGGGTATGATCGTAGCTAAATTTGAATTGATATCAATATATCTTTTCTATGGTGTTAAGTATATCTCCCCTTAACTCGGAAGGAAGAGATGTTATATAATTAGTTAGAAGTAAATTAATCACCTTTGTGCTAAACTATGTCATTTACTTATTTCCTGTATTCGCCTTTCTATGTGAATTAATTGTGAAATATAATTCAGATCTGCCTTAGCAATGTGACTCACTTGTGTCCTTCGTTGGTACAAAATATAATAGTTTGATATACGACAGGATGCAAATGTTAAAGAAGGAACAAGAACCTTTGCTAGCATACAGAAAAATTATAAAGAAGAAAGTCATTTAGAAGCTACAGGAACATCTTCAGGCCCGTCTGTAGGAACTTATAATTTAGTTGATCATTTATAAAATTTAATCATTTATGTAGTGTAGTTATATAGTATAATCCAGCATAAATAGTTCACAATCTATGCTGGGGTCGAAATATGTATATTCATGTAATTACTGTATATGTATATTAGCGTGTTCATATTATGTGATACTCAATTTTGCTCTTACGATTACGAAATTTTATTCATTTACCTGTTTATTTTTATCAGAATATGCAAATACTGCTATTGAAATGTTAAAATTTTAACTCTCCCAGAATGCCCTAATCTCCCCCTAAACTCATCCCCTTACAGATAGAATCGGGATCAAATTTTAATATATTTTTAGAAATCTGATTACTTCTTTAAAGGTGTAAATGAAATATTGGGAGGGTGTAAATGACGTTGAAAGGTGTATTTTTAGTTGCCACCCTTTTAGCTGTAAATTTACAGCTTAAATCTACTACAGAATTTACACGTTTTGTTTTTAGAGTGTACCAGTATTGAGCACTATATTGATGTTTTCCTCTTTATAAATAAATTTATATTAACATTATTATTATTATCTTATTATACTAATAATAGTATCTGTTTGTAAATAGATTATTTCAATATTTCGACATTTCTATGACTTTTCGCGACTTATGTACATCTTACTGGCAAAATAATACAGATAATCCGTCGTCTGGAAATTTTCCAAACATTTGTGTTCAGATAACCCTACACAGTCTAAAACATTCGTGGGAGGAAAATTACGACTGTCTGAAGTTGTTTCAGAAATATAGACTTCATTTTATAATTTATTTGATATCATTGTATTAAGAAATTTAGAGATTTGAAAAGTTTCATAGGTTGATAATTTAGCGGGCAGCCAAATCGAATTAAGATTGAAATCTCCATAACAAAAATATTTCGTTTTGAATTTAAGCTGAGAGAAAAAAAATTGAACAAGTCATCAAAATAAGTCCACCAGTTTTATGATAATGAAAATCATACAAAATACTAAATTGCGTTGAATTACTAGAATAACTAAAGCCAACAAATGATGTTTTTAAGAAGCTTATAGTGAAATAAATAACGAAGTGGTTAGAGGTCCGTTCGCTGGACACTTTATTATATTTGGTAAAGTTCCGGTCATTCATATACGCATGCGCTGAATATATTTCAATGTCAAGGTTTGCTTCTCAAGATTTCACTTTTGCAGCTGTGATGATCTTCGTGATCGGTTTGTTTTACATTTCATTGTGATTTAATTGAGAGTTGGCTATTTGGTTATTTTTATTTCAACTTGATTTAATTATATGTGAAAATATATCCAAAGGACAAAGGCATCCGATCATAGATAAATGTTGATGCTTGTAACCAACATGGCCGTATTGATATCGAAAACGGCCGTTTATTAACTAAATAAAGAGAACATCTTCAAATTTGTAAATGAAATTAGACTTCATATGATAATGTTCATTTAGATGCTGGAATTGTATTTACGAAGTTTAATTTAATTTGGCGACAAATTCAATTAAATATTAAAGCAGAGAAGTTGTGAACTTGTGCTGCGTGTTTTATGATGATGACGATTGATCACAATCTTTGGCAATGGATGGCAAAGGCTGCTTGAAAACACATTTTAAATTGAAAACGGTGCTCTTAATATCCATGTCCTGAATTTAATTCTATCTATAATGTTATCAAAAATACATTGGTCGTCATTTAATTCACAAGCGCCGATAAAAAATCTTTTAATAATTAATTGAAAGAACTGTAGCGCTGTGATTCAATTTATAGTTTTAAGGTTTATCGAAACAAATTAAACATGATATGAATCGGCTATAAAATTGTGATTTCGAAATTATGAAACTCAAAAATCGATAATCACCAGCGATTAATTCCGATGGCAAAAGGTTAGGACATTTATAATTTTGACATATAACCGATGCGTTTTGGATACGGTATAGGACATAAATGTTTGAATAATAATTTAAAATATAAATAGTGAACAAATTTCCGTCTCACAATCATAAAATTTTAAGCAGAATTGACCAATATATCAAATATTCATACCTGGAATTATTCTTATCCCTTATAGTATAATTCTCCAGCAATGCAGACTTATTATAATTCTTTGAAACACCGTAAACTTGTATAAAATTTAGCTTTGAAAACAGAACACTATCGATGTAATTAGCTACCGATATAAATATTTCTAATCTCAATAACATACAAGTGATATAGCTTTCATTGCAAAATTTATAATTTAATATGACTTGCCTTTTATTTAAAACAATTTCAAGCTAAATTGCCACAATGAGATACATTACATACTATGAAGAGTACAGATACTCCTGAGATCCACTATTCTATAAATACTCTTTTCAATATATCAAATAAAATACGACGTTTATAAATATTATTTAGAATTATCATTCCTTTGAATTTTTATCTGCTAGAAATAAAATTCATTCAATGAGATTATTTGTCTACTAGCAGAGGGGGATGTGCTTCATATAGGGAAGTCCCACTCAACTTTTGGATTTCGCAGGCCTGTACTTTTCACTTCACCGTCTATGAAATGTTACGAAATTCCCCTCTTCTGACTGTCAAAGTATGAAATTTAGATGTATTATACTGCATCTTTTGAAACTGAAGGCTCTCAATTATCAACTATTATGGAAATTTACATACCTGGTCGATTTCTGAAAATGGTATATCCCCGTCAAAAAAGATCCACTCCCCTAACCCGTCATGTAGTGGTGCTCCGTTGATAATGATTAATGAACCTTTTTATTTTCACGCTGGAAGATAACGTTTTGAATTTAAATTTCCCACGTTGTTAAATCGGTTAATCGATTCAAACGGAAAGTCAATTGTCAATCTGTCGACATTGCACTTCAATAATATTATAAAAATCGCTGTTTTTTAGATGTAAAATAGTTTAATGGTCGTCCTTATAAAGGTAGGTTCATAAATTTTATAGTTTGAGAGTATTTCTTGGAACAACTTTTTTATAGAGAGAATCTGCATTTATTACATTACAGTACTACAATGAATGAATGAATGAATGATTTATACATTTTAGCATAACAACCAAGTAAATTCGAGATACATGCAGAATAACACAATATAACTTTTGCGTAAAAGATGGTAAATGTGAATTACATACAATTTATCGACCAGTAGTCATGAATTTAATAAATCCTTATAAAACCATCGACTTCTCCCTATTTTTTACAGTAGTTACTCATTTTCATAAATTTCATGGCAAGAAAGTTAAACTCCGTTCAATTGATTTTTGAGGAGTTATGTCCCACAGCACATCATTAGCACGTGTTGTTGATATCAATTCACAATTCTCTGGACGATAAGTTGTGATTTTCATTTTTTCACAATCGTTTCTGTCAATCCTTTCCAAAGATTTGTTCTCATAACAAATGCCAATTTACTTGAAATAGCAGAGCTTGTTGCCTCTTCACCTGAAATCTATGTATATATGGCATCAACATCTGTCAACCCCTCTCCATTTCCTGCTGTCTCTGCCTCTTGTCCTCTAGAGCCATTGTCAACAGAATGCGGTTGTTGTTGGCAACATGCTCGGTTGCTATTGGCATTCTCACGCAAAGAATCCACAACCGGCAATAAAGTACCGTCATTACGAACTTCATCTGTTCTGGTAATGATTGTGGTGCAGCATCGATAGTATTGGTGGAGTCAGTTCGACAGTCACGCGAACAGCCTTCTCCAGAATATTGTGCCATCTCTGTTCGCTTATTATTGTACCTGTCGACGCCATCATGGCATCCACCACTCCATTGCTCTCTTTGGACATTTCCAACATAAAACCAATATGAAAGATGGCCAAAATAAATAAATTAAATAAGTATTTCAGATCAAAAGCAGTAACATAAGGCCTGGGGGGACATCTATATTTTTTGGGCAGGGTCGGGACTTTTTCAGGAATATTGGAGGACGATAAAATTGACGGTGAGATGTAAGACCCTAAAATTTCCTGTCTTTATGACAAAACCAAATGAAAGATGGAAAATATCGGAAATCTTTGTGTAATATTAGCGTAAAATTTGACAGGAATCCGAAAAATGCACCAGTTAAAAATGACACGTCCCAGTATAGCGGATGTACGAAAGTGCCTATACGTACATAAGTCCTAAAACCATTTACAGAATGAAAATAACTTCACTTGATGGTCGACGAAAAGAAATCTAATGATGATTTGAAAGACATTCAACAGATAATTCTGGGTATGACATATAATTCCAGCTATGAAAATACTATAAAATCTTTGTGTGAGTGAATTCATTTGGATTTATTCTTTGCTATCCATGGAAGTGTTGTTGCCTCTTTTAATTGATTGGCTCGAAATCAAATATTTTTTCAGTCAAAAGATTTCTTCAGAATTTTTTAATCAAATATTTACATTTTATCTGACACATGAATTAATCTATTTTTCTTTGCTACTCTTTACAGTGACTGTTTTATATCATGTTATTATATTTGAACATATCACAATATGTCAAAACATGCTTTTCATTGCATTTATGTAGGTCTTTTCCAAATTCACAATGACAGCTAAGGTATAATTCATATTTGGTCCAAATTATCCCAGCAACGCGTTTCTCTCATTACTAGTATCTTATAATAGGTCAGTCAGCTCAGTTAGATAAATTAGATTTAGGGGGAACTACTTTTTTAAAATTTGTTAAAGTATTTTCGCCTGGTGTATTTTACCATCAGCTGAGTTGAGCCACCCGTATTGTGGTTAAATGAAAAGGAATGCTAAAACAATACTTTACTCATATGAAGTTATTATAGTAGAACCAAGATAGTCTAACTGAGATTTATGTTTTAAACAATTTCAGACAGGCCATAATATTATCTTACCTTTGGGAAAATCAACCAAATAGAATGTATTTAACATTCTCAAGTACTGAATAATTCAAATCTAAAAACGACATCTTCGTCCGGCATCAATAACTTCCACAAAAAGCTATCTTTGTTGACCCAATATCAATCATTTCCAAACATTTTGATGGGTCTTGCCACGGTAGAATCACTGATAATTGGCCTCTAAAGCTATTTTAAGATCATCTCGTTTTGAAGCGAAAAAATAAGACTATCTTGGGTCTATTATAATATCTATCTCATTTACATTTTCGTTCTTTTACTCGAGTTTGCATTGAATCTTTATTACTTTTCCTTCCTTCTCAAGTTGTTAAAGTTATTGAGTTATCAATTTGGCCTACAGTTAGCCTATATCCTGGAGCGTAGATCATTCATATTGGCATTCACTTGGCTTGTGTTGTGTTACTGTTCTGGATAAGCCTCATTGTAGATAAACCTTATAGGCCTTTGTCACGTTTTGCTTTATCGAAAATTATTGACACATAGGATCCGAGTAAAGTTATAAATTCGCAGAACAAGACAAAATTCATCTCAGAACAAAATGAAGTGATAGTTTCATGATTGTATGACAAGTTCTATTAACAAAAATTATTTGAGAATCTTGAAATTTTAACTCTAGAAAATTGATATGGCTGGTCTATATTAAATTTTATGCAACCTGGGTAATAGGCCTACATCTAGGTCTGTCTCAAAATTACGGAAATGTCTAGCAATTTCCATTACCTCTTCATACTTGCACTTAGCTGAATATATTGACAATCAAGGTTGCCATGTGTAGTGATTTACATTAGTTTGCTAAGTTCCAGTTTATTATGAGAGGAAAATCTCAAAATTTATCAAATAGTAACATTTTCAAAGATTATCGCAAAATGTTTTCAAAAATCGAAAATGAATGTCCCTAAAAATGTTCTCAGACTCTGAAACCCACCTTTTAATAATTCAACGTCCCCATGCGACGAATATAGGGAAGTTACCCCCCGGGGGTGATGCAAATCATAATCAATTATTATTAATTCTAGGTATTATGTGTTGATTAATTTAGGATGAAAACGATATGAACTTGGAATAGTAAATCAATGAAACGAGTGAACTATTATTCATTCCAATACAAAAGAAAAGACAATAAAAAGGTAAATATGTCACGAATAATTTTTTTTCCAATAATTATGCCACAGCAGCACAAATTGATTTTCTTTTGCGATTCTACTCTATATTGAATTTAATCAATAGCTCTCAACACATCTTCAATGATCTCCTGACGTGATCAAAGCTTCTTTGAACAGCAAAAATATTTCTCGCTAAATCGTCAAGGGAAGCCTCTGGGTTACGAAACATTTTAACTAGTACCTGCAAAAGAAACACAAAAACAATCAACGTAATTATCGAATCAATGTCAACATTAATACTTGTATCAAAGGGGTCTTCGTACACAGGATAAAATTTGTTTATCTCAGCTATAATCTATATTGATTCAATTATATTTTAACTCGATCAGTTTCCAGCCTGTTGTTTTATTATGTATGAATAAGTTCTGGGTGCTAACTTGAGTAGGTCTATTTAAAAACATAAATCCCGCAATGAGAAATAACCTATTCTAATTTTAAACCAATATTTTCTTTATCATGTAGAGTATAGAATCTTTCATAGTTTCTAACAAAATATTTACCTTCGATGCCATATCAAACTTCGATTGAATTACTCGATTATTCTTTCCCGATTTTTCGAATGCTTTTTTCCATTTGCTGCTTCTATCTTGAATAAAATCGGCGATATTTTCTTTGTATCGTTGGGGAAGTGACTTCTTAACCCTTCCGATGAACAATGAAAACGAATGTGCATTTTCTTCCGCATAATAGTTCTTTGTATACTGTCGCCACTTGCCAATCTCTTAGGATAGAAAATCAACGTATGCGTATTTAATATATGAATAAAAATTGGTGATTTGTATCAATTTATATTGTATAAAGGAGTAAGGACATAATTTAAAAAGTTTTTTGTCAACAGTTTGGTAAGATACTTTCATATAACCGCTATACAAGGCTTGAGATTATTGAGGAACGCCTCATTTGAAAACAAAAACAAAGAAAAAACCAATGAATACAGGAGTAACTATAATATAGGGTCAGATGCTCACAATATGGGTGATGAATATACGTATATTATCAATTTGGAATATCTAGCAAGAGGAAAAAGCTACGCCATATCCCAACTGTATCATTTTTCATAGAGATTCATCAAAACCTACCAAGGAAAGTCAATTTTCGTAAAGCTCAATAGATTTACAGTAGGGGAAAACAATATGCTTTTTATCATTGGCATGGTTAGTGTGGAATGACAATTCATGCAGACATCACGCTATTGTAAAGGCACACCAACAGGGTCATCTATCGGTTTCTATAAATACTTCACAAGGGACTTATTCACAACCTGTGGGGAGACTATATGATAAAAGTCAAAGTCGTGAATCTCGTCACGCTAATGTGTTTGGGGTCTAAACCAGATCACTGAGATTATATCGAGTGCAATGAAAATTAGAGCTGTTCTAGGTGGTGTAGAATGAGCGCTTGCACCCCTTTATAATTTTCAGAATGAAGTAATTACTTTCTTTTATAGAAACCCAATGAAAAACGAACATTTTCATTTCAAGCAAAAATTTGAGATAAAAGGATTGTTAAACCGATCCTGAAAGATGATTGTTTGCTGTGCACTCATGACAAATCATTTTTATCAAACCATTTGATTAGAGTGGCTTTGATCAATTGCACCCCATCGTATGCAAATCAGTTTGTCTTAATAAGAATAAGTCGTGAAACTCTGTCTGCTGATTGGCACAAATTGCTATCTTCAAATGCACCCCAAACTATGCAAATAATCAAGCTTTGATACAAGAGAAGCAGAAATCTTCTGCCTCGTGATTAGCGCAGCATTGATCATTTGCACCCTGTCATATGCAAATCAGTTTTCTTGAAACTACACACGTGATGAAATTCTGCTCAGTTCTATGTCCTGGCTAAATGCAGTTCTTCAGAATCAAATGCACCCCCTCACATGCAAAGCAGCTTGATCTGGACCATGTTAAAATAAATTGAGCCAGCAGAGAGACTGTGATCCCGATTAATCTCTTCTTAATCGCACATGACAATAGGATTTTTACCAGGGGTTTATCTATAAGCATTCCAAATAGGAATCGCCATGGCGGACTTATTGTAATTAGCAACATAATCAATCATCTACATATATTTTTAAGGATTCAAACTTAATATGAGCTGTTATTAATATTGTACTTTTAATTTTGTGAAGTGCTAGAGAACTGCACTATAAATGGTATATGAAATTATATTATTATTAGTATTATATATTTCGAGTACGTTGAATTGCTCATTGATTTCAAATCAGAATAGATTGTCAATTGAAAATTGTCTTTTGAAACCAAGATATTGCGTTTAAATTAGGTGTTTTATGAGTTTTAATTTTTCAATTTTTTAAGAAGGACATTTCCCTTGCCCCCCTAATCCCACTCCACTTCATAAAAAAGTGCCCAAAGGTTACATCCTATCACCCTGTAGGAGTTCTCCAGCATACATCCCAGATTGAACGAAATTAGAATGTTATGCAAAAAAGGAGAAAGTTGAATTTCCATATCGTAGAAGAGTTTTCTATTTTAATTTCAAAAGTCTTGAAAAGAAACAACGTCCAAATAACAATTCATTTATTTCGAACACCTACTTTCGTTAGAAAAATTTGGCCAGTACATCATGTCTTTGATTTGCCCTTCAGTTGCATCCATTGTCTTTGCTACAGAATCAAATCAATACATCATGTGTTAGTCTGGGTGAATAATCATCAAACTGGCTATCGAATGTCTATTTATGCCTAAGAACTACTTGTGAAATATTGCGGCAATAATTTTTTGTCGCGTTTCCCTCAAAATGAAGACAACGTTTGGTTGCCACAAGAAATCTATATTTTTCAAATAAAATGTATTTACTTTTATAGCAATACACAAAAGATGAAATCTACTATATACAATTATCTATTACAATGATAATTACATGCTAGTTGTAGATTACTTATTAATACCTCTAAATGTAAGAGAGGAACATAATTCAAACACGGACATTATTTGGCCTAGTGGCCTTACTATAAGGACACAATTTGCCCAGTCTATATATATAACCTAATAGTAGGACATAATTTGTCCACTTGGAAATATAATACAGTACACTGTGATTGTGCTATTTAGCTAATTATGATGTTTATGAAGGATGAAACAAACATCACATTTTTCTAAGGAACTTTTATACAATTGCTGTTTTTCGCATGACAAGATAATACCTCGACAATATATTAATAAGTTGATCTCCGTAGATTTTAGGAGTAATTAGTTACTTTTTTAAGAAATGTAATAAGTATTCTTATTGATTACTTTTTGAAGTAACGAGTATTATTTGAGAGAAATTAATTGACGTTACTTTCCAGATTACTTTTCCGATTATTAAATATTTGCTTTGCTGTCTTGTGATAATTTTCAAAGGCGTTGCTGTTGCTAAGTTCTGCTTTTTATTGTTTTGCCTGCGATGCAATCTCACATTATTTGCAGCTTTCACGAGAGCTATTCAAACCAGGTAAATTGTGTGATATATGACCAATGAACCCTATCCCATAACCTATTTTTCTCTGTTCTGACATTGTTCTGTTGATCAATAGATTCAATAGTTTTTCACTTTTTATTTGAGTGAGTTTTGAATATTGAAAAGATGATGTAAAATTTATGGCTATATGAATAGATTGATCCAACAAAAATAAACCATTTTGATAAATCAAATGAAACCGTTTATTTGGCAACTTTATTAAAAAGTTTTCAACGTCAATTTATCTTCTGCTGCAGTCGCCAGTATCTAGTTAATATTATTATATCGATCGTTCTCTTTTGTAAGAAAACAAGATGGCCACCATGATAGTCAAAACGAGACATGTCATCATCGAAAGGGCAATATCTTTTGTTCCACAAGTTTTGTAAAAGTAATTAGTAATTGTAATCAATCACTTTTTCGGCTGAAGTAATTAGTAACGTAATTAGCTACTTCTGAGGAAAAATAATTTGTAATGTAATTTATTACTTTTCAAAAGTAATTCTCACATCACTGTCATTTTCATTCAAAGAAAATTTTCAATTTTCGTTGCCTTATATTCAATAAATTGGAGATGAATATACCGATCTTTCGATTGCTATATGAGCAATTGAAAAAAAAGAAACCAATAATGAATCAGCTAATGAGTCACTTAGTGTGACAACCTTTTTTGTCATTGATTATTTTGTGTTGTGAAAATTAGAATTTGCTCACATGACCAAATTGTTTGATAGTGTAACCTTATTTACTAAAAATGGTCAAACATCTAAACTTCTTTTATGAAAACTTTGTTTTCTTTCAAATTAAAATTTTAATTCAATTTTTTTACATCTAACCAAACCTGTTCATTTAACTTCATTTGTAGCTGGGCAGATAAATTGTAATTCCTAGATAAGATAGTTCTACACGACAATTTTATGTTATATTTCGAAAGATAATATACATCACCATGGAAACAATAATGAAACGTAGAAAACAAGTTCCTTTGCTTCGTAGCCCCTGTTTTATTGCCATATAAAGGCATTTACGGAGAAATTCATGGACAAGTTTTATATATTTATTTGATCCAGTTCACATCTAGCTCGCTTGTATAACGGGGAGGCGCGCTTAATGCGATAGGTTCGCTGTTAGCAGGCATGGAATGTGCAAATTTAATACATTGGCGAGCACATATACGTTATGTTGAGCGCTCTAACAGCGAACTCGATTCGAGTGAATGAAATAATCGAAAAGTCTTTAAGACTCTCTATTGGCTCACTCGATTGAGCCCTGCCTAAGCTTCTGAGATTGCAAGCAGTCAAACCAGGGGTTGATGTTTCCTATTAGAGTCTTTGTTATTTCCAGTTTAGCTAACATCTTCCAATATCAAATTTGTTTTACGTAAATGAGAAGGTAAATCTGTTAACCAACAACAAGTTAAGCAGGAACGTATTGCATATCTTAATTTTTTCAATTGTTTGAAATTAGTTAATCACAGCTTTATCTTTTTTTTGGAATTACCATGGTTCGACCTGGAAAATCAGCGGAGAAACATGGGGTTGTAGTTGCACTTCTTGTCCTAGACACTAGCTGTGACTTGAAAATACATATAACCGTACCAATAATGACTTCGTCAAGAAAGCGGAAATATATCCTCAAACAAAAATGAAACACTTCTCCCTGGTTCGATTGCTTGGAATTTAAAATGCTCAGACAAAAATTGTAACATGTGAACGCTCCCTTTCCAGGTCTATGCTATCAAACATTTGCCGAAATTGAAGATTTATCGAAAACACCTTGACTCTTAATGACTATATCAAAATTCTTCAAATCAAAAATATTCTTAAATCATCTATATATAATCATTTTCTAGCAAAATGCTCTTAGGTGTCCATTTGACTTATACCTTTTTCTTCAAGAGTTTTTGATAGATTTGTCATTTTGATTTCCGTTTTGGTTTCTGATCGACGAGATGATTTCAATGAATCTTTATATGCTTTAACCATACTTCCTATAACTTTTGAAATCGATGCAAACTGTGAAGTAATTGTTCTCGTCACCTCACACGACGATGTATTACCTATATGCAATGGATAAATATGAAATGTAGTGATATGTTCGAATCCTTCCATATCTTATTTTCAGCTATTCGAGATTTAGAATTGTGTGGAATGTCATCGTTTTCATAGTCTCTAGCATATAGACGGAATCGATTACGTTGTGGTAGCATGCACTAGTGAAAGTATTACACACTTAGCTATCTGATATCTATCTGGAGATGATGCTAGAACAATGTCTAAGATGCTATATTGACGTGTTTCCAAAGGAAGAACTTGTTGTAAATTATTCTTATTACAGCTTCAAAAAAGAGCTATGAAACAAATTATTTACTTCTTAAGGAATATCCCAATTTAAACAATATCTCAACTTCATTTAAGACTCATTATTTTTGGCACAGCAAAATGGTCATTCAAAAAGTACCAGACAGTTAATGTATAGCTTATATACATCAATTTTTCATAAAATTGCATGGCAGTCTCAGTAAATAAATAAATATGATCAAATCATAGAGTAAAAGTACATTAAGCATGGAATTGCAGCCAACGCCTATAGAATGAGATCTAGGAAACATTTGATCAACCGAATAAGAGTCTGAGCCAAACTACAAATTCATGAAACTACACTTAAACACCATTCATATTACCAACATAAGAAGCATACGAAACCATTTCGTGATAGTATTAACATTTCAACTTTGGAAAAAATAACAATTAGTTAAAGAAATATTGCAGGTGAATAATTCCTATTTTCGATTTCAGTGAAACTGGAAGGTGAAAAAGCCTCGCAAATGGGAAGCTCACTTGTATCGGTATTGCCAAATTTTAATTAATTAATGTTATTATTAGGCTCGGAAAACAACAACAGCTAACCAACTTATGAAATTATTAATTTTTCATTTTTCAACAGCATTCCTCAGTGGAACTTAATTTGTTTCAGATGTACAGAACTGCAGAGTTTGAAACGAAGTACTTTTTCTTTTGTTATATAGTATTCTAGATGAAAATGTGCAGCAAATGCAAAAGTTTTATCTTTATTAATATAGCGAGAATAATTGTAATTATGCAAAAACAAACAAAAAGAACCAAGTGGATTAAGGCAAAGTTGAATCATCTATCGTATATGCTACACATTAGGCGGTGACTTTTGCCGTTTTTGACACAGATAGATTGTCACATCTTCAGTGACAGATAACATTGGAAGATTAATTATGCTCCTAGGTAATATCTGGTAATTATACTGGTAATGTTTTCTAAAGTTTCAAGGATTAGTCTTACCACACATCCGTCCATCGTTCTTCTGAAGGGTAATAAGAAATGCTGTTTACGCTTTTTTTGTCTCCACAACGGAATCATATATATTTCACGAGATGGTTTTATGGCATTGCTTAGTTTCTTAGTCACGGTCGATCCCGATAATTCCTAGAACGCATTTTACAGGCTAGGGCTTATTCGTTATTTAATTATTTATTTGGGAATTATTTTCGGCTATCGGAATTGATTAGACCATTATATCATTGTCATATGATTTCATATATCATTAGTTAATCAGGAGTTTATTTGATTATAACTATCGATGAGTGTAGGTACAGTACGGGACCTTTGGGGATAAAATTTCAAATCATTAGATATCATAATGAATACATAATGTATTACATATTATAATACTGTGTTGCTTTATAGTTTTGTTGTAGCTTATAGCATACAGTAAAGATAGAATAGAATATTATAATCAGCACAATAAATTGTAAGGAAAACACACAGCCTCTGAATCAAATTGCAGATTGTGAAGAAAGGTTTTGTTGTTCCGTTTTTGTTGTTTTTCAATTATAACAATAATATTCTACAATCGTGAAATTGGTGCCCGCAGAAAATTATCCACAATAACATATCCTTCCTATAAGAATTCTATTGAAAATGGAACAATAAAAACATTAAGATTCAAGAATATCTTTCCTTCTATTATTCCTATCTCTAGAATCCATAATCTCAAATATATAATTTATGAATAATTCTTCTAATCACGCGGAAAACACCTATATTCTAACATTTAGGATATGTATTCCTACAAAGAGTATATATATTCTAAACTATTTTTAGAATAAGAACCCACAGTTGGAAATTATATAATGATAGAATTTACTATTGGAAAATCAATTTGAATAGAACGTTATCAAATTTGTAAGCAAACGTAAACAAACAAAAACACATAAATCTATATGAAAGTGAAAAAGATAAAATAATGCTATCGTCCGAACTTTATTTGGAAATTATATAACCAGAAATTATTATCGGAAAAAGATTTGGAATAGAACGTTATCAAATTTGTAAACAAACCCGCGGTATGTAAATTGAATTACAATGTTATAAAATATTTTCTGATAAGAATTTAATCTAGACAACCCCCCGAAAATGTTCTACCTTACAAATTTGTGACACTCGGGTTAGTTATGTTTTTTGGATATTTTCATGGGGTATGGCTACAACTTCCACGTGCTTTGGGATCAACTAAATAATACCTAATTTAGTAAATAAAATCCTGTGCGTTCTACATTTCTCTTCAAAACTTTATGCCTCTTTCAAAAGCAAAAAATGTTATAGAATATGTTTTTGATTAAATTAAGGCTTCGATCAGACTTTCCAGGCTACATAGATTTCTTCATAAATTTATTTTGAATAGTTAAGCCAGATTATTCATATCTCAATATAAGCATTCATGCATTTGCATGCAGCTCAAAACGTAGTTGTATAATATTTACCTATTCAAATTCTATAGCGAAAATATTCTGCCATCATATATATCTGAATGTTTAATGTAGCCTATACTAAACATCTTTCTTTGTTTATTACTAAAGATTAAATTTATTGCTGCTTTACCGTCCGATGTCGTGTTGACTGTTGCCTTGATTTGCCTGATTGCAAGCATTTCATAAGTAGAACAAGTTTTAAGCAGTTTTGTTTTTGCATTTATTCAAAACATGGAAAGTGTGATGACTGCTCCAGACAGTTAAACCGTGCTGAGAGTGACAAATGTGTGCACCAAAAGCTAAACCGGTGTGTACGTCAATACGCTGATGGACGGCTTGAATAGCCAACCTATAACTAGCATAACAGAAGTCACACTGAAAACAATACATCACACATTGACGTTACAACATTGGAGGCGTTAGTTCGCTTATCCTCAAGTCATGAATACGTATTTTGCTGCTAAAACTGGCCTGATACCTTGACCGATATTTGTACTAAGTTTTGATTATGGTCATTCTATGTTATTTGCCGAAGTTGTTCTTCAAAAGATAACACAGCATTAACGTCATTCCTACTTTTGTTTCCAATAGGCAAATCAACCAAAACTCAAACAAAAGCCACCAATGTTGTCCCAATAATGCGTTGTGTATCGTTTTCAATGTGAATTTCGTGATTCTAGTTATGTTGACTATTCATGAACGTTTGACATAGTGTCGGTAGCGGTGTGGTTCAGTAAATAGTGCATCAGCTGCTTGTGCACACCTTGGTCACTCCCATTGTTTAACTGTCCGGAACAGTCATCACACTTCCCGTGTTTTCAATAAATGCAAAAGCAAAACTGATTGTATATTTTATGAAATGTTTTCAATCAGGTGGATCAAGCCAACACTCAACACGCAATCAGATACTATAAAATTATGGCGGTTTTTTTAGCATCTTTTTGATTGTATTTGAAAATTTCCTCTGTAAACTCAAGCTCTGCATATAGGTAATTTTTCAATTTGCATTTATATACCTGATGATGACATGAAGATATTATAAGTTGAAGCATTGTATAATCCAGAGTTTTTATCGCTAGCATTTGTTACAAATATTGATAGAAAGGTAAAAATTGTTCGAAATTTATCGAACCACTACCTTTTATATCTGAAATGGACTGCATTCCCACATCTAGGTTTCTTTTCTTTGCTATTTTCAGATTGTTAAAAACTTTTATAATACACCATGGCGAATACTCCTCCATGGCTTTCCTAGTTAGTGTGCCTCTTGTTGATGGTTGTGGTATATGAACCCTTTGGAAGGATTTAGCACTGACATGTTTTGATTTGATGCTTGATTTATGATAAATTTGCCAACGTTTACGATTAAATTGATCTTTGTAGTTGTCCTTGTATAGTTTAACACGATTTTTCATATTATTTCCAATGGTCGTCAAATCATCAAGGCATTTTTCTGCATCTTTCAAATTGTTTTGAGAATCGAAAATCTGGCTTGATATTTCATCCAAAATCTCTGTTTTACAAAGTTTCAAAGTTGAAGTAGACGTACTTCCCCAAATCGTCATATGTGTTCTAGCTTCAATGTTTAAACACATGCTTCCCAAGTCGGAAAGATCTTTCTTCATTGGTTGAATCTCGAAAGTTCCAAATGCATCATTTTCCATCAAGCTTTTAAGATTTTCCAGTATTGATTCAAATTTAGCATTTTCTTTTTTGAAATTGATCAAATCATATCGCAGTGGATATATCTCATTATTTGTAGATATAGCATCAGCCATGATTTCATATGAATCCCAATACTCTTGTTCAAGTTTCTGTAATTGTAAGAAGCATCATCATCAAAATCAAAACTATCCTCCTATTTAACTCTACTGTACATTTTCTATTTAAATGCTGCTATATATATATATATATGAATAAAACCGTCTGAGGAGCGCTACAGCGCGAAACCTCGAGTAACGGAGAAAACGTCTCTTTTCTTATTTTATATCTATATAGATATATACTAGCAATGAGTGTAGTCCATTATGGACCTTCTATGATAAAAATTTCAGATCACTTATAATTAAACAATTGACTAAGCTGACTATCGCTGTATAATACGGAGTATGAACTCTGGAGGAGAACATGAGACACAATACGCATTGAAACGATGTAGCATTAATCAATACATCTTAATCATTCCTTTAATAAAAATTCAATTTATTTCACATCAATTGAGTCGATTGAAATGTATAATTTAACGTAGCTATCTCTACATAGAAAAACTTTATTTTATGTGCTGAAAGGAAACCAGAACACATTAATTATTATGAATTACAAATATTCAGTCAAATTTCGAAATATGAAACTATCCATAAAAAACACTTCAAATCAGATCCGATCCGAAGACCTAATATATTAACCCAAATCTGACCCGATACGATTAAATCGCGTTCGGTTCGGATTGATAAATCTTCATTGCAATACATACAACACTAATGTGGTGTTCACAAAATAACGCCGTCAAGGTGAGGCCGGTCAAACTCGTGGCATCGCATGTAATATATTCAATATTAAATTAATTTAGCTTCGACAAGACACATGGTCCACTAATTTCTGTTATTAACATGATCAAACGATATCTTTTGTTAATTAACAATGATTTACTGCTTCATATTAAAAAAAATTTAACAGGAAAAAATTTCTAAATATCTTGTCTTGTCTCACTCGAAACATAGTCCACTCGACATTGAAATTTCTTTGTTCTATATCAAGGTGGCTCCTGGATTCTCCCGTTAAGAGCGAGAGTTCTCCTGAAGACAGGGTTAAATTTACAGAAATTATTTGAGAATCCGGATGGAATGCCAAACATTTCCTGGCAGACCAAATCGTTTCCACGAAGACGGTGCTGAAAATCCTCTAGCGTGAATTGTAACTCTATCCTCTATAGTGTCACTTTGATTTTGAAGATATTAATCAACTTAGTTCATACCATGTGACCTGTCATCCGCTGAACACACATAAAGGTATCCCTTTTGAGCCATTGAGTCCTCAATCACTATCTACATATGTCCAGCTAAAAAATAATAGTAACTTCTCTTGGGCTTCCATAGCCAGAATTCTACCTCTATGGAATTATTCGGTCCTAGAAGGAACTATCTGCTGTATGTTTTGAATATATCATCATATTTTTTATCGTCACTGCATCAAGTGAATTTAATTTCATTCTGTAAAGGCTTTTAGGCCTTATACCAGGAGAAATTCTATACATCGGCTATGCGCGAACACCTCATTCTTGAAGATTCCTGTCAAATTTTCACTCTCATTTTGAAGATTTCTGATATTATCCATCTTTATCTTTGTTTTTGTCGTTTATACATGAAATTCGATGGTCTTAATTTTTGCCTGTCAAATTTTACCAACCTCCAAAAATTCTGAAAACAACCTATTTCAGGCCAAAAAGTGTTGAAGTTCACCCGGGGCCTATGCTGTTTTTCTAGTACTAGCAATTAGTGCAGGTCCAGCTCTGGACCTGATGTGATAATACTTACAGATTACTAAATAGCAGAAGTAAAAAAGATCGTTTAAAACCTTTTCTTGTCTTACTCGAATATTGTGGGCTGAGCTTGACCTTTTTATGCTCTATAGCATTGTGGGATCGGGGATTTCCCCGTTGAGGGATTAAGTTCCCCCTGAAGGGGGGCAATGTTTACAGAGATTATTTGAAAAATTACTCTATTATTAAAATAAATAATAATATTAATATTAATAATTTATATATTAGACAAAAGCCTTTTCCCTAAAACTGTGCTGAGAATCTTCTATGTAGAATTGTAGACCGACCTCTTCAATGCCATTGTCATCTTTAAGATTGTTGTCAACTTAGTAGGTAACATGTGACTTGTCATTCGCTAGACAGACATCAAGGTATTCCTTGTTAGGTATTGATTATTCAATCTGACGCACAAAATAATCATTATTTCAATAGTGTTTCCATATCATAGCATTGTACCTGCATTTAGTTATCTGTCTTAGAATGAATTTCATTTTATTCAGAAAATACTTTCAGGCTCTTTGCCTAGGGGTATTTCTATACATCGGCTCATGTTACAGGGAAGTGCCATTCTTAAGAGGTTCCCTGAAAGTTTTCCGATGTGGTTTCCATTTACTTTGATCCGGTCTAATAAGATATCTGTTATTTTTTTAGATTTATTCAGATTCTAAATTGATATTTTGACCTTCAATTGCTACTTAATAATATATTGATATATTTATATGTGATTCTCTGTTTCAGTATTGTATAATGTTTTATTAACTTGAAATCTAGAGCGGAAATATTCTGCCATCATTGACATCTGGTTCAAAGTTACCATTATTTTGCTGAAATATAGTGCATAAATAATAATAGAATGATAGTACGTTGCGTCTTGTTGTCAATATTTCTAGGCGCTAGAACGAAAGGCAAGACGGTTGTGAATAATTTGCTGTTTTGATAGAAAGACAAAAACATCTCATTCTGCCAAATTCGTGATATGCATATTTATTCAGAAATTCTTGAAACGGACGCAATTAGTTATAAAGTGGAAATGTTTGGTGCAGCCTCAAATAGATATAAAACCATAGCCGATGGTATTATTTAATACTCATGTTATGAGATATGATGAAAAGGATTTACTTATACAAAAAGTGAATCTATCTTAACATGCATTTGATTGCAATATGAAATGATCTTTCTCCGTCAGGATTATTTCGAATAAAAGACCATTTGAATTTTATTCTTATCGGGATTACATTATCCTTTGAGAAAATATGGTTATTAACTTATTATTGATTGTCGAATTAACTCAGAGAACTTGCAAATATGTATATACATACTGTTCGGAGATTTTGACGCTTTTAGTACCGCTCAATTTGGATCCCAATTTTCTTTCCTATTTGGATCTCAATTGGAAAATGGTAAGTTATATTTTAATAAATAATGTCTCCTATGATTGATTATTACATGCAAACCTTTCCCCTTGATTACTTTTGTAACAAAATGTTTGTTAAACTTATGCAAACTATAGGAATGTTTTTAAATTGATCTTATTTTCCTTCATTGAATCAAGTTGAAAGAAATATTTGAACGCTAGAAATATTATAATTCTCATTTATCACAAATCATACGCTTGATTTCTCATTCAGTTCATTTCTGTTGAAATAGATATACCTGAATTATACTTCAATAAATGTTGATCAATGATGAACAAAAACAAGAACAAGACGCACCATTCTCAGTTTCGAAACAGTAGCAAGATATTGTGTTTGATTATTATCTATTTTCAGCATAATGAAATCAAATTGAGAGGGTACTATTAACTTGGGATGTGTCCATACTATTTGCGATATGCATTTCTCGCTACTTCAGTAATTTCATCACTCTGATATGACACATATGTTTCTTCATGTTGTAAATTTTCACCACATTGATTAACTCATCTTGACCTAGCTATAACAGGCGAAGTTAGTCCCGTGTTCACTGAGCAGTACAGACGACTGCTAATTGCCAAAAACCAGTACTTGACTATTATATATATATATGTATATATATTGCAGCAGACAATTACTTGTAACTGGCAACTATCCGTCTTCAGTAATGCTCAGTGAGCAAGAGACTCACCCAGGGTGATATAACTAAATCAAGATGAATCAAATAATGTGGTTAAAAATTCATAACATGAAAAAACATCTGTGTCATACCAGAGTGCTCGTACTCATTTATGGGAATAAAACGTGAAATTTGTAAGATCATATGATTCTTATTCTGCATGTTTACAACAATCATTGTCCTTCACTAAACATCTAGCAAATGAATTAAATAAATCTATGGTAACTATTGGTGCCGCGCAAAATCTACCAAGAGTCTCATTAACAACAGCTTCAATTGTATTCTATATGAAAACTTCCTTACATTTTCTCAGTTATTACTTAGGCCATCTAAGAAGACCCTTCTATATACAAGAGTTGGGACATGGTCTTGAAATTGGTTTTCATGGAGGCCATTTTTGTTCAAATACTAAGAACGCCGCGTTTTTTCAAGCAGAAGTTCAGTCAAAACTTTGTCATGTTTGTGGAAAGGTGTCAACTCAATTGGTTTATTTAATACAAGAAAATATGCTTCTGCTTGTCTGAAGTTAGATGTCAAAGGTTTAGAATGCAATGTGAAAAACAAATACAGGATAATTCTGACTAAAATTTCTCTATCAACTTCTTAAATTCAGCAGCCGTAAAGTTCGCCAGTGATTCTAAATTGGCAACTGTATTGACACAAACAATAGCTTCTAGTTGTCTCAAATATGTTTTCCTGGTTTTTTATACAATGCAGAACACTGACATGATATTATTTTGGGTAAAAGTTATTCGTCGAGCTCACAAGTGCTACTGGAAAGTCTGCGAGTTCTCAAAATCTCTTCACGCATTCATTCACGAATTCTATCGTGACTCAAAATTGGCTTATTTATAAATTGATTATGATACGATATCTTAGTTGCATCAAAGTTCGAAATATCCTGCTTCTGAAAAGACTCAATTATTCATCTAAAATCATTGTTTGCTACTGTATTTTTGGAAAATTTGTACTTTGGCTGAGTTTGACGTAACTGTAAATAAAATTAGATTGTTCCATACTGAGATTTTGTTATGTCACTCAAAGATCTCCATCAGTTGAATAAATTTCTGAATATTAATATTTCTTTTAGATAAAAGCTTAGAAACAAACTTGTAGTATCAACGCAAATACTGGAAACTTAGAGAGCCGGTCGTTCTCGGTCAGATTCCTACCATTCTGAATCATCACTGAATCCAGTAAAGAATCAGATCCATGTATATTATGGTTATGTTGAATATTTTAACATTGTATCTGCACTATTTCTGTTTACGTTTTATCAGCTTGAGTGTCCAAACATGAAGTTGACTACTTTCTATCCTAGTTAGCCATATCTCATTATACTTCTAGACTTCTGGTTTGATTGCCAGCAAGATACACAGTTCCTATTTTTTTTTATTATGTGAATTTATTTGTGACCTATATGTATTTTTTCATTGAATGATAGCCTTTTGATTTTTATTTGTAATGTATTTATAATGATATTCATAATTCTCTATCAACTATCTGTATGACTGTATTTGTACTAGAGCGTCGTTGTTGCACTTCATAATGTTTTCAATGGAATTTGTGCATTATGAAGCCGTCCAGCATTATTATCGTTGAAAACCAATGAATTTTATGAAATTGATAATCTTAGCAATTTTAATCCTTTTTTCTGTTAAATGACTTTTTTGTTAATTTGAAATAAACGAATACATATTTAATAATTGTGATTACAATAATCTTGTTGCAGCTTCCCTGACGTACTTAGGATGTCTTCACATAAATGAACAATTTTTGTGCCCTTGAAATTATGCTAGAAACTGATATGACAACTTTGATAACTAGTAATTTAAGTTTTCATAATGATATACCCTATTATTTTACCTTCAACAATCTTTGTCGTAAATATGTGGCTATGCCTTTTAGTGATGAAGTTAAAATAGGGCAATAATATATACTAATTATAATCATGATACATGCATATTACATCTATTAGAGGTATTAGATAAATTGTAAACAATTGAAAGTTCGTGTAATTTTTGTCTAAATGATGGTCGAATTCATATTGAGCTGATGGTAGTAAGATCAAAGTGCCGTTAAAATGTTACGAGGTTACTTATTTTTGTCTTATCCCTTTAACGTTTTTTTAATGATAACAATGTATGACAATTGATTTATCCAGCATAATTTAACCAAATAATATTCAAATTGAGTCACATAAACTAAATTCCGCCATAAATCAGCACCTTAGAGTCAACTTTATCTATCAAATCATGTCAATCGGATGCCTTTAACGTCAAAACTTGCAGAATGAAAATAATTACATTTAGATTGAATGTTGTCCTGGCATCTTTAATCTGATTAAATAATTATAAACGGCAATGCAAAACTAATTTTAAATCGACGTAAAAGAAAGACAGTTACAAAACATTCACCATAGATTCTGTTTCACGAACAAAAGTTTGAACAAAAATGGTGTCCTGTAGTCACTTGAAAAGCTCTCAATCAATCAGCTCACGAAGCGGTGTGTTCAAATATTGTCCCAACTGTTGTATATAGAAGGCTCTTCTGGTAAATCATAGGTCTATACCTGAAATCAAATCAGCTTGTCTATCTAGACAGAATAAATGCAGCCTATTGGAAATGCGAATTCGCCAAACACATTGATGTTCATATTCTGCAATACAACTACGTTTCTTGAAGACTTCAAAAGTGAATCCTTTCAAAAGTATCCTTTCAATGTGAATGCTATTGAATTATGCAGAAAAAAAGGCGATGAAGAAGTATATACACTGCTATCTTGTGACTACATCAACACACCCATTTTGAAAACTCTTAGTTGGCAGGCATGAATCCAAAGCAACCAAAGTTGAATTGCTAGATTATCGCTCAAGGCTTTAATTATGAAATGTGTACCAATAAAGACTTCCATAAACCTCAAGCAAGCTGCTGCTGTCAAGATTGTAATGAAAATGCAAGTGACTTTTATCACATCATGAAATGACCAGTAATTCTTTTATATACCCAACATACGAAAAATAAAGATGCTTTATAAACAAGAATAACATATAAACCATAGTAATTAATTTTTATATTAACTATCGTAATTAAGCTGCAAATTTATACGTTCTACCTAAAAATAATGGGAAGTAACAATAATAACATTACCAAGAACAATAATACCAACAATGAAAAACAGCATTTGTATCTACTTTTAAATTCTCCGTAAATCTGACTGTGTTTTAAATGACTCATCATCACGCAATCGTAATTGCACGGAAGATGATGCATGATATATCACTAGAAAGGCCAGCTTTTGAGCATGGTTCTAGATTATTCGAAGTATTAAAATGTATCTTCAGCTGCCGATACAAGCATCCAATAAACTTTCCTGGTCTAACTTTGCTGCATTGTATTCATCAGCAGACATTCTTTACACTTAGCATGACAAAAGAGTCTTATCACTTAGGTAATCGTCTGTCAAATTTCTTTAGCTAACAGTAGATTAAAATACTTCTGTTATTCAAAGGAGGAAATAGCAGTGAAAAGTGAAATGATAATAACGTCGACAGAATCTACTTCAGTTTTTTCTAGACAAAGGAAATTAAAAAATACTAAATGACATAACGTGGACAAAATATCGTTGGATTGAATAACAGTTTACAGAACCATAGTATATAGCGTAACGGCATAAAATATAAAAATCATAAAAATTCAGTTGACAGTTCAGATTGAAGACTATATATATAAGTTTACTTGATAAAGTAAACGTTACTTTATACAAATCTACTCAAACAATTATATAAAAAGCGCGTTTTGAGAATTTTGCGTTGACATTGTATATCTCTCAATCACTCAGAGGGATATCACTTATAGAGTTAGTACAAGATTTATAGTCGGGAATTTGTGCATTTGAAAAAAAAATTAATCAGATTTTAAGTGCGGTATAATTGGTTGATTGAATCACAATAAGGTTATAATTTTAATCATTTCATTGATATAACTATATAGAAGATGTAATGAATCAGATGTTTCTCTCTTAAATTGATGTAACTTCCATTTTAAGTTCTCTTTTGATTTAATCTTCAAACAACGAAATCATTATTTAAGTTGTGCAATACATAAAAACTGACAAGGGTTTGTTGATGGTGTTTGAAGGAAATGGATTGCACACTGTCGGAACTCGGGTCAGTACTGTTAATTTGAACTCACAGATACAATTTACTGCCTTATTCTGATTGCGATATTGGGATCGTAAAAATCCTATTATCTACTTTAAATGTGTTGAGAAATATCAGATACAATTTTAGCAATTTTGTTCGTTTGTTCGATTTAATTTACACATAATTTGAAAAGTTAAATATATACAAAAGATAGTTAAACTATGTGAATCAGGCAAGTATTGGCTATTACAGCACTTACATAAAGCCTCGTTTAGAAGCATTTACAGAATTTGGATAAATCGATTAATTTCAGTTCATTTTTGAATAATTTAAAACAGTTACTAGATATAAGGGAATTTTATATCGCCTTTCATGAGTTCGAAACGTAAGAATCCATTAAGCAGAAATACTAACGTAGATGCAAACAAAGACGTCAGCATCAAAAGCAAGAAACACCGCACACACAAGAAGAGACTGTCCGTGGATAGGCAACGATCATCAGAAGTAAGGAATTCATGAACGCCAAATATATCTTTTACTAGAAAACTACTAAATCGTGAATAAATTGCGAATAATTTTCTGACCGTGGTAGTATTTGTCAATTTTGCCCGACTATAGGCATTTGGCTTATTGGGAGCTTTAGCACTGTAATTCCTTCAAAATTACACAAGCTTTACTATTTCCGTTTCATAATTGCCCGAAATTCGACTTCAATTTTTTATTGTGGAATGTGTCACACAAAAGAGGGTATAACTCAGCTTACTATAGACACTTCACAACCGAAATAAGAAGCTTTGTAATCGAGATAATAAAGCTCATTTCAAATTCAAACTCAAATGCACGGGTCACGGAGCTCAAATCATCGAAATGTATGTAGCTAGTCATTGATTTATTGGAAATTTCATTGGCATGAATTTTGAACCAAATCAGATTTGTATATAATTTCTACTCTATGGATCGTCAGTCACATAGGTGAGGATAATATACCTTTTTCGCTCATTACATTTCGGAACTGTTTGAATGATGTTTTTGTCAGTGTTCATACATTTAAAGCAAACTTGATAATATACTACTCAAACCATTGTAATGCTCTTTACACTATATGCTTATTTTGTGTTTAACTGGATACTAGTGAAATTAGTATACTAACCTCTTATCCTTTATCCTATAATTATTTCAAAAATTAGTAAAGCAATTTTCAATTGTAATAACTATGTATATATCATAGAAGTTTTATCTCGAATTGAGATGCAAGCATATGACACATTGATCAATCAATAAATCAATCAATCAATCATGTTCGAATTAAATTGTGCATTAGACAGTATGATTGTTTTGAGAACTTATCTATGGAATACAGAACGCGACTAAGTACAGTCAAATAATTAGCGATTTTTTATCAAGTTTCAAATTCTAATATCATAACCTAATACTTAATCTTGTTCTGAAAGGGATATATTTTCTATGCATTGATATCTTTCTTAAAGTAAAGGAGTACCAAAGTTTTTCAAATAGGCTTCTGGGAAAAAACTTGAATTCACGGATAGCATTACGGATTTATGACATTCCTTTTCAGATCTATTCCTTTTCAAGATATCCTATTTTGATGTTATAACCTGAATCTTAATCCAGCAAACATATCTTCTACACACACACAGGCATTGTCTTATATATTGAATTTCTGCTGATCACTCCTAGGTTTATATACGGTGTATGTGTGTGTAATAGTGCCCATGGGTGGTGTTTTTCAACAGAATGTTGAATTCAGTTAAGCAGTTTCTGGCTATGATGGTAAAAAGAGTCATTTCCCAACAGGAGAAATCCGTAAAGGTCAAATGACTATGCAGTAACGTAGCAACTCTCGTAGATGCTCTCCATACAATTTATCTACAGGCTCTTTCCTCGAGTCTCTATGTAGCAGTCAATGTGAAAGGAACATTCTATATTTAACTAATGTAAAACGGTGCTGCGTGTTTGTATCAGAGTACTTAGCACAGATAACCGTTTTCTATTTGTTTTATAAAATAAATAACCTTTCTATTTTGACATTAAAAAGCTCAAAATGATGATCATATTTAAATTCTTCTAACATGATGTCATTGTAGAGACTAGAATGAGCGCATATTTTCGACAGAAACACGCTGTGTCTTTCAAGAAAAGCTACGACAAGTTATAAAAATGGATTAAAATATATTGAAAATACGCGCAAAGAGCATTGGTCAAGTCTTAATACATTATTTATATAGAAGATTTAATATATTATTCAGCTACTCGTATACAGGATCCTATGTGTTTATGCTTTTAGAACAGTTAAACGCTGACATTTATCTTATAGTAATGTGCCGCTTTGGCGTTTATCTACAAAACAAAACTGCGATATGAGTTCACAACAGATACATTGGACTACGAAATTATATAAATTAATGTTTAATTTATGATTTTGTTTCAAGGCTATTGTGTTTTGTGTTGTTAATTTTTATTTGAAGGACATTTCTAAACGCCCTATCAATGAACGCTTTTCTTCATATGAACGCCATTTTGTTTCGGTTTTTAACTTGTTCCAGTTTGGAGCTTCAAAAAGAAGCCATAATTTTACGATTTTATGCAGCCTGACACAAACATCAATAACAAGTAATCAGCGATCAATATCACATTCGATGATTTTATAAACTTCAATACTTACTCTTAATCGTTCCGATATTGCAATGGAATCAACTGATGCTTCAACCTTCCTTGCTTCGCAGTCAGCAATGCAGGTAACATCAACATAGCTTATAGGTATTATCAGCATACAATTTAGTGACATGACTCCCCATGGACGAACGCATTCTTCTTTCAGAAGGGCCCTGGAACTTTGTTCTATAGGGTAAAGAAGCATATTAATAGGGATTTCAAATCCGTCAATACCACGACATTTGGATACAACAAAACATAGCAATGAGCGTAGGATCAGTACTGGACATTGAAACAAAAAACATTTCCTGACAGCTAAAACTATTTTCACTAATACGAGGCTGAGAATCTTCTGTAGCCCCAGTCCCCTATAGTGTCCCCCTTACTTTCAAGATTACTATCATCTTAGTTGATTTACCATGTGAACTGCCATTGTTTACTTTTTGAGTAACTGAGTTATATATTAGCAACAATATAAACGAGCAATTGCATATATTAAATAAACTTACAACAACAACAACTTAATCAAAGCTGGAACTAATATTCTTACAAAGGATAAGAAACTCAATTTCACATCAGCAATTGATAATTATTTTGTCGCACTATTCCTGTTGACGGTAACCTTTTTGAACAAATTGACACTTGATGGCTTGAATACTCATGTGTGATTTGGAAGAAAAGGTTAAAAGAGAAGAATTTAATCCCATATCATTATCGTCGCTATGCTAATAATATTCTAGAAATTTTACCCAGTATTGAGAATAACTTTCTTATACCATCAAATGGTGCCTCGGAATTAAAGTACTCTCAAGAAACAGAAGTTGAAAGTCAAAAACCATTTATCCGTATATTACTATAAGAAGAACTAATTGTAGTACTGAAGCTTTAGTTTATCGCAAACTCACTGACAATGGGTTATTGCTGTATTACAATAGTCAAGTGGACATGAAAACGCCGTTTACCATATGTGGTTGAATATTTAATCTGAATGTCTTACTGTCATAAAGGTATCTTTAAACGTTGTAATTCCTACTTCACTATATTATTTCTGTAATTCTAATCTTAATTCGTTTAAGCCTGGTTTCCATATAGCAAATTTGCCTGCGTCATTGCCTGCGACATTTGCCTGGGTCACAGCCGTAGACATTTAATGATCTTTTTCTATTGTTTCGACCGGATATCATTAGTTTTCCCTGCGTCATTTCAAAGTTGAACTCACTCCAACTTTGAAATCAGTCAGGCAAAACTAATGATATCCGGTCGAAACAATAGAAAAAAGATCATTAAATGTCTACGGCTTTGACCCAGGCAAATGTCACAGGCAATGACGCAGGCAACGACGCAGGCAAATTTGCTATATGGAAACCAGGCTTTAACATGTAGATATATATCTATACAACATAGCCCCTAACAAAAGAGCTGAAATTAACAATTTTCTGCCTTATAAAGATCTGCTGTCCACCAATTCACTAGTTCAAAGACAAGCGAAAACTCTGAATCTTGACATTGAACAAAACTTTTGATCACTACTTAAGTCTCAAAAAGAACAAGATCGACAATGCTCGTGTTATGGATCAATGACGGCTTTACTGTCTCGTTGATGCCTTGTTTACCATTTCAAGCGTGACTCGTGCCATTCCTCAATTTTGCTTCCCACGCCTATATCTGCATCAAAGTATTAACAAAAATAGTTGGTTTACACTTACAAACACACAACACAAATATCAAAAATCAGGAAATGTATTTCTGAACTGCGGACTAGTGCACCAGAAATTTGATTGCATAATCCATGAAAGCTGTTACATAACACTACCTACTTAACTGATGCCTTTGTTGTAATTTCTTTGTTGTATTCGTTTTTATCCAAATTTATAATCACACAGATGTTTATAATATAATATATCGTAATTTTAATATTCACTTCAGCTCATTTTTGCCTGAAGGTACTATTGCGAAGGGTTTAAAACCCATGTCTGCCATTTTTTTCCCACTATCTATTATCTTCAAACGTAGAAACAGTTTAAATTGAATTTGAAGTTAAAAATATCGTTCATATCCCATAACTGGCTCTTTGGCTCAAGGATGTAAAATATTTCCAGGGAAGCGCCTATGAAGATGAACAAGTGGATTTGTTTCTCATTTTACCAAGAGCTTTAAAGGTAGGCAACTTTCTTTCTCATTTTGGGAAAAAACTTATGCTATAGGCTATTAATCACAACTTAAACTAATTACATGCCAACTGTTTGTGTTTTTGTATAGACCCAAAAATCCTGCAAATGTGGTGTCCAGACTGCAAAGTTTGTAAAGTGTGCACCAAATATGGTTTTGGAAACTCAAAACAGCGCGTCTGAAAAAGCGACTCTTCCACGTCGGAAACCGTCAATAAATTTTACACACATCCCTAGCGTTGTGTTGACCTAGTTGATAGTGCGGTCCCCGTTGTTTCACCAAGGTCGTGGATTCAAGTCTTCGTTAGGGTGGAAATATATTTCGATTTTTTATGCTGATTTCTCATTTTCAACTCTTCAAAAATGTCTTTAGTGCAGCATATACTTACGAAAACATTGAAAAGTAGCAGTTCATGATAATTGATGAAAACTACATTAAATTACCTAAGGATTTACCTCATTTATAAAACTTGAACTTTACTGAAATTTAAGAAATTGTGCGTCCTACTTGCTCAAGAAAAAAAGAACGAAAATTTGATGTGCGCGCCCAAGATATTGGGCGCGCACGACACGTATTGCAGTCTGGTGTGGTGTGACATCGTTGTCTGGCCTGGTCAGCTAAATCACAGATAACTACAGGCATTTTCAGGCAATAAGGCATTTAATCATTTATCATAGGCTACTGTATGTCTAATTGCCATATTGTTCAATTAGAATCAATCATATAAATATAATTCCCATGCTTCAAAGAAGCTTTCTCTGTTCCTAGTCCAAAAATGATGGGTTTTAATGAAACGTAAGCATATATTTTACTTGAATACAAAGATAAATTCTACAACATAGCCTATAATTATCAACTAACTTTACCCAATGTTTGATTCCCAGATCCCCGCGGAGCAGGTTATCATAGATCTGCTGTCATTGTAAAAACCTTGTTGTTGACCTATCTGGCACGCGATGTATACAAACTCTTGCAAGTATCGGTAAGTGTAAAATGTAATGGTCTAGAATATGCGACCTAATTACTTTTCTTAATGCATTCAAGGAACGCAATGTGTATAATTATTTTTATCTATTTTTCTATGGATTGTCATTCTGCAAACTGCAAAGTCAAGTATATGTTACATCGACTGTCTAAAGAACCATTATGCATAACTGATGAGGGGATACATGTATCAGCGGCTTTTGTGTGTAGGTGATCCCAGTTGGAGGGGAATTATAAAGTCAATATTGCCTCCAATCAGGATAATTTATATTAATAAACCATTAACCTGGTCCAATAATTAAACACGATTTATCAAACATTTTGAAATATTTCTAGATATCATGTAGGTTTTCTACATAATTACCCTTTCATTGATATAGTGTATAGAGTGCATGGTATAACATATTTCATTTACATATAACATTTCCATAGTTTGTTTTCGTTGAAATCTAATTTGACTAAAACATTTATGTAGTTGAAATCGTTACAATCCCTTATCTCACCATTATACACATATTTCATTTTATAATTTATCATTTGTAATTGAAGCTTGAATGTAGGCGTACATCCTAATAAGTTTGCCGTATAAAATCTCTATAAAGGTGAGTTAAAAGTAAGTCAACATTTTTTGCCACTTTGGTTGTTCTGAATCCATCTATCTATAAAAGTAACACTGCTATGTTTATACAGTTGTTTCCCACATTTTGATTTTTATTGTTTTTAATTTGTTTTTGTTTCTTAATATGCAGGCCATTATCTGGAATACAGCCAATGTACTGCATATAGATACAAATATCTGTGGTAACTAATATTTAATATGGCCATATGTAACATCTTTCAACGACTTAATTCATTCTGAACTTGGGATGCAAATGGAAAAGAAGGAAGAAGAACCTTTTCTAGCATACAGAAAAATTATAAAGAAGGAAGTCATTTAGCAGTTACAGGAACATCTTCAGGCCTGTCTGTAAGCACTTATAATTTTATTGATTAGTTAGAAAATTTAATCATTTATGTGGGGATAGTATAATCCAGCTTATATGGTTCACAATATATTCTTGGATCAAAATACGTATAATCATGTAATTACTCTCTGGATGTATATTAACTCGTTCATATTATGTGATACTCAATATTGCTCTTCAGTCTTAGAATTACAAAATTATAATCATTAACTTGTTTTGAATCAGAATATGCAAATGCTCCTATTATTTTGTAAAATCTCAAAGATCAAAAATTCCCCAGAATGTCCCCATCTCCCAATAAACTAATCCCCTTCCCAGCAGAGTCGGGGTCAAATTTTAATATATTTTCAGAAATCTGATTAATCCTTTAAAGGTGTAAATTAATAAATATGGGGATGTAAATGAAGTTGAAAGGTGTATTTGAATTCTACCATTTTAGGTGTAAATTTACACCTTACATCTATTGCATTTACACCTCTTGATTTAAGAGTGTGTTGATTGGAATTTTGGTTTCTATCACCGAATGTTGCTCTAGCAATTTGATTGGCTAATAGTCATGTGTGGAACTGATCGTGCAGACAGTCCTAATTATGGCGGGATATTTGGACCAGGATCAAAACATAAATGTAATAAAATCAAAACAAACAATCACTTTTTCTTTTTACCTAATAAAGTTTAAATGTAATGAAATCGATATTATATTTATTATGAATTTTTATTGATTTAGAATGAGGAGATCCAAACATGGCTGCCGTGTGGTAACCCTTTATGTTCACATGAAGAAGCAGAATATATCATTTTTTGAAAACATAAATGATTTTTGTTAAATATAATCAACAAGGACAATTTTATGAAATTTTATAGAATTTAATGTAATCTAGTCATATCACAGGTTTTATTTATTTTCTCGTAAGAGTTTTTGAATCAAATATGTTTTCATTTCCCGAACAGTGATTTCGGATCTGGGTAAACCATCATAATGTAAAACAAAAAATGTTGTTCTAATTAAATAATAACTGGTTTCAGTGTCGCAATCTGCTTTAGAAATTATTTCTGATAATAAGAGACATATTCTGAAACAATTCCAATTTTAAACGTGTTTTCTAGTGTACAAGCCTTCAGTTTTGTCTAAGAGGTCGCTTCGTTCCCTTTAGTAGCCTTCAGTGAAACTTATCGGAGAGAGTGTCAATAAAATAAACGAGTCGTGAAGAGGAAATAAAAATGCACAACAACCCTGAAATGCATTTCACCAATATTTTAGTAACTTCAACTACACTCTCAAAGAGAGGATATCTGCCTATAGGGGGAACCATCAATCCACCTCATATATTGGTATTTAAAAATGAACTTCTCGATAAACGGATAGCAGCTAATTTTCAACTTTGATTTTATATTTGTACAAATTTCAACATCTTTACGATTGAGAAGTACCACACTCATTATTCGATTCTGTTAAGTTGTTAAGGGTCAAATCTCTCTGCGTGAAGTGTGAACACAATTACTGCTGGTACAGAGCTACGGTGACACAGTAATCCTAATTTCTTTCAATGAGGAGCAGTTCATAACTAAGCAAGCTGTTAGCGATACAGTGACACAGTACTTTTTCTGCCAACGATGAGTTAATAACAATGTAAGCTATGAGGGATAATCATACTTAAAAGAAAACTAAAAATAGCGATTTACACCAGTGTCCTGTGAGCACGCAATAGGGTAGAAACCACTCTAAAAATGACTCGGACAGACTTATACTTAAACATTCAGACATTAAAGTTGTAAAAGACTTACCGAGTACTGTGTCTTCTGTTTGTCAGTCTTAGAGTATTGGGGGATCTAACAGTATTTCTTCTTCTTCTAGGCATATTTAAATACTTTTGCAATAACAAAATATTTGCAGATATGAAAATAGTTTTGCACGTGCATGTAATAAAAATGTTTTGAAAATGAAAAATGTGGTCTTCATCAGCATGGTATGATGAGAAAGATATTCAATACCATAGAAATTTTTTCATAACAGCACAAAGAGAACAAGAACAATGCAGTTTATTTTCACAGGACTTCCTTTGAAATTACGTGAATTGGGTTGTTTTAATCCCAATTTATGAACAGTGTACAGCATTATTAACTGTAAAAAATACCCTGGGGTATTTGAAGGCCTTTATATATCCCAGAAGTATCTGGACAATTTGGAAAGAGCATTGCGGAAAAGGAGGTTGACAACATAGGAACAATTATGCGAATTATTGATATTATTATTAGTAAATTTTTTCCTAAAATTAGATGAAATTTGGGAAATTAGGAAATGTTATCTAGCATCCAAGAAAATTATCTTGTCAAATATTTGTACTTGTTTTGGTTACCTGTGTTACATTTGGAAGTACACTCATTTGCAATCTGGCTAGCTGTTTCTTGTAGCATATGCAATGCTTCTGTCTTGTTTCTATCAATTTCTTCAAACATTGTTTTAAATTTGTCATGAGATTGTATAATTTCATAAAAGGTCATCCGTGCAATTATATCCTGTCTCTCTAGAGCTGTCTTTTTTTCCTCTAGCATTTCGATGAATTCAGACAGTTTTGATCTTATTCTTGTATTTAAATCTTCTTTCAATGATCCATCATCGATTTTGTATTCAATCTGTGATGTAAAAGTGAGAAAAAATTCTAGACATAGTGCTGATGAATTATCAAATAAGGCTTGTTACTAGAGTACACACTAAAAATGAAGAACAGTATTACTTCAAACTTCTCTTTTTGCATCAATTTCTGGAAGATATCAACAAATTCCTTTTCATCTCTGATACTCCCCTCTTTTCTCAATGTAAATTGGTTTTTTTTCTGTTGAGGTATAGCTAATAGCAACAATGAATATTTTAGATCACAAAGGCTTCATCGAGAGAAAATAAGATACACCACATTTACGATGCTGTAATAAAAAATATCGTGAGTTTAACTTGCAAGAGAGGTGCAGTACACCAATACTAAATGAAAATGTAACCCTTTTATCGAAATTTATTTTCTGCAAGGTAAAATGATGAATTTAGCACATTTTGATCAATTTTCAACTGTCTAGATGAATGAAGAACTTTGTAATAAATCAAAAATACTTGTATTATTCGAGGATTTGTCATGCAGCCTGAGTATAATTCCATCTGATAAAAACATTTAAATAAAAATGAAGTCACTTCTTACATTCCAATCAATTGATTGATTTCCGTTCTGATGTTAATAAGATATTCATATCTTCATAATTATCAACCAATATGGCTGTACCTTCAATGTGGTATTCCATGTTACGTTCAGAAACTAGTTCGGAAACACGAACATAAAGAAGTGCTAAGATACCCACCCTTTACTAAGAGTGTGGAATGCAATTCGTGCACCATTCGAAGATACTGTATACATTGTAGTGAGTGTTGGTCTCTTGTTGCTTTGATTTTCAGACTTTTGGATGAAAAATTATCATTTGAAATATTCAACACATGTATATAAACACACGTATATCTGCAATACCTTGTATATTGATATCTTGGAGGATTATCATTACATTCCGATATCTAACTTATTCTTTACTTATAATTACATGATACTTAACTATATGTTTACTAAACAAAAGACTAGAACAGTGTGGAAATGTGCTGACAGCAAAAAAACTATTTAAAAAAATGTTGATCATGAAGCTAACCATTGCAATAGAAAATTATAAATCACATTTTTTATTGATAGATAAATAGCTCGTCTATGTGTGCATTAATAGGAAAGTATAAGGGTATGATACTATTTGATAATCACAAACAGAGGTGGATCCAAGAAATATCATTGGTTGGTCAAACTCAAAGTCCGGGTGGGCGGAGACACTTCGTTGGGGGTCTAGGGGGTCTAGAGGCATTCCCATCTGGAAATGTTTTAGGATTAGTATCTAGCACGAGCTCTCTGAACGGTATTTCATAGAACATTTATTAATTAGAAATCGTGCAATATATCGTCAATTCAAAACAAAAGGTTGAATTATGATTTAATATTATTCCAACAGCCTTTTGTAAATTTCAAATTTAGCCTTAAAATTAGCTCCTACTAGGCAATTACTTCCAGCCATTGTCAGAGATACTGAACTGTTTAAACTCTTTCCAGACACATTAGACCTGAAATGAAGTTTGTGAATTGAAGGTCAGCGTCAAATGTGAATACGTTATCCAAATTACATTGCCTCAAGACTATGAAGGGCAGTAGACAGTAGGCATTAGATTTTTATATAAAATTTACAATGCACAATACAAGCATAATGCTCTCCTTAGTCTATTCATACTGATAAATGCTAAACAAAAACTTCGTAGTTTAGCAAAACAAATATAATTTGCATAGGCCTATGAGATGTCAACAACAACACGAACTACTAAGTAGTCATATTGTTATATTCCTTTAATTTCAGAATGTAGCTTTTCAATTTCCTCCCCAGTACTAGCTTCTATAGCGATAGAAAAACGTTTTCAAGATTTCGATGACACCATTTTGAAATAATCTGAACTGATTCCCGACCAAATAGATTCTCAGACAAAAATGTGTAGGTCAATTGACATGGATCCGCCCCTGATAAGAAATTAAAAGCGTGAAACTATGAGTAACAGAGAGAATGTTACCATATACTAACTATATGTTTGCATCAATATCTACATTTGTAACACATCTCTTCCTGATTGACATTATTAGGAAATTACGCCACTTCTTACCTTCCAATCAGTTTCAAAGATTGCTTTTCTAGTTGAAGTTAATTTGATATTCAAACCTACAGATTCATACAATTTAGTATCAACTTCAATATGGTATTCCATGTTATGTTCGGAAATTATTTCAGCAACACCAGCATACAAAAGTGTTCGAAGATACCCTTTTATGTGAGTATAAAATTCAATACTTTGAGCACTAGAAGATCTTGTGTACATAGCAGTGAGTCTTGGTCCTTCTTCACATTGACTTTCAGATCTTTGCAAGACGAGTTTACCATCTAAGATATTCAACACAGGTATGTCTGCTGTAACTTGCATCTTGTTCTCTTGTAGGGTTATCAATACATTCCATCTAGATCCTCCAACATCTGCAAGCCCTTTGAAATGACATCCCGGCAGTATCGGAATGTTTACGCTTTTAATTGTAGCCCCTAAAATAAATAAATGCAATTATTGAAGGGTTACCCCAATTTCTGAATTTTTTTAAACATTCACAATAGAATTTAAACATATTATTTCGGATAGAAAAGGTGGAGCAAGGCTTAATTTTGGGGTAATTTGCTTTGAATTTATCCTATTTTATACGTGAACAATAATACATGTTAAAAAACTGTAAATGGTTCAGAGAAAAGAGACATTAACAGATTAATAGTCACATATTTCAAGGAAGCAGTTGATATTTGATAACTTGTCCTATCAATTAAGATGGACACAATATCACCTATGTAGCATTATAAATTTCATAATTTCAGATTAAAGTTAGCACGGAACATGATTCCTGATTGCTTCTTTTTTATTACAGGCTTATTTACTAGAGATAGATTGTAGACTTTTTTCTGACGATTAGAATACTATAATTCAGTGCCATCGCCAAACAGTATAGGTGACACTAGACATGGATTGATATAAAGCTCACACACTGATAATAGCTCTATGTTTTTCGTATCAAACCCGTGTACTGCCTCATCTTGACTCCTAGTGGTAACAGTGGAAAACAGATGATTTCACAAATAATGTTTTTCGAGGTAGATATAATTTTGTAATCGTTTCTCCTGAATAATCACCTTGGTATTTATATTGATATATACCATTTTTTGGTTATTCTTCTTATTGTTCCGCTTGATAGCAGCCTAATAATTTATTCATAGCCTGTTTGCAATGTCTTTGGCGACAATCTTTATCACGAAATGTAAAAGAATGTATGAAATAACTAAAACAATGTTCTCCATTGTCGAATGCTGTCATCAAGTATTTGACGATTGCAAAACAAACAGATAAGCTCTTCAATTTTAAGATGACAGCCAATTAGCCATAGTCAAATACTGTAACAGAAGTGAAGGCAGTATAATAATCGAAAAAAATTATCAGCCAGAAGCTTTTGGATACTCCCTTATTTTCAAATGTAAATTAAGACAAAGATATGGAAGAGGTTTATATAGTTTAAGTACAAGATGTAATAATTTGTAAAAGTATAATTTTCCTTTTGTTTAAGTTACTTTATTTTAACAAGTTTATTTGCAATTATAGTTCCAAATTTAGCGTTAATCATATTTCTTGAATCTGAATAAACATTCATCTTTTTGTCATGTAGATTGGAGTCTAAAAAATTGTAACTTCGTTAAATTGATCTTGCATTGAGAGTTTTGTTTACCAAATGTTTCCTTTCGATTTCTAACGACGTTGCACGACTAGCAGGATGATTAACATAATTCATGGATATGCCTGACAACCAAATTATCGTTTTGAGCTCGCATCGTCTCTTATTATTAATTCTGACTTTTCCATTTGATAGCTTAATTTCCTCCTAATTTCCTATGCCGTGTTCTGAGCTACAAAGCAGGATACATTATTCGCATGAAAAAAATGTACATGGTAATAATATGACTATAGAAAAATCAGTCCTACCATAGAAGAACATTAAAATGACCTTCACCTTACAGACAAGTGATAAAATGTTTCATTATCCGATGGCAATTCTGTTCGTCTATTCCATTGGCACAAAAATAAATCCTTCTTCTTATCGTGTGTAGAGTCTTTACTATATGTACTGAAACATCAAGAGAGAAAGCAATGCTTTCAAATCTTGCCTTTTTGTGCGTAGATCTGTGTTGCCGATGTTCAGAATTAATTACTCGTAAAACTCGGGGTAGGCCATCAATGACTATAATAGACATTTAATCAGTATTTGCACTAGCCATGAATTTCAAACTAGGATTTCTAATGGCCAACTAAGCGGTGACGAACAATTTGACCAAGCCGTCTATTGCCTATAAATGTTTGTAGCCTTGTCAATTCTACTTTCGTTTCAGAATATCTTCCTTTGAAAAATTCTGCAATCCCTGAATAAACCATGGTCAATATTGATGAGCTTTTAGTATTGAACCATTGTTCCATCAATTCAATGAACACGTTATCCACACAAAAAATAATAACAATGATTTACTATCGAGGATAGTTCATCACGGTATATCTAGTAAGAATAAAACTTAAGTGACTACACAGAACAATGTTTTAGCAAAACCATTAAGAACGTTTTGAATCATATTGTCTATTTCACATAGGCCAAACTACCTACCTTGAATAATTTTGCCAAATATTGTTGAGACGTTTTGAATTTATTAGCAAATAGCATTGTGAATTATCGTTGATATTGACAATATCAGTACTCTTGGCATAATTGCAATTTTAGCTAATCATTAATTTTTTCAAAGTCAATCATATTATCTATTTCACATAGGCTAAACTAACTACCTTGAATAATTTTGCCAAATAGTGTTGAGAAATTTTGAATTTATTAGCAAATAGCATTGTCAATTATCTTGTTGATATTAACAAAATCAGTACCCTTGGCATAATTGGAATTTCAGCTAATTATAAAATTTTTTCCACATAAATCTTATCATCTATTTCACGTAGGCTAAACTAGCTACCTTGAATAATTTTGCTAAATAATGTTGAATTTAATAGTAAAGCATTGTGAATTATCGTGTTGACATTAACCCATGGATTATACGAGTGAACCGAGCATAATACATTTCAATTATTTCATTCATTCGAATTAAGTTCACCGTTAGCGCGCTCCGTATAACGCAGTTGAGCTCGCCAATGTATTAAGTTCGCATAGTCCAAGCGCGCTAACAGCGAACCTAATGCGGTAAGCGCGCCTCAGCGTTATACGAGCGAGCTAAATGCGAACCGAATCAAATGCAGCCTTATCACAGAGCCGTAACTGTTTCCATAATTGCCTTTTATGGCAATAAACCGGGGGTTACAAATTAAAAAAGTCATTTTTTCAAGTCATTGTTCTATTGTACGTCTTTAAGCTGTTCATACTAGAACATCAAATAATTATGTACATTATCATGTCTACGAATAATGTATCTGGCCAAATAAAAAATGAGTTGCAAGAAAAAAGCTTGATTAAATGCAAAAAATATAAAACATAAAACATAATTTGCAAGAAATCAAAGTTATCACGAGGAAGATTTATATGTTTTAGTATTATATTTATATATATATATATATACAACTTCCAAGTAAACGTAAATACAAGATGCAAGACTTTTCAGGCTTCAACGAACAAAACAGTATAAAAGCATTTTGGTCATGCGATCAAATTTCAATTTTCACACAACAAAATTTCAATGTAAGAAGAAACATGTTACATCACGTACATTACATTACATCACATTAGCTAAATTAATAGTTAAGTTCGCATGTACAACGCGGCGATAATTAATTAATATAATTCGATTAGGAGCGAGCTCAATTGCGATTAGGTTCGGTTCGATCGTATAACCCAAGCCTAACAAATCAGTACCCTTCCCTTAGCATAATTAGAATTTCAGCTGATCATAAAAATTTTCAACAGAAGTCATATTATTTATTTCACATAGGCTAACCTAGCTACGATGAGTAATTTTGTCAAATAATGTTGAGAAGTTTTGATTTTATGAGCAAAAAGCATTGTGAATTTGTGTGTTGATATTGTGTGAGCTTTTCTGGATTGCTAGGTTAATTTGGCTAAATCTGTTATCTGAGACTTGGGATAATAGGAATTTCAACCACTAATAAAGATTTTCTGTATATTATAATTTCTATTTCAAGATCCAATATCTAAATGTTAAACAGTGTAGAATATTGAATTTATGAGCCAAGAGCACAAAACATTATGAATTTATAGGGCTAATTTTTACAGAATTGATACTATATATTCAAATACATGATAGCAAGCAAATTTAAAATAGGCTAGCAAATTATTCTTGATTAATAGAATTGCTGCAATCTTTCAATAATTCAAGCAGTTTTAGTCTAGCGTAGAAACATTTTCTTAATTCAAGAAAATATATTCTTTATGAAATATTCACACCATTTAATTTCTTGTGTTGCTCAAAACAAGAATAAAAGCACACCCTAGCAAATGGATTTTCCTGTTTTGATATCTCGTCTTATCAAGCAAAAATGTCTACCATCTACCGTCATTATTGAAAGCTAAAAGTTGTCACATTTAGTGTGTTTTTAAATGCTTGAGCTTTCGCTCCATTTGCAGATATAAATATCCTGGACAGATTATTGAAATTTGAAATATTTGGATTCAGCAGAATACATTCCCGTAAAATCTCCCTCTTGTATAAAAATTGGTCCATATTAGTTATGCTATTTCTAAAGCATATCGAAATCTTTAAACTAAAATTTTCCAATTTTATTATTTCCCTTGGCCTTACTATAATTACTTGATACATCCTTGTCATTCAACCTGTTTACATTAAAACAATAGCAGCGGCGCCGTTCGTGGGATACCATGACCACAAAGAAAGGGACACCTACTTGTCAAAAAGAACGACACTGGCGTTGTAAAATATCCTATTTTTTTTGTTGCTATCTCTTCATGCAATAAAAATCTAGGATAAATTATCAGCGCAGCTCGCTGCTTAGACTACGACGATCATTTTCAGATATAGTTTGTCACATTTCATAGTTTAATAAATGCATGAAAAGAGGACAGACAGGCACGGATCTCTATTTGTATATAGATATCATCAGCCTATTGAAAGTTCCCCTGAAAAAGATTTTCCCTTAGAAAGTCAGAGAAATCAATGAAATTTTATCGGAATTCAACCAATAAAAATGAGTCATTGCCTGACAGAGTTTATTATGAAGCATGAGAAGCACCAGCATAAAATAATCATAAGCTATTTTGATGGCATGCTATTCACTAGATCACCTAAATGTACATACCATAATCTGATATTTATCCTCATAAATGTATAAAATCATAGTTTAGAAAGTATTTAGAATATAAGTGTGTTTCAATGAATCCTTTTACACAGTTTTCTGGTCCAAGAATGGTCACCGAGATCCCTCGTTACACAAAAATTGTGATGAAATTATCCTTAGAGTTTTAACCAGAGAATGGTCACCTGTAAGAACCAAATATACTGAACTGTAAAGGCAGTTGCCGACTTGCCGTTTGCTTTGGATCTGCTAGACGAACCAACAAGAAATCACTTAAATTATTGTAGGACTGAATAAATACAAGCACAGGCTTATGTATAGATATGTATACATGTATTTGAGATTTAGAAAAATTTGCAAAACAATTAATATATAATAGGCAATAATTGCGCTGAATCTATATGGAGATGAAAATAATTTTTTATGTAGTGCAATTACCAGACTTAGTTAACATAAGATTTGTAAGCTGAAGCTTAAAAGCTGCTATGTTCGAAAAATTTACAATATCCTCTGGTAGATTGTTCCATTGAGGTATAACACGGTTGAAAAAATAATTATGTCTTGCATTGCTCTTTGCAGAACCAATATAACATTTAGATTGATGTCCTCGTGTTCTTGTTGATTGTCTCAGAGTTAAATTTGATGGAATTTCTAAATCAACAGTGCCATTAAATATTTTGTAGAATAGACAGAGGTCGAGATATTGTCTGCGAGATTCCAGAGATAATAAACCAAGACCAATTAAACGATCTGAATAAGAATCCGTTTCATCTCCTAGATAGCAAGCAAAAGCTTTTTAAGGGGAAAACACTGGCGATGCAAACTCTAAGATAGGCCAAATGTAGGTAGTAAAAGCTTTAATGAGATGGTCAGCGTCATTCCATTTCAACGATTTCAACACATAAAACGATACACAATAAGCTTTCTTAACTATAGATTTACAATGATGAAATGCTTTCAAATCAGGAGCAATGTGAACTCCGAGATCTCGAATAGATGATTTCACGTGTGGTAGTTCATTGGCTTTGATATTATTAGTAAACCATGGATTACGGCTACCAATATGGAGCGAGGAGCATTTTTCTGTTGCCACTGAAATTTGCCAAGCGTCAGCCCATTCTAAAAATGCATCTATGGTGCGTTGGAAGCGATTGAGTTCTTCAACATAAGGTCCATCGAGAGAGTAGACTGTGTACAATTTTACAATGTTGTACAAATAACTTACAGGATGATGAAATTTCGGGAGATACCATAAGATTCTAGCTTGATCAAGAGCTTGCGGTGGGAAACAGAGTCAAAGGCCTTAGCCAGATCAAAATAAATAACATTGACACATTTATTTAGTTCTATTGCAATAGTCCAGTCGTTCAATACCTCAAGGAGTTGAGTACAGGTGGATCTACGCTTTAAAAAGCCATGTTGTTCAGTAGTTATTAAGCCATTAAATAATAAAAAGTCAGCAAGGCATCTTTTATAATAGATTCCATCAAACGACAACAAACACATGTTAGAGATACTGGACGATAATTTACAGATAATTCAGCTGGTTTCTTATACATGGGGCATATAATTGCTGTTATCCATAGGTTTGATAATGCCGAAGACATGAAGGATAAGGTAAAAATATAGGAAAATGGTTTGACAATAGAGTCTGTAACACCTTTCAGAAAGAAAGAAGGTAGGCCATCAGGTGAACCTGACAACTTTCCTGCCAAACCCTTTAAGGCACGAGAAACATCTTCTTCAGAGAATTGGACATCAGTAATAGTATTTGATGTTAGATTTGAAAAAGAAGGGATATTACCATCATCATTTGTAAATACACTTTTAAATTGAGAACATAGTAATTGGGCTTTGACATCATCTTGTGTTGTTAGCTCACCACTGTTTGTACGTAAAGGCGCAATACCACATTTCTTCTTTAAAATTTGTTGACATAAGAATAGAATGCTCTTGTATTTTGTTGGTGACTATTTTCTTTTCTATGTTAGTTGTACTTAAACAATGCTTTATTACAGTCACTCACACAGTGCTTATACTTGTCCATGCCACCTGGATTTCTCCGTAAGCGCCGTAGACGACGTTTCTCGCAGATAAGACGATGTATATAGTCAGGATATCGTTTCGACTTTGAGTTGATTTTTAGTGGGACAAACTGAACAATAATCGTATTCAACAAAGAAAAAAAACGTGCATAACATGAGTTGACAGATGTGCACACAGCAAAAAATAATATCCAATTGATACTAAATAAAATAGAATTTATCTCCTCAAAGTTTGCTATAGGAAAATCGAATTCTTGAATTGTTGCAGGTGGTGTGGGTACTAATTGCAATGAAAAACAAATAGAGGCGTGGTCACTTGAAGAAAAAGGGTGTTTTATTGAAACATCGAAGACTAAATGTTCATCATCTGAAAGTAACAAATCTAGTATATTAGAACCTCTCGTTGGCTGATCAACATCTTGTACAAACGCGCTTTCATTGCACATCATCAAAAAACGTTCAGAAACGGAAGAAGCAGTGTTGCATGACAGGGTAGTCCAATTATTATTGAGTAGATTGAAATATCCACAGACAATGGTTGAATAAGGAACATTGCAGTAAGGTGAAATTGCATTAAATAACGTTTCAGACATGGTATCTGTTAATCTGGAGGTCGATATATGCAGATGAATCTTGGTTTATTCCGTTGTTTATCAATGATATCAACAACAACACATTCAGTTTCAAGGGTCATGTTCCCTGTGTGAATACGAGTAGATTGTAATCTCGATTTTACCAAAATAAGAACACCACTACCTCGTCGAGAATTACGATCAAAACGATGGACTGTGTAAGTTTTTTCGGGGAAAATCATTGCATCACTATGTTTTGAATAATCAAGCCAGGTCTCTGATATGGCAACTACGTCAAATTTCCCTTGGTTTAGCAACATGTGTAAGAATGGTAGTTTATTGGAAATACTTTGAACATTGAAATATAAACATGATATAGTGTGATCAATCTCATCATTTTGTTGTATATCGTTATCATTATTATCATTATTACGATACCACTGAATTAATAATTATTAGGAGTTCTGACTTTAACAACAAAATATATATAACTTCTATACACAAGGAAAGTGCCGTCCCTGAACAAAACAGCAGTCGTGAAAAAATCGAGGGAATACAAAACATGAGATATATCATCCATGAAATTTCATTTCATAATTGATGCCTTAAATCAAAATTTGGCGTTGTGGATTACAAAAGAGAATATTTAAACCCAAGAAAAGTGTAAAAAAAACAACCGTCAAGGGACTAGAAAACATGAAGAAACTCATTCATGAAAGTTCATTTCAGAATCCATATCCATACCACAGAAAAATGTGTTGTATCCTTGATTTCATAGCTTCATAGAATTTCATGGAATTCACTTTGGTATATATATACTCCTGCATCTCCATTGCTATACAACGTATCATCTTTCCAATGGTAATGTTCACCAGAAGAAAGGAGATGCATTGAGCGTATTTCACACATAATCATAAATAGCTCGCAGGCTCTGTTCATTTTAAGCAGAAAGTGTCAAAATAGCTTGCAGCTTGCTTTATTAATTTTAGATGAAAGTCTGCAATGGTGATTTGGTAAAGAACAGATCAATCTGGATTTCAGGTTCTTTCTTTATTCAGATTATGTTGACATGGTTCGTAACTTCTAGCTAACTTGCATTTGATGGGGGTGCATTTGATTTTTCAATACCGCACCAATCAGGATGCTGAACTGAGAAAAATTTGATCACGTGTATAGTTTCCAGCGGACTCATTTACATATGAAGGGATGTAGGCGATCAAAGCCGCATCAATCACGAGGCAGAAAGGCCCTGTTTCTTTGTATCAAGCTTGCTCCTTCGCATATGATGGGGTGCATTTGAAGTTATAAGCTGCGTCAACTAGCAGACAGAGTTTCATGGCTTATTTTGTATAGACTAACTCATTTGCACATGATGGGGTGTAATTGATCGGAGCCGCTCAAATCAAAAGATCTGATAAAATTAGTCGTCATGCGTTCACAGCAAACAATCATATTTGAATGAAATACGAGTATTTCAGAAAAGGAGTAACAAGAATAAAACAGTCCTCGTACATCGAAATTTTGCATAAAATGTAAACTTAAATAGTATCATAATGTAATTTTGAAAATATGAAAGGATGCTGCGCTCATTTTGCACCTCCCTTTTATCTGCTTTGGAATACACATATCATCTACAAAAGTTCCTTAAAATATTCCATCGCTAGTAGTGTTGGTGTCCGGCAAGGGTGCATTTTCAGTCTTAATCTATTTAACATCAGCATAGTCGTCAAATCTTTATTCAAACAGTGATCATTTTCAACTGGTATATAACGGGACGGGAAATGATCTAAAATCAATCAGTAACTAACTTGGAGCCAATCCAAAGAAATAAATTATGAAAAAGTGCGCATCTGAACTAGTCGCAGGCCCTTTTGTCAAGATTTAGTAGGTCATCTAGAAACATAAACGTGTAAATTGTTTTTCAATCGATCTTCAAAATTCTTGACATACCAAGAAACAGATCCGATGTTTCTTGCTGATAAACCCTTAAACTATCTAATGCTTGTCGATGACATTGCTTTTTACTCCGAAATACGTAAGCGTCTTCAAAAATGCATTGATGAAACACATCTGTACTGCAATCAATGGAATATTAAACTTAATGATGAAAAATCAATATGCATGCACTATCTTCTCGAAATACCTCTTCAACGAACACATTCAATTTGATGTAATTGAATATTTTTGGCGTTTAAGCTACTCTGTAAAATAAATTACAACACAGAATTTTAAGGGGCGTTCACCAATCAAATTATTTGCAATACACAGATTCAGATACAACCCTATGATAAAACCCATAGGATCTATGCTAGTGGTTTTTGGGGCGAATCCATAAGCATATTGAAAATAACCAAATCAAGCCTTTCCAAACAAATATCATGCTAAATATGTTACAAGCAAATAGAAATTCAAGCAAAGTAGTTGTCAGAGGCAAGTTAGGACTCAAGATTGACATTAAATTAACACGATAAAACTTCTAATTAGAATGATTAGTTCTCAGCCAAAAACACTAGCTGAAAAATTCATCGAATGTTTTGAATGAGGATTTGAGCAAATAATTAACCACGAAATTAATCTTTTTCAGAACATGATTTCTTGAAAGTTATTATACAGAGTTTATATTCACGTTAAAGCATAAAATCATAAAAGGCAAAAACAGCAATATTGTATAATTGTTGACAAATCTTTAATAAAGAAGGTAAAACAATTTGAATTATCTGATGGTTTTATTCATTTTCCTACTGATTTGATTACACTAAGTTACTTTCACTTTTCAGGGATACTCTAGAGATACTATATATAGAAACAAATGATGAGTGGTGAGTTTGCTGAAAGTTTGTGAGTATCATATGGAAAATCTATTCAAATTCTCAAAGCAAAAAAATCTATCCGGTATACGAAAGTAATAAGGTCTTTGAAATTTTGTTTTATATATAGTAACTGTCAAAACCTAAAATATATGGCTCTCATATAGTTATAGAGTTTCAAATCTATATCAACTAAACTTATTGCGAAGAGTTTTGTACACATTTATTCTCTCGTAAGATGAACTTCAAGAAGAAATCTGTATTTATGCGATATGAAAGGTGTAAAAGGACTGTATCGCGTTATACTAACACTTTCGGTTCGTAGTGAGACACAAGAAAAGCGTTACAAAATCACGAGCCGCTAGGCACTTGATTTTTAGCTTTTGCGTGTCTCACAGAGCCTCGAGTGTTAACATAACGCGATACAGCCCGTATTACCCAATTCTATATCGCATTTATGAAATGCAATTTTTAACTTTGAACCAAAAATACCATTGAAATCGAGTCTTTTATGTTTACTAAATCTCTGAAATCTCGTTTAGAATTCTATTCTTTTGAGTCACGTTGCCATGAGTAATTGAATATTTGATTCTTTCGAATTTACGTTGCCATTGTAGCCCGAAATTAAACTCTCTAAGTCCCACGTGAATAAACTGTATAGATCAAAATTAATCTGTATAGCTTTTTTTTGAAATAGCTCCCAGCCAATCTTAGCTCAGAAGAACATTCTATGATTTAATAAATATCAGATCATCCATTAAAAGTTAACCAAGCAGATTAGCCTCGAGAAGAAGGCAATGAAAATACAATTTCTCTGTTTGAAAATTAATTTGTAGTAATATTGAGGCCTGAAAAAAGTTTCAGATATTCTTTATCCATTATACATGACATGATTTTCGAAGTAATAATCTTCTATATGATGTGAATATCTGAGTTGAAATACCGCTCGCTGTCTCATGATAATGATTCATAGCACCGGGCCCGATCGAATTTCCAATCAATGGGACAACCGACATTTCTCTAATATAGAATTAATTACTATGCTGTGCTATGATTCTATAAGTGCATCAATGTCACATACGTTACCTTCAGATTTTCCATTGAACATAAACATGATATGGTTCCTAAATTTCATTGCCTCCAAAAGCCAATGATGAGGTTTTCCATCAAAATGCGCATCGACGATCTTACCAAGGTTATCTACTTGCGCTGAGGAATACATTATACTTTCTTTTGGATTTGAACCATCGTAAATGATATTGACATCGGACAACTCAATGTGGCTTGTTCTCCCTGCTCCAATGTATATTTCTCCGGTAAAATCTATTAGAAAATAAATGTATATCAAAATCAATCAAGAATTAATAAACACTGTTGTAGTCTTCATGTGAACATGTAGAATCGAAGTCGTCATGTTGAAGAAATTTGAACAATCAAAATTAGTTTTAAAAGTGGAGGTCAAGCCTGTCTCTAATACGGCTTGGCTTACTGCAAATAACAGAACTGTTTTGGCTTCACGCAATCAGTTTCCTGGTAGTAGAACTATTGCTCCTAGTGCAGAACAATCGCCTAATACTGCTGATGGTAACACTGATATAACTAATGAAAGAACAGAAAAACAAATTCCACATCGTTCAGAAAGAAACATTCACCCACCAAATTGTTATAGATATAATGATACATAGAATAAACTCCAGAACTATTTTTGGAAAGGGTATACTGTCGTATATCGTCACATGTTATCACGTGATAGATTTGTTATAATTTAGAATATATTACTGTAGTACCGAGGCATTCAATATGTAATTACGTAGATCTTGATTAGGGGATCAGATTCAGTTGAACCGCAGTTGTAATCGGTCATGTTTTAACTATATCACGTTATATCACATTGATAAAATAGATATTACTTAATTTTTCACAGAAATAAAAGATACTTATTGCATAGACGATTTCCAAATTATCAGGGGTGCATCTTGAGAAATACTTCAGCAGTCTTTTCGCAAAAGAGTGGGAGATATGCCAAAAGTTTGTTTTGAGAAAAGAAGACAGTCAAAGAGATGATAGATGGAATTCATAAAAAATGTAGCCGAATAAATGTTGATAAAAGATCAAAAACTGATACATATTGAGTGCTATTCAAACAGCGGACCAGCCTTAATGTGGTCATGAGATATTTTTGTCGATGTTTTAAAATTAAATTAAGTAGTTTTATCCACTACAGTAAATAATATTGTTTAATTCTGTTTTTCTAGGGATTTGAGTGTAAATGACGGCATTGTACGTATATTCCAGACTTGAATCTTTGATTCAAAAATCGTGAATTTTTTAGTCAATAGGCCAGCTGTGACTGTTTTTATAGCAAATGCTGCCTGCCTGCAATGAATTTTGAGATCGCCCAAAGGAAATCCCTATGGATAATTCTGAAACTATTTGAGTACACAGACAGCAAAATAGAGAAAAATGTAAGAAAACAGGCCCCTAAAGGGATATAATTACATTCTTCACAATAAAAAAATAAACAAAGGTTAAAAAATTAAAAGTTGTCTCTATCGAAGATAGGCTACCACATCCCTATATTTAGCTGAGTTTCTCTTTTCACTGAAGGCAATGTTGATTGGTGCTCATTATGGATCTCAGTTGCGACATTGCAGAAGTTTTGAACGATGCACCACAGCTATTAGCAATTCAATTCGCTTTAAACCATTCCATCTATCATCCTTAGATGGTACATATTTGATGTTTTAGATAAAGTCAAGGCTGAGTTGACCTACTATTGATTTGAGCACGTTTTATTTTAAACAAAATTTCATGACATTACTTTCACGAATGCTCTTTTCAAATTCACGGGTAGACTTGTATTTATTTATTTGAAAACATTTCTGGGATTAAAATCATGCAGTAAGAAAATCTGGTAACATTGACATCAGAATAATTTTAGAACCTCGTTACAAACCGAAGGTTTAATAATAATCTGTCGAAAATTTAATAAAATCTTTTCGGTGAATTTTCCATGATGAAGTAGTCCTGCAGTATAGATCCCGATTGATTGTTGCATTTTCAGCCGATCAATTCGAGCATTCACAAACATTTTTAAGTTATAAAATGAAATAGACTTTGTAAATATAATTACAATATAATGCTGATAATTTCATGTTCTTTTCATTTGATTTACAAACTTGAATGTGTCGTTTAAATTTTGTTTCAGCGCATGTGTGTCTGTACTAACCGATTTAATTAAACGCACAAAAGAAAGGAAATGTTTACAGCTTTGAAATGATTTCCTACGATATGATTTCAAAAAAGTATTATCAAGTGATATAAGAGAACATAATGCGAACTCAATCATCGGCAACTCGAAATTTGAGGAAAGCATACAACAAAAATTGATAAAAGGCACAGTAGTCCAAACCAAATGACCATTCTAGCAAAGCTGTAAAACAATAATAAGAGTTAGGCAAGTTGATAATACCATCACGTGGATAATTAGTCAAGTCCTGCTATGGTAATCGAATCAGGGAAAATCCTTGTGTTAGTACTTTACAGTCGAGAGCTGATAAATAAATATGTAGGAAGACTTGATTTTATTAGAAAAAAAAGAATAAATCTGAGACAGAAACGATATACAGCTTCCCCAATACCTGATTCAATAATCAGCGAGTTTTTTGACTTTTTGTAAAAAAAATAATTGGTTAGAAAATCATTTTTGATACTCGACTTTATAGGATGAGATAAGATAGATATTTTGATTTGATTTTATTTGTTTCAGTATTGCCATTTGAATTATTTAAAAAACGTAAAAATAATCCATGTTATGACTTGCAATCACATGTTACAATATAGTTACAGTAACAAAAGGCCCGAAAACATTTACAAAAGTAAATTAAATTTAATATGATGACATTAAAAGCAATCAACAGATAAATTATGTTTAGGCAGATAACTCCGTACAGATAATTCCGTCCATCAAAAAACTGTTGAAATTACAATTATTTTGTGCGATCACAATTTGATTTTGATTGAAAACTCAATGACTCCTGAAGGGACATTTTGATGCATGTGCTTAGTCAATAACAGGTCTAACGGCAAATATAATTTAAATTTAATAATCTTAAAGATAATCAATTATACTAGAGGGGACAGTGGCTACAGTTACCCATGCAGGAATATTCTCTGCCATGGCTCTATGGAGACAGGAATTGCTGTCATGAAACATTTGGTATTTCAAACAGCTTTTATAAATATTTTCTGTAAATAGTCCCCTCTTCAGGGGAACTATCACCCTTATGAGGGGCTTTCAGGTGCCATCCATGTTACTGACGCTGATATTTGAATGAGACAAGAAAAATGTATTTTTTTAGACGATGAGTACCTGTTTTAGAATTCCTAATACCAGGGACCTATATTTTGCAAGATTCATAATGAAACAATTGTTCGCTTATACATGCTTTAAGCAAGGTTTTTGACCTCAACATAGATTCTGAAATGATTCGTAGATTTATCACGTTAACTATTTGTGTTCTATGCTCATAATTGGTTAGGTTTGAAGTTCTATGAACTTGATTTATCTATCACAAAATTTTGACGCCTTTTTGAAGAAAATCTACGAAACATATAACTGCAAAAACAGATCAAATATATGATTTGTTTTGTTGCATAAAACGGTTACAAATCTTCACTCACTCCTTCAAGCATTATTCGGTGGAAAAAATCTACTCTTGGTAATACACGCTTTTAAAAATCAATATACTTACGAAGGTATCTTTGTTTATCTGGTGTGATAAGTAAAATATTATTTCCACCGATTAGAACTCCACCAGTTAGGAATGATTTTCCAAAAAGATTCGCTGTATTTGCTCCTGCCCTTATCAGATGGAAGCAGGGAAATCCGTTATCTTGGTACAATAAACCTAATACGAAAAAAAATATGAATTGTCAAATATCATTAATAAGGAATACATATGCTCATATACCCATACTATCTAGCCAGTAAACTAAAACGTATCTTAGTGAAGCTTAATCCTGCCTCGCTAAGTCCCGAAAATCCTTTTTGCTAAAGTTTCACTGGCCTCTAGAAGAAAGCCATGTTAAATTGGGCTATGTTATTTATGTCAGATGACTGAAGCTTAATCACCCTATATATTTACTGGAGTGTTTCGTTTTCTTGTTCAAAACTCTCGGATAGCCCATAAAACACTGACAATCCTTCAATGTCCCATTGAGTATTGGGTAGGTGAGTCACACTGATGGGTCTCTGTAGCATAGCAGGGAATATCAAATATTACATTTCCCAAATCAGTACGATACCTGTCTGCTAAAGCATCCAACTCAATCAGGGCAGAGTAAAAATTTGATAATATAGACAATATACTATAATTGAGTACAAAAAATAGCGTGTGCCTTGCCAATTTGAATTATTATCATAAGCTACTTTGATATTCTCTAGTAGGTAATTTGACGCAAGCGATTTTTGAAATATCACGTTCGCGTCATGGTTAAAATCCAGTTCACAAAGCGCATAGGATTGTAGAAAATTTATTTTGGAAGCTGATTAAAAGGGGTGCTTTTGCATGATTGCTTTCATCATTATTAACAGAAGCGTTAGGGTATTATTTTTTGTAATACAAAATTATACTTATAATGCTTTATATAATACATGATTCTATCTGATATTTGAAATACTGAAGAAAACATAAGGAATAATATGACCATCCATATCAGTTAATAATGATATCATTGAAAATTCAAGAAATTTGCAAAAAGAGAAATCAAGCTTTTTCAACGAATTCAAATGTACATTTCGGTATTTCAATCGTTCAATCCAATTTGTATATAGCAAATTTAACAACATTTGTATACAGTAAATAACAGTAAATGTCTAGGTCTACATCGAAGAGATTAAGAAGATGGAGACACAACGTTTATGGTTAATGTAGATAAAATTTTCTGAGTGCGCAGAATAATTGGGATAAAATATTACTATTTTTATTGAAGAAGTATTTTCAAATACATATTTATTCATTGCTGAAGCCTGTCCGATTCGTCATCACTAAATTCATAGGGCCAATCATCCATCTATGTGCATCAATTTAGACTTTAATCATACCATACACTCAAAGAACTGGGGTTATCAAATCGGCTTAAATTGGAGGACAAGCGACTAGTGTACCCCTACATGTTTTCATCAGGACCTCATATTTTGATTACGCAAGCAAACACTTGTGTGATTGATTCTAAGACAAATCTCTGTCACTTTCTTCCTTCCCCGAAATGCTTCATCGAGTTTATGGCTTCGAACATGCTTCGATTGAAATTTAACAAGTATTATGCTTCCTAAAATGCTTTTAGTTTTCTAAACTTCTGTACCATTGTAATAGAATAGTATAAACGAAAACACGTCAACAGACTTAGGGAACTTTTTATCAAGTAATTATTTTCATCATGGATTAAATCACTGTTTCTATTTCATCACTTTGATTTTCGGCTCGTATTTGTTTCAGATGAGAAAATGGCGAATTTAAATATGAGTCTCGGAGTTAAATTTGAAAATCAAAACGAAATTTAGTTATCATAACTCCAACATTCCCTAAACATAATTTTACAATTTACGCAAAATGCCTAAAACTAGAGAGTACGATAATCTGCAGAAATTTTGGTTGATGCTTTTATCATCACGAAACGGGAACTACCGTTCTAGTCGGGGACACCTCTTGAAATAACCTATGTTAAGGAGCATAGTGAGGTCAAGCTCTAACCGAAAATTTTCGAGTAAGACAACAGTTCTATTGAGAAGATCTGTTCATGTTTTAGATTACTTAAATTCAAGGACTTACATTTTACATGTTCTAATAGTGTAACAAATTCGATTAGTTTTGCTATTTAGTAATCTGAACGTAATGTCAGGCAAGGTCCAGTACTGGTCCTACAGAAATAAATAATATTATTGAAGGAGATTATTTCTAAATTTATTGAACGAGAAGCGTTACCATGTAAACCAAATTCTTGGTCACAGGTAGTGACAGCTGAACCAAAAGAAAATTCAATTACTAACTTCTTCCAGACGAACCATCAGAAATTATTCTTGGAAATCTCAAAAAGACCAAAACCTACATCGAAGGCTCAATAATAACAACGAGAGGCAAAACTACATCAATCGAAGTCCCAAATGAGAAACTGGACAAGGTAAATTCATGGTTAAATAAAGGCAAAATAATTTTTAAAGATATCAGAAAGCGCGAACCGGTAGCTATTATACCGAACGTGCCAACATGAATGACTGCTGACGCAATTAAAGTATCCTTGTTAAAGATATCCCAGTAACTTTTTTTTATGAAAATGACATCCAGAATCTGTATTTGTTCCTACAAAAGAAAATGCTCTTGATAAGAGAATTTTACTTAGCCTAAAATCTGATGCATTTTCTAGGCCAGCAGAAAGCAAAATGTGGTTAAAGCTTGACTCGATTCTGAATGTTTGTGCATACCCAGATTTTAATCCAATACGTTGCCTTCATTGTGGCCGCTTTGGCCATAGTGGAAAAATGTGTGAAGAAAGTGACCAACAGCCAACCTGTTTTAATTGCGGTGATCAACATTCCCTTACCGATGAAGAGACTAGTTGCAATAAGAAACCCAAAAAGTGTGTTGGATGCATCAAATCCAAAATATTTCAACCACAATCAATATCTCACCATACGTTCAATGGAAAGTGCCCTCCCTTTCAATTAAATATGAAACGCAACATTGAAAACACAAACTTTGCGCCTATCTGTCACAGCACAATTTCAGAATTCAAGAACAATTTCAGCATATGACTCAATCAAAATACCGCCATGCCAATTAATCATGAACATTTCAGAATAACAATAGGTCTCTTTAACTCACCTTTCCAAGATTATGTAACCAAGCCTCTCAACTGTCTATCTACCGGAACCATTGATATTATAACATCCTTCATGAAAAAATTATCACTCGTCCTCACAACGTTCACTACTATATTAAAATGCTCCACATCGATCAACCAATATTCCGTAACACTTATTTTGACTTTACTTTGCTGTTGGGATGTCTATCCGAATCCTGGACCAAATTACACTGAGAACATCATCAGTTGGAATTGCAATAGCCTTACAGGAAAGCAACATGAAATAGACCATCTCAAAAATAAACTTACACCGAACATCATTGTCCTATGTGAATCAAAACTAAATAGCTATGTCAGCATCTAGAAAATTGTCCTAAATGGATTCACCCTGCATAGAAAAGATCGTCAAAACAGCTATGCTGGAGATGGGCTTGTATTGTACATCAACCATCACATCGCTTGTAGAAGACAAACCAAATGGGAAAGTAATGATATCGAGATAATGGTATTTCACATTAAGTTTGGAATGAAAAAGCTGGCACTAATGCTAACATGCCACCCGCCAAATCGTGTATTAAAAGAGTATTTTGACTGTCTAAATGGCATAATGGAAGAGGTGCTGAAAACAAGGTCCGAAATAATGCTACTAGGTGATCTGAATTGTGATGTAATAAAAAAACATCAATAGTATAACGGGAAGAACACTACAAGAATTTATATATAATTTCGCTCTTACAAATGTGATAAATAGTCCAACAAAACCAACATCAGGAACTTCACTCGATGTTATACTTGTATTCCATCCAAGACATTTCATGGGTAGCAACATAGTGGCAACTGGCTCTTCAGACTACAGTATATGTATAACAAAATACAAAACAAAACGTCTATGTGCACAGCCAAGATTGATCAGTTACAGAAGGACGCTGAAAACTAACTTCAATTCCCTGAATAATGATCTTTGTAGTATACAATGGGTAAACACATACACAAATGACAGAGGAGAACTGTTATCAGATGATGTATGGAGAAAATGGTTTTCGCAGTCAACTCAGTAATAGAAAGGCATTCACCACTAACAATTAAGCTCATCAAGGCAGAGAGACCGCCTTGGATCACTGCTAAAATCGACGAAGCTATCCGATTGAGAGACCACCTGTCAAAACTACCAAGAAATAAAGATAATATCTTCCGTTTTCGAACTCAACGAAATTTAGTTACACAGCTCAAACGACGCAGCCTCCAAGAATATCTCGAAATCTCTTCTAAAATTGATCCATCGAAGTTTCATCGCAACATCCAAAAGATCACTGGTATTGGAAGAATAAAAACTGCTAAAATTGCAAATCTACGAGAAAGCAATTGCATAATCACCTCTGCTAAAGAAAAAGCACAGCTAATTGGAAGCTACGTCGAAAAATGTATCCCACCTTCTCTAGATTGGACTGACGAATTCCTCAACAATCACCCGAGCATTAACAAAATTACGAATCTTTCTTGCACATCCTTCTGTTTTGAGTACACCTCAGACGATGAACTATACAGCATCATCAATAACTTCAAAAGTAACAAAGCAACTGGAGATGATAATATTTCTTCAAACCTCCTTAAAACAATTCTACCTAGCCTCACTTCCCCTATCACCGATCTCTTGAATCACTTAATAATTATTAACGAAGTACCAAAGGACTGGAAACATGGAATAGTCTCACCAATATTCAAAAACAAAGATCCATCAAACAATGAAAACTATCGCCCAATTACTATACTCACTCATATTTCTAAGGCATTCGAAAGAATCTTATCAACTCAACTCCAACATCATCTCACTCCAATCTTTCCACCTGATATGTTTGGATTTATACACTGGCATAGTGCCGAAATGGCCCTCTTGACACTTACTGGAGATTTTAAAGCAGCCATCAACACCAATAACTATACTGCAGTTGTCTCTCTCGATCTCTCGAAAGTATTTGACATAGTGAATCTTCTGCTAGAGAAACTGCAATCTTATGGAATCAATTTAGCAAGCTGTAAATTAATCAAAAGCTACGTAAATGGAAGATCACAATCAATCAAAATCGACAATCAAATTTAAACTCCTTTCTTCTGCCCTCGAGGAGTCCCACAAGTTTCAACAATGTCACCACTATTGTTCAATATCTACATAGCTGTCCTGTCATTTCTTCAGATAAAATCCTCTTTCATACGATAGGCAGATGATACCAAGTTATACTATTCCTCGAAAGAAAAACATACAGCTGTCCAGCACCTGAATCAAGATATGCTAAAGATACATCACTATGATTCGAACAAAATTGTCTAAAGCTAAACTCATCAACAACACAAGGCCTTATGATTACTCACTTCCCAAAATCCAGCATCCACATAGCCAACACATACGTCAACCAAATCAGCACTAGTGGAACAAATAATGAAAACATCACAATTGACGATATCACCTTACCTTGGCTAGATAAAATAAAGATTTTAGGTGTTCATATTGACAACAAAATAAATATGAGATGTCCTCTCCAAAATTGTATCAGAAAAGCCAATCTATCATTATATCAAATTAAACAAGTCAAAAAATCATTAAATCCTAACATGGCAAAATCACTTTACATCACATACATCCGTCCTCAACTTGAACATTGTAGTCTTCTTTTACTTGGAATCACTCAAACTGATAGATTAAAACTAGAAAGAATTCAGAAGAAAAGTCTAAATCAGCTAACACGACGTAATACTGAAATGGAGCACCATCTTCCAAGTCTACGCATCAGATAAATTATCAAACCTTATTCACAATACATTGTCAACGGAAACTCCCAAGCTCATACACTCTCTTTTCACCATCTCCAACACAAAATATGCATGTTCTAGCCTACCAAAAATACTGATCTCCCAAGTATGTCGAACATCCCTGATGAAATGGCCTAGGAAGTTGATAACAGAGTCTGGAAACTTTTTCCCAGAATTATTGCGCAGAGAAACGGCAAGAACATTTAAACAATCAGCTGTCACATATCTATTGTCCCTTGAATGGAAAGTCAATTATTGGTTTATGTCAATCAGCTGTCGGAAATAAAATGAAATAAAATAAAATAGAATAAAGTAAGAATACTTAGTACATCTATCATTTTCATTTTATAAGATATATGCATATACATACTTATTACTATATTTACTTATTACATATTTACTACATCAATAACTATATTACTTCTGTAAGTATTATAGCTACTTAAATTATCTTGTTAAATTCCTATCAATGTTAAACGTAGCCTTCCATTGAATAACTTCATCTCATATTTTGTTGCTTGGTTTGTTTTCTCGGGCATGGAATTTATAAGACTCTTGTATAAAATTGATTCAAAAACATTTGCGAATTGCTTGTTTACTTTTTGAAATTTGCGAGGAACTTTCCAGCCTTAACTATGAGAAAATAGTGAACGATGGAGCAACCAATCAGAATGCAGATCATCGAATAGTACCCTATTCGGTTTCGACTAATAATAAATATTAATGGATTGGTTTTCAGAGAAGTAACGTGGTACGTCTTACCAGCACGAGTTGTATGTTCATTGAAATTTATCTCCACAGTCATAGAAACTCCTTCACCCGCTTCAAATTTTATTGTGTTGATTTTCATATCAAGGCCTTTTACTAGCTCTAATGTTTTGTCTGTTGTATCACTAACGAAAGTCATGTAATTTTTGCGTTCATCCACATTTGAATAAATTCTCCATTGCCAGCTGTTATCCATAATTCTTCTTTTGAGGAATTCGCAGAATTTATCAATTTTGTCTGGATGGTTGACATTGATGCAAGAGCCAATTCCTTCAATAGCAGCAGTCATTTGCATACCAGATGTATCTGTTTCTGCAAATTAAAATTAACAATTACATTCTGTCTTGATTATTATATTAATGGATAGCTTGGAGATAGAAAACTACAAGCATCATTGGCAAAAAAAGTTTAAATTCATATACGATATCATTAAAAAGTTGCCATACACTTGCCATGTTTCTATTCATATCCACTGAATGAGGAAAAGTAGAGATACAGGAATGAAGTGCTAAAACATCACGAGCTCCATGCTAGTGATTATTAGCCTCTCCAGTTGTCATCCGACTTTTTGAGTTTTGTAAATATTAATACAATCATTTCCAAACCTTTTCTAAAATAAAACAAACGTCTGCATCCCATTCGACGACGAATTTTCAGTTCACGAAATCATAATTTGAAATTTAAGTTTTATATATTCATAGATCGAGCAAATGGAATACCATAACAAGAGAGATATTTTTGAATGATTAAAGACATATACAAAGATGTATGTATCCAATTTTACAGTAGATCCCAAGGAAATTAATGTACTCATGTTTAGATTTACCTTTTAGTTAAACCTTGAACCATGGTAGACCTAGCCTGTAATTTTCAATCATTTTGTCTTTGTATTTTGCATGCTGCATGGCCAATAACTCAGTTACCTCGTTTTTCAAAAAATAGAAAAAAAATCTATAGACACTGTTGATGCCAGGCGTGTTTTATGTACACGAATTAATTAAATTCAACACTGTACAAACCGCTTGATTTAAATTAAGTTCTATGGCAACTGGTATTGATACAAATCAGTTTACTATATGAATACATCTGTGCACTCGAATAGTGGGGAAACTGGTATTGAATCTATAAACTCAAACTCAGTCAAAAGTATCATGCCAGGGAAGATGAGTTGGCTACCAACAAAGGATGATGTCAGTATCTTAAAGGGACTTGGTGTTCTTGTAAGCAACACTCATGAAGATGCAAAAGGGAGATTAGGTTCTATTGCAAAGCAAGGATTTGCTTGAACTCTGCATATGTTTATTTGATCTCCTGCAATCATTTCATGTTAAACAACAAACATTCAATTCTGAAAATAATATGATTTCAACAATCGCAAGAGACTCAAGACATCCGTATTATGATTCCCGACACAAGCGACGTCACATATTGTATGTCACAAATAACACCTTATTGAAATAACAAAGATCCAGACGATCATCAACTGATAGTGATTGAGGATACTAGCCTACAGACCAAACAAAACTACATTCAGGTCTGCTCCGATTATAAAACGGGGATATGCACAGTTGACCCTGAATATGTAGGAATGTAATTTCAACCACGCTAAGCATTGTTGGCGTTTTGCATAAAAAAAGGTTGTTGCAATAAAGGGATTTTAATAAATTTATTTATTATTATTATATTTAATAATAAATTACTTTATTTCATAATAATCAAGACTTGTTATGAAAGACTTAAGTGCTTTGAAGAGAATTGGAGTAAGAGACTTCTAAAGGTACAAGGGCATAAGGCAACACACACTGAATAATAAACATGCATCCAATCAATACCACTCATCATATTAGCAGACTACGAATGCGAGGCAATAAAAAACTCATTTTCAACTTTGCTCTGCAAGCAAAATTTTTTAGACTCACAGCTATTGATGGCCCTAACCAACAATGCAGTCAGCAAATCTATACAATCTCTTGTCCTGATGATTCAGCAGTGTATCAACAAGAGGTTGTCAGCATTCCAAGCTCAATTTGGTTATTTCAATCAGAATCAAGCAACTCATCTCCCGTTTCAGCACATTCCCAGATCATATGTTCAAAGGCAGTTACTCCGTCAATAGTATTACCAACAGATGATATAAACAGTGATGCACATAGTTCTTCTAATTTTCATGCTAATTCTTATCTCACTTCCATTTATTTTAATTCGCGGTCATTTATGAATAAACTAGAGCCATTACAAGCAGTTTTGAACTCACAAATTTAAGGCATTATTTCTGTCACTGAGACCTGGTTGTCTCCAACAGTCCCTGACCAATTACTTTTGGACGGAGCTCCTAGTTGTTTACAGCGTAAATGATCGAACATCGGCTATCTATGGTGGTGGTGTAGAAACATTTTACAAAGACTTTTTAATGTTATTTCGACTGATATTCCAAGTCAGTTTGATTTCCAGTTTTATCGCTAGTTGCTGATATACTACTATCTGGAGCAAAGTATCACTTTACCCGTATTTACCATTATTCTTTATTTGCACCATCAATTTGCATTATTGACTTTGAAAATCGTGCCAACACCCTTGCATCATCAGTTGTGATTTCCATTATCCTTATATCAACTGGATAATTCCATGTTTCTATTGATCAAGTGACGATGGTCATTATCAGTTTTTATATGCTGTTCTTAGAAATGGCTTAACTCATCTAGTTAATGAACCAATTCGAAACAACAATACATTGGACCTACCACTATCATGAAATCCATGACACATCCTAACAATAGAAGTTGATTAACCCTTCACATTTTTTTGTGATCAATTATTTAAAAGATTTATACACCATCTCGACCTACTCAAAGCATCGATTTTTATACTGGTTACAATTTTCGTAAAAGTGTAAGTAGGTTGAGAAACTTTGGATCTCCATCACTAATGTACTCGACATTTGTATATCTAAACTTTTTCGTGTTAAAGAAATCACAACAATAAACAATTATACCAAAAGTAAGGTAGGAACATAGTAAGATGCATCAATGCAGCTTAAAAATTATTCAAAAAGAATGATGAACATTAATCACATTATGAAATTCTTATAATCAATATAAGAAATCTGTTAAAAATTTTAATATCGAACGTGAAAACCAGTTATTGGCTGATCCTTCACTACATTCATTCTACTCTTTGTTAACAGGAAATTGATTACTAAAATTTCAATTTCTACAATTTTAATTGATCAAGATAGATGAGCTTATTACAGAAGCTACAACCAAGTCCACTTTATTCAATAACAATTTTCAAATGTATTCACTACTGTTAATGGCATCATACAAGATTTTTCTTCCCGATTAGAAGAAAACAATATACTTACTTTTGTCGAACTTTCTAATCCAGATGTCGTCAAGCTTTTGAATAAGCTTCCTTAAATAACATCGCATAAACCTGGTAGATTATGCGCCTTATTTATATAGGCCATAAGAATACAAATCATTTTCGTCTACTATTTGAAATCTCTCTTCTGATGGGTGATCTTCCAAAAGTGTAGAGGACTGCAATCATCAACCCTATTTTAAGAAAGGCAGTGCTTCGAAAGAAATAACTTTAGACATATCTCTCAGTTACAGTGTCACACTCAGAATTCTATGGCATCAAATTTGAATTACTGGCATGGCTTGAATCGCTTCGTTTTAACCGATCATAGTAGGTTTCAATTGGTAGTGCCTTATTGCCATCTCTCCCATTCCCAAATGGTGTTCCTCAGGGATCTGTGTAGAACCTTTGCTTTTACTAGTATTTATCAAAGATATAACAGACGGTTTTGAACCAGACTGTCACGTAATGGAAATTGCCGATGATGCCAAGTTTTATTCAGATAGAAACAATGCAACCCACACCAGCATTGCAACAAACATTAATATCTTTTACAGCAAGGCCTGGTAGCTGGCAACTTTGCGTGGCATATGACAAATGCAGTACATTATCTATTGGTTACATCAATGCAATTCCATCTACACCTTATGACTTGTAAACAAACATTTTATCTCAAACTGACTTTGTTGGAGATTTTGGCAAGACTGGATCATCCAATTTCAAATTTTCTAAACATTATGAAAAGATAGTAGCAAAAGCAGAAAATCGATCTGATTTGTTTAAAAAATATTTCTCCCCAAGCAATGTCATCTAACTCGTCAAATCCTTCATTACATATATTCGTCCGATTCTTCAATCTGACACTCAAGTATGGAGTCCCTTTTTATTGAAAGAAAGACTAGTAGAAAGAGTGCAGAGACGCTTCGCTGAAGCCCTATGCGGTCGCTGCAGCATTAGCTGTTATAATTACAATAACAATATTTTGAAGCTATTATTCGAACCTTTAGAAATCGGTAGATTCAAACTAGATTATACAAGGTTTAAAAAATCATATCTAATTCATTATCGCGTCCAATGGACTTTCTTTTTTCACATTTTACCCTCACATTATAGAAAATAAACCTCAAACAAACAAGAGGAAATCCACTCAGACTTAAAAAACGACATATCAATAAAAATAATCAATCACTTAATTTTTTGTATTAGAGTAGCTATTTGGTAAAACTCGCTTGATGACATTGTTGTTCTATCACCATCATTTAATGCTACTTGATAAATACCTTAGTATGCCTGAAAATATATACTTTGTAAATAAATGAATTGATAAAATTAATAAATAAACATCTTGAGCGAAACATCGTTTTACAAATCGTACCCATAATTAAGTTATTTTTCGTTTGCTAATGGAAAGTTGTAATTATTGTATTTTATGGCAGCTCAAACATATTAAAATTAGCGGTTTTTCATTATTTGCAGATCTATGCTTTACTGTAGGAATTCATGGATGCTCTTTTGACAATCAGATCGAAAAAAAACATCGGCATATTTTCTAACATCAGTTCATATATAGAATAAAGCTAGAGATACAAAATATTTACAGGCTTTTAAGTAGTTGTGCCTACTTAAACTGTGACTGTAATATGATTTCTGCATCGAAACGTTTCCAAATCATTACTTGTACTTTTTTCAAGTATGGGACTATATATCCTTTTACTCGAAAAAGGCTTTAGAGACACGAAGAAAGACGGAGTTGTAATAGAATCAAGAGACTTAATTACTGAGAGATTTTCTGAAGCAACTTGAATGTCTCTTAACAGCCAAGAAAATATAATCATGTAACAAAATATGTAATATATGGTGTTTTATAATCCATAGTATGCAACAAAGGCTTCTTAACTTGGTTTTTCAAATAGAAATAAAATTCATCTTTCCGAAATGCTCTTCTTATCCAAATATAATGTAACGAATATCGTGCCAGCATGAGAGAAGCACGAATTGTCGAGGTATGATTCGAATTAATTGCTTGGGAATTAAATTAAATTGTTACCATTCATCAGAAATTTTACATCGATATTGTAATTTATAACTATAAGTTTTTCGCTTATAAATATCATCGAGATTTGATTCATAGATAAATGAATTTGTCCAAGGCAATACACCAATCTTCAATGCAAATATATTTACTTTATTGGATACACACGTAGAGAGAGCATTTTGATATTAAAGTTGCATCAAAATAAGCTATTTCCCTTGATATTGGGTGTCTTCCATGCGAGTTATTGTCCGAAGGAGCATTTTATCTAGCAAATTGATGTTATCCAACAAGTTTCATGGATTACTACAGCGAATCATTTTACATGGAGTAGAGCATGGTAAGCGTTGCATCACATTTCAGTCCTTTTCAAGAAAACGAACTATAACTATCAGAACATCATTCATTGGCTTATTAATCAATGGCCATTTGAGGAATTTTAAGTAGTTCTTTAGCATACATCTGAATAGCTTTACTATTTTAATTTTTACAGTAGTGCCAGATTCATTTCTATGCTCTGTTTTGAATATTGTATTGCATCATAACATAGTTTCATAAAATCACAGTAACTATTACCTGGTACAGTTCTAAAAGTTAAACCAGAATCAGCAGAAAATTGCTTAGCTTGATGATGAATAGAACTCCACTTTCTTAATGCTATACCTATAATAAAATCATAGATTGATGTTAGCACACAATCCTCGTCATCATCATCATCGCCAAAATGTGGTATATCACGTGATTCACTGTTACTATACAGTTCTCGGAAGCATTATTGCAATGTGTGTCACAGTTGAGCAAGCCTCTAGTGCATCTTTAATAACTGTGAGAGAGGCAAATTAATAACTGGAATTGGCTAATAGCGTCACAAATTAAACTGTGGTACCTGCAACTCATTCCCGTGTTTCTCTTGTTGCCTCTTGCTACGAAACCACATTTAGAAACTCTCTGAGGTAACTGTATAGTAGCAGTGAACCGATTGATGCGTAGGTGAGATCATCTTTCGAACAATACTAAAACCTATTGCACTATATTGGAGATATATTGAAGGACATACTATCACACACCAAGTAAAAAATTAGAAATGAGAAAATAGAGCTGCTATAGTTATCCGTGACGCTCCATTTCATGTCAAATGACAACAACTTTTCGGAATTTTACAGTGGATGAATATAATGATAGAATTGACTACCATATATGCCAACAATGTATATAAAACAAATGTCAATGACTCTAGGATAGACCAGATACCAGATACCCAATAGCAACTATACCTATATCAATCACATAGTCATAATATACCGTACAAGTTTTAGGAATGTTAGAATGAAATCTCTAGCTCTTATGTTCCTCGTATTAGTGTAAAAAGTAAAAGACATGACAGTATATAGATTTTTATATAACTAAGTACATGTCTTTATGTTTTTATCAATACTCAGTGCATAAATTATAATATTTATTATCATGAATATAATGTGTTCTTAAATCTTTTTTAACTGAGATTTGCTCAAATCACAGCAATTTATTCAATATAATAATATTTCAATTGACTAATTAATAGAAAACCATTGCATTTATTTATTTCAGAAGAATTCCCAGTTATTTGTTCTAAACTTCAGGTGCAAATGCAATTCTTTGATTTTAGAACTAAATAACTTTTTACATCTAATCATAATTCAATGAGTTAATTGCAGATTATTTGAATTTCGTTTATCAAAATGAATGCCTCAATTGAGCAATTATTTGAAAAAGGATTTTGAAATCACAAAGGCTTCCACATAAATTGTGATGAAGAATGATTGGATAAAAATCAAGAAAAAATTAGGCTGTCATAAACACGACTATAAAAATGGTGGAAAAGATCGTTTTACATCACCCATCATAAATTATTGACCAATATTTAGGGCGATTCTGAAGGTATTTGTGTACTGATGCCCAAAAGAATGCAAAAGAAGGTCCATTTTATAAGGGGCAGTAATTGAAAAACACAGCTTGCAGCAGCTACGGTCGCGGTCTTAAGGGGTATCATATGTAGCAACAGTTTCAAAGGAATATGCTTTAGAGTTCGAAACTACCTCAAACTTCATGTTTTACAATTAGAATCCCTTTTTATGTTTATTTCACATGACATCATATCTCCCCTGCGATCAGAGGAGGTTACAACATTCTAGAATTCCCAAATTTGCTATATTAATCGTCTAACCCTGATTTTGATTGACATACGACAATGAAATTCAAAAAAAGGAGCAGCATTCCTCGAAACAAATAATTGTGTAAGCGCCAATTTCTACTGAATTAACTTAAATTATGTATTCTACTGCGCATGCACATACTATATTGCATAGCGCATATATTAAACTTTAGTTGCCAAACATCACCGAAAGAGCAACAACAACTTTCCATCATCGGACACACGGTATGAATTCTTTACATTATATTATATCAATAATCTTACATATCTATATATATTCAATCTTTTTATAGCATTTTATTAGAATTTTAACATCACTTTCATTTATTTCATTTTAAAGTTTGAAACGGTAAAACGGTAATCCGTAAATCGGTAGATCATTACAAATCAGTGCAAGTCATATTAAACGTTTCTCTATCAAAGAAAACAACACATAATATTGACTTGCTCAAGTCTCACTTCTGTGTTATGCCCGTCTTAATGGATTAAGATTAAGAAGTGAGACTTGTGTCCTTTGAGAAATCTATTGTCTTCAAACACAGAGAAATCGCTTCAGTTTTCAGGAAGTGACACACATAATCTGTTGTGCTCCAGGGAGTCAATGTGCAACTTGAAATCCTTCTCTCGTCATTCACAAATAAATGTGGAGCCTGCAATTTGAGAAGCTATTGAGTTTGTGTAGAGTTCTGAAAGATTACGATTTATTACATGAAGATTCTTCAAAGGTTTACTTACAAAGAGAGTGACAACAAATTATGGTGCTTATTTACCATGTAGAGCAAAACGAAATACAAACAGGATTAGTGTAAGCACAACAAACAAATCACATCATTGCACCAAAAAACGTTGGTTGAAGCTTTTCCTTATCATCAAGTTGACCCTGTCGAAGATGTTTGTTTTCAATGGCAGAGATGTGTCGTAGTCCATTTGTTCTGGCATTTCTTTGAATGATATCAAATAATGATCAAATCTCCGTTCTTGAAAAACCTCGCGAAGTCGTGATTTCTGAATATCGTAAATATTTTGTTCTGATCATTTGTCATTTGCTACGTTTAACAAAAGACCAAACTACTATTTTAAAAAAACAATTAATTGTCTTTACTTTATAAGATGTGAATGAACATTGAATATTCTAAACGTTTTGTAAACATTTCTAATTCCAGGAGCCTAAAATTCTTTAAAACGTTATCACTATTAGAGAACTTGCTTGTGTTGGGTGCCCCGTCTTTTTCCGCTTTATCAGCGGGTGAGCATTTATGAAACAATAGGATCAAACAAAATACCGTTGTGCAGGATTATGCAAAACGGCTCTCAAAGGGCACAAGTCCCGCTTTCCAGTCATGAAAATGAGGCAGCGAAAAGAAAGCGGGATATGAGCTAGTCAACACATAATATCATTATCGTAACATATTTTGTCTATCCTATCATTCTAATGTTACTGTCATTCACCGCGACAACTCTGTGAAAGTAATAAGAACTGGCGTTTACAAATTGAGACAGCAATGCCCTACTAAAAAAGGCACATGTGGTATTCCTCTGTTTTTAGGAGCTTGACTCATTTCACTGAAAGAAAGTTAATTTAAGCATATTTTTGTCCAAATCAGCATTATTTTATCTACCGTGCAACCCCGTTAATATCACTACGGTTAATATCATGACCCTTTTAATATCATTTATTTTCCGAAACCGGTTTCTATCAAACTCAACTATTTCAACCCGGTTAACATCACCATCCGCCTATTATCACGTTTTTTGACAAGTGCAACGACAATGATATTAACGGGGTTACACTGTACCTACAATAGAAAAGGTTATCCGTATCAACTACCTGATGCAAACACCAATGGTCAAAATGGTGTGAAATGAAACACTCAAAAGGCCAAGATGGATTGCCTCGCAGGTTCTGAGTTTTCTATCTAAATCGTGAATGTCTTAATTAGGCACAAGTGTGTTTGTAGCCTGGATGCAGACAGACTTTTCCTCGTATATTCCGTCTTCAGTATTAATTGTTTTTACTGAAATAATATTGAATGAATATTTAAATAAGGAGGATTCCTGTTAATACTCAAATTTCATTATTTTAAAATATTTATCAATTGTCAAGACAAATTCTCTAGCCATCTTTTATTAGCCTATCGAAAGAGACCTCACAACAAATCATACTGGAAAGAACAATCAGTGCACTAACCTCGGTGCAAAATCGCGGATGAACCATACTAAGAAAAAGTATATATGCACACAGACTAGCGTATTTGCTTCAGAGTACATACATAAGAGTTCCCATTTTCTCTTTGTTAAACATAAATGATTTGCTAAACATACCTGTCACGATATTATCTGACTCGCACTAGTGAGTCTAGGATTGATTAAAAATTCAATTGATTTCAAATATTTCTTGTTCGACTTACTAGCAGTCTTTGCTAATATCCATGACGTTTCCATTCTTGTTTCATTCAATACAGAATATAGAAAATTATCCAGCCTCACATTATCAGCAATATAAAGGACAAATATATCTACCATTCGAAAATCATAACGATTGTAAAGTATAACTTCAACTCTTTCATTATCGAAACCGAAAAGAAATGCATCACCTTTGAATCTGGAGGACACAATAGAAAAAAATCATTAAAAATCTAAATTAAAAATTGCAAATAGCTTGAGCTGTTATTGGAAATGCCTTGGCTACTTTTCAAGTTCTTTTTAACGAAAATGATGTTGTTTTTATTGATAAATTATCCGTTAATGCATAATATGCCATCATAATATTATAGCTCTCGCTCAGCGTGTCTGGAAGCCCAGGCTTCATTACACATTGGTAATCTATTTTGAAGATTTTAAATAGTTACTACTTAAACTCTTCTTTCACCAAAAAGACAATTTATTGTCCATTTTAAATGCTTTTTGAGCATTGGACATTGAGAAAATAATTGAGATTCCACATTAATATCAATATTCTTTAGACCTTTCAAAATTCTTATTAGTTTATGATTAGAATTATGTTACAGTTTTGCATGTTATTCAACAAATATAACTAATGCCGAAAATCCGCACGCACATGGTAGCCTGAAGTGGGTTATTTGATATCGGATATTTTAAATTCCCAGTTGCATGCAAATGTATGTTTATATTAAGTTGTGGATCATTTGCCTCGATTCAATATAAATGATTCAATCTATGAAGAAAAACAGATCGAAAATCTGTTGTAACGGTTTCAATTTTTCTGTTGAATTAAGAAAACAGAACTTTATAAATGAGAAATGAAACTGGTCTCAAACGAGTACTTTTGGAATTGTAAAAGAACAGATTGAAAATTCTGGTTAATTATTATGAAAATATGCCGACCCTATAATCTATTGTTAAGGAACACAACCTAATTGCTGATGTGAAAAATATTAGCATTAACCAAATTAGGTACATATATTTAACTTGCATAGTCTCTCGTTTACCAAGATATTTTAAAAGCTTTTCACTGCATAAATTAATCTGGTATGCTAGGGTTATTATAGCTGAGAAAAATCCGCACAACTATGAACGTGGGGCAAAATAAGAAAAGGTAAAAGCTATTCATTGTGACGTGAATCAGTCTGTGTATTCGCCAGGATTTTGCTAGTGTATTTCAACAAACAATCAATCACAATGTATAGTCTTGTGGCGCAATTCTTATACGATATGATTTCTACCCGGTATAGTGTAATCTCTACCACAAAAATATGTGGAAGGAGCAATATCCAGAAAAAAACAGTTGCAAGTTCCCCGCGGTGGAGGGAATGAGTCATATATGATTGAAAGGTAGTCAATATTTGGAGGAAAAGAGCAACATTGAAGGATCTTTTTTGTGGCATATAAGCCTCATTCCATAAGGCATTCAACTCAACGCAGACGCTCCTATTGTTTTTATCATGTGTTATTGATCTTATTTCGTTAAATTACAGTCATCTAGTTCAAGCTCTTCGTAATTTTTTTCCAAGAGAGTATGTGCGAAAGCCATTTTACAAGATTATGATCGTATCACATTTGAAAATTATTTCTAGAGAATGAACTTGCTTGTATTATATTATGCAAGTATGTTACTGATACTTGCGAATGTTATTGTTGTGACCGATTAATTTGAAGATGGCACTGCATGGCAATTGTCTTCATATCTTACTCATTTTCAATACAGTGAAAGGTTTTGGTTGTGATAATCAGAAAAATGTTTTGATCATTGCAATTTTATTTCCACTGCGCTGCATGCTTAGAGACCTGAGAGGATGAAAAATATCGCTTCCTCATTAGTAAGATCTTCTGTTACTTTGAGAACCATTTCATCAATCTCAAATGCACTAACTATTCTATAAATTTAGGCTGAAACTTTAACTTTTTTCCCCTGAAGTTTCAAACTCAACTATATTTATAGGACGAACCATATACATCAAATTTAGTGAACATTTATTCTACGTAAATGGTTATCTATAGATCTTCAACTGCACACATAGCAGAAATTACAAACGATGATTTTCGTCGAAGATCGAGTGCATGGAACTGTTTCGAGGGCACAATATTTTTAAAATACATTGCAACTAAATTGGATTTGCTCATTTCAATAACTGCCTAATAAAGTTGTTTAGGTTGATAATTTTAAAGTTGGACAGTGTCACGGTGGTAAGATGGTAAGATACCGGATATATTGAAAAACTGTATATAATCTTATTGTATGAATGATGCTGCTAGACCTGAATTCAATAAAAAAAGTTAGATGAATGGGTAGTTAACGGGTACTTCATTCAATATAATGCTGCAAAATTTGATGAAGCAAATAGTTTAATGCCTATCTTTAGTGTTCAGTAAGAAAGTAAAAACAAAGCTATAGACACATGTCGATTTCAGTTAATTGAATCAATACGTTGATGTATTGACGTTTATAGATGATGTATAGATATTTAGAAAAGTTACATAAATGGTGACAAATAGGGATCACTTGTGCTATGATTGATCTAAAAGATCCTTATCTTCAGTTGAATGTGGACAATAAACTTTGGCCATATCAAACTATTAGCTAAAAGTCAGACTTGTGGTGTCTAGCGGGTTTTGGGTTAAGATTGCCCCAATGGCTATGATAACGAATTTACGGCATATATTGACAAACGTGTTGAAACATTCTATAATGGAACAGATTCTAAAGTAGATGACATTATTGTTTATACGGATATTGCATTTCCGGGAATATGTGCGGGAGTATTTATGTAAATATGATTCAATTGCTAAGCCTATTGGATTGCTGAGTACACATTTTCCTACTAGTATTCTTGGATTAAATGTTAGTAGATGAAGAAAATATCTTTTTATGATAGCGATCCCATATAATTTCAATTGACGATTTAGATTTTGCATCATTAACAAAAAGGCAATTATTTTCTATTTGTGTTAAATTTGTAATTTAATTGGTATATATCTTGTTTGTGGACGGTTGAGAGTAAATTGGACTTTTATCAAAAGAGCTGCAAGCAATTGTGATTGGAAAATTAATGTATCACCGAATGTTATTATTATGTTATAGGATGTTTTTGAAGAAATCAGCCAATGCAGGGGAAATAGAGAGTATCCCCATATAATTTAGAATTATCTATTGATCTAGTTAAAAACAAATTAAATCTGGCTGGTGTTCTTACTGGTGTTCCGACACTTGGTAAAGGACTAATGAACAATAACAAGTTAGATAGTATAAATGCATGTTCTACAGCTGTGTCTACGTCTGAACGTTCTATAGTAGAAGATGCTCATCGCTTAGTTCATGGCGTCTATAAACAAACAAAATGGTTACACAGTTCAAGCTAAACGCTCTTGATATTGAGATATTGATAGAAACTTGCTGAGTTCTACTAGATAAATATGATTTAAACCACTTCAGTACAGTTCCATCTAAACCAATTGTTTCGTGAAGCCGCTGAAGAAGAATTTATGATTGACTGTGTCAAATGCCGCACAAAGATCGAGTAGTACAAGTAATGAAACACGCTTTTCATTCATATTGATCATGATGTCATTTTTAACTTTAAGCAACGCCGTTTCTGTACTTTGTCCTTTACAATAGGATGATTGCAGTACTGGATACATTTTTTTTTAGTCATATGTTCGTGTAATTGGTTGAATGCAGCTCTTTCTGTTAATTTTGATGGAAATTGTAGATTACTCACTGGTCTGTAATTTTTGAAGACCAGATCAAGTTTTGCTTTTTTTAACTGTGGATTGCACAAAGATACTTTCCAGTCATCAGGAAATATTCCTGTAGACAAACAAGTATTGACAGTATTTGTAATAACAGGAAGATTGATATCTATGCATCCAATCAGAAGAGAAGTAGGCATAGGATCAAGATTACATGAAGAATATATCATGATCATTTATGCAATGTATCTTCGTTGATCTTTTATCATCAACAGTTTACAGAAAAAAGATTACGGGATTTTCTACACTGATTACGAGGCGTCTAGCCCGACACGTCACATGATAAATCTCGCGATTCTGATTCTGATCAACTTTTGTTCGATTCTTCGTAATGGAAACAGAATTGTTTTGTTGACAAAAATATAGATTTGCGGATCCATTAAATATGTACGGTTTTCGTTTTAGAAAGAGTTCATGCACCGGTTTAACCATGGTCAATCACAAATTCCTGCACTAGAAATGCCGTCCGACACTCGGGAAGCTAGAATAAATTCACATGTGGCTCGCTTCTTCATTAAGTTTCACTTGTGTCTCCAATCATCACTCAGGAAATCTGCGATGAATCTTGACAACCCTTGCATGGGCCGTTGAATATTGGACATTTTATTGAAAGGAAATCTTTGTTAATACCATGTGCTTTTCTATCATATATATTATCATGTTCGATCCTCTTATTTGAAGGCGATGTTTCTAATTTGAAATAAGATCACGAAGTCATTTATTTAAACAATCCAATAATATTTTTAAAATGTTTTTAATCTTCTTCGACTTAAAGTGACACATAATAGCTTCCTACTGTGAGCAACCAAATATTAATATTTTCAATCGCTTTTATAGTGATAAGGAAAATTCATCATTTAAACTCATTTATTTAATGTTGCTTTCATGTTATTATCGAAATAAAACATACAAAAAGATACATTTGTTCTCTGATACTTTAGTTAAATGTAGATTTATGTTTTAACTTCATGATTCAACGTTTGCTTTAATTTTTGAATAACTTACGTTATTGAGTAAGCAACCTTTATATCACTTGGAATACCGTATTATCTTACATTTAATCTCATCAAACCTCTTTAGTAACGACTTTGAATCAAGAATAAACCACTAGTTTGTTGAACAGAAGCACTTGCACAAAAAAGATTATGTATTATATGTGTGGCTTATGCAGAAAAATGAAAAGTCTTATTGAGAATTTACAACAATCTTCCACTTATTTTCTCCATACTTATAACGGGTTTAGCCTCGATTGTAGATTCTGAGACGAAACGTCTCATATGTGCCAAATATATATTTTGACCTACGGCTTATCTGGTCTTTTGATTTCTGTTACAGACCGCTGCACGAGAGATAATGTTCTTGTAGCGAAAGGAGCTTCCCTCAGGCAAAACTAATGCGCTTTAAAGATAACCAGTAGATTCCATTGCAATTGGAACTGATGGGGGCAATTGCTGTATACTTTGTTTGAACGTATAATCCAGGTGAAAACAATTAATCAAGCCTTGAAGCTTCCTGGTCTGAAAAATTAATAGCTGCATTATTCCACGACTGCTGAGTTATATATCTCTTTAGACAAATAATGAGGCCCATTTTATCAGCAGATAATTCATGTTTATATTCAACTTGTTTCCTTTTAAGGACAATTCATTTATACTACGTGGTTTTGATATGACCGATCAAGGAAAAGATTGTGTGATGAAACGAAGGACTGTACGTGGTTGATATTTACTAAATTTACAGAGGATCGATTAGCACAGCGCACTGAGAATATATAATTTAAATGACTCTATGTGATTTTATTTCGTTGCCTATATTTTGTTTTCCGAGCTGATGCTTCATTTAGTACCTTATTTAATTCTAATGGAGTTGGGAAATATTGAAAAAAGTTAATAATTCATGCAATATGTTTGAGTTGTTTAACAATAATTGCGGTGATAATGCTAAAGATATTTCCAACAAACGAACCATTATATGAAAGGGTGCTAATAAAGGTGCTGCATAGGTTTCTTTTATTGGCGTGTATGACGTAGCTTCATTTCCCTCAAATACGCTCAGATACGCTTTACTCGCAGGGATCGCAGCAATAAATGACTACCCTTACATGATGTAATCTCGAATATAAATGCTGGGATTCATAACTGTATTATGTTTATTACTTGGAAATACTATAAGGGTAATTCTAAAATAGCAAGTTAGTTAGATTTTATAATCAAAAACCTTTTAAGCTACTAATGAAATTGCAATGGAAAATTTAACTCTTTGTTATCAATTGTGGAAATGTTCAATGTGAGTATAATGATATATAATGATACATTCAATTTCAAGAATATACTTATCGTATTGATCATTTCAAACCTCTCTAATATATTTTCATTTCTGATTGGATACTTACGTTATTTGTGTATTTTTATCGTCTCTAGGTAGTAATGGAAGAGAAAATTTGAGGTTTTCGAAGGTCATTGAATTTACGATATTGTACATGCTGTGTCCATATAACTGCATCCATCTTCCTTTCCCGTATCCCGCTCTTATGCTTAACTCAGTAACATTGAATATTCTCAATTGACCTCCAATCAGTAATTCATTTGAACCATCATTAGCTTTAGATAACTCTAGGTCTACATAGTCATCAAAGATATTACTCTTTACTTTAATGTTAACATCCCATGGAATTAAGGTCATTGACTTTGAGTATATCAGTTGAGCATTATGTAGTTCCAATATTCCTGGACTGGGTTTTAATGTTTCTGTCAAGTTTATATAGACATCTACTTTGTTCTTCATTATTGATGACGTAGAAATGACAACCTTGTCTAATAGAAAATACTTCGTGGAAAATTGAATATTATTATCCGAAAGTATTGTTATTCCATCAACAAACCTTAGAAAACTTTCACCTGTGCTTCTCACGTATTCATCACACAAAATTTCAACTTCTCTGTCTTTCTTTCTCAATCTAAATGAAGCTTTTTCTGGGAGAACATAGCCTGCATGATGTAGCCTTATATGATCAGATTTTTGGAAAAGTCTCTTCAAATTAAGGCCAAATAATATCGAGTCTCCTTTAGGAAGTTTTTCTCGTGTACTATTTGTTACATGATAGAATGTAGTGCTGTTTAAATTTTCATTGTTGATTATGGAGAAAGAATCAGTTGTAGATGAGACAAGGAAATTTTCTTTTGGAAGCAAGCTATCTTTATGTTTCGATAATATTCCAGTTTCAACATTTAAAAGCCTTGCAAGAAAGTTCATACTCTCGTCATTTTTGCAGTCAAGTAGTATGGCACCACGAGGAGTGTTATTGTCACTTCCAGCATACCATTGTACTACGCTGTAGACCTTTTGTATTGCATTGGTGTTAATTCCTACATCTGCAGTTATCGTGCTTCCTGTCATTACAAATTCAAATCCAATCAGCGGTGTGAAGTATCCCTTGATTGTCATGGAATTGAGTTGCAATAGATGCTCCACAATTGAGAAATCCGATGTGAATTTATCTGAAATTCTCTTGCGTGGTGAAATAATATAAAAAAGGTCTGTTGCACTAAGAACATCATTTTTTCGAGCTGCTGTAATATCGAACTCTATATAATCTTTATTTGATTCTTTCTTAACTGTTAGGTCCATCCGGTGTTCCTTGACATTGATATGAGCAGATCCAGTTATGGAGATGCCTTCACGGAATGACAACTCTGATTGATCTCGAAATTTTATGAGGAATGTGGCAGAACTAGATGGAGATAAATTGATTCCTGCAAGTTCAATAGTCTCTGTGATTCCGACTTCTAAAGACGTTATTCCGTTTTCAACGCTTTTGGATATGCACCTTAGTTTTTCATATGTAAATACCACACGCAAGGCGCTCTTGAGAGATTCAATATTCTTAACATTTCCACAGATATTTGATCGTAAATAGCATACACTGCCTAGGCGATCGTAAAATGTTATGTTACGGTTTTCGTTTGTTTCCGGGTGACAAATTGAAACTTTTTGGTTATGCCTGTCAGATTTTGATTCTTTTGAAATAGTTTCAAAATCTCCTTTTGAACCTGTGGGATGAAAATATTTAACAGTCATATAATTATTATTATTTATCACGTAACGCATTGTAGATTGAACGTGGTCTGAATTATCATTTCCAGTTACTATAGAACTCTCATGCTTAACTTGATTTCTTGGAACAAATCCTAAAAAATAACGAAAATGGGACGATACAATCGAATATATCTATGGCTTATTTCGAATCCATAAGCGATACTTATTTATGAACAAATCAATCTTGAAGATAGACTATGTTCGACTACCATCATGCCTTATAAAAATTATTTCGAAGGGGACTATGAATAAAAGCATTCTCGTCGATGGGTCAACAGTGAAGAGCGAAAATCTGCTTTCGATATTTGTCATTTTTCAATGACATTTTCGTTTAATATGTTCGATTATCAGGCTACATTTCATAGCTTCCTGTAAATTCATTATTTGGTAATTGGTATATATACGCAGGTATAAGAATACTAAAGGATCATATTTATGAGAGGGTAATTAATTAAATTGTTGGAAATAACTTAATAGAGTTACATTACCTGCTGGACCAAATATTATCGATATAATTAGTATCACAGAACATACTGTATTTGAGTGCATTGCAAGCAACAAATGACAGTCTTGTATATCTGTATAATAACATAATCAAGACTAAAATTAAATTTAAAAATAGAATAATTTACATTGAATTAATTGACATAAATGTTGCAATCATATAATGAATTTCAATCTGACAGCGAGATTTCGTCAGCGAGAATACGTGAACATATTCAATGGAAGATAAGCCTTGTAAAACAAACGTTCTTGTTTGAGTTCCTCCATGTTTTGAATGAGGATTTAGGCAAATAATTGAACATAAAATCAATCGTTGATGGAGCCTTATACAATTGTTTTCCTGTTAAGAGCCACAGTATAAAACAGCAAAAACAAAGCGAGTAATATATGTAACATTTTTGCAATAATAACATGCCTGACAAAATTACCCGTTCTGATATGCTTAGAGAAGTGCAATTCCGGGGTAATTCCTGTGTAAAAAGTTGAAATCAAATCCAAATTGCACTGCAGTGCAAAAAAATTTGACTATGAATTGTCGACAGAACAATCGAATTAAAATATGCCAATGAAATTAGAGTTCGATTATTGCGGATCATGGCAACGCGGAATGATGATGCGGGCAGAAACAATCCCTACAGGCTTGTAAACAGTGGCGGAATTTACTTTAAATGATAGATTTTCAGCTGCAGCCGAAGTTAGTAAACGTTTTAAAGTAATTTCATAGTTTCAGTTAGTTTCAGTTTATGAATGTATATAGCGTTAGAAAATAAATATTTCTTTTGATGACTTGATTTCCTTTCAAATCAGGCGTTCGCACAAAACTTAACTTATTCCCTTATTCATATTTTCATGTATGTTAATAAATGTACGACGTGCAAATTAATTACGAATTGAAATAGAAACCGTATAATTTCTTTTTAAAACATGCCTGAAAATATGTAAAGGGAATAAGTTTATTTTTGTGCGAAGACTTGATCTGAAAGGATACCAAGTCATTAAAAGAATTATTTATTTTCGAACGCTATAGTCATTCACAAACTGAGACTAACTGAAATTATGAAATTACTTTAAACCGTTTACTTACTTCGGTTGCAGCTGAAGATCTATCATTTAAGGTAAATTCCGCCATTGTTTACAAACCTGTAGAGATTGTTTTTGCCCATGACCCTCAATTACCGAAATCTAATTTCGTTCGCATATTTAAATTCGATTGTTCTATCGGCCAATCGTATTCGAATTTCATATTTTTGAAACTGCATTGTAATTTGGATTTGATTTCAAATTTTGCACAGGAATTACCCAGAAATTTCACTTCTCTAAGCAAATCAGAATCGAGAAATCTTTTCAGGCATGTTATTAATAAATAAATTAACAAATTCTTACTTATTAAATTTGAGATAAATGACAGCGATAAAAGAGAAATGATTGGCAATATTTCGTTATCTTCATAATTATCGTCAGGCAGGAGAGTTATAATGGAAATCATCTCTCTTTTATCGCTGTCATTTATCTCAAGATTAATAAATTGTAATTCAAAATCAGATATCACGCGTACAAATTACTATTCTTGCGATTGCGGCGTTTGATATATTCCGCAATCGCCTCTGAAAAACGAAGATCACTAAAACAGAGTAATTGAATATCTAGCAGGGTAAGCGCGATTTTATAGCACGTTAAGGTAGATAAACAGATCTTCTTAGATATCGCTTCATTTATGGCTCTGTAACGTCTTTCCTACTTTTCTTTCATACTCTTAAACACGGATAATCATTCTTAAAAAGCTTATTAGGACTTCACACTACAATATTTCTGCATGTTTGAGACCATAAAAAATGCAGTTAAGAGGAACTTGCAGAGCCAGAAATAGAACAACAAGTAAGAATTAACCTCATTTTTCCTTGAAGATTGAAAAATGTTGATCCTTTCCATGCTTTGTATAAGATTATTCTGCTCTAGCAATCCTCATTTTAAAGAGGCGATCGACAATCCATAGCTATGATTTCGAATGAAATGCACTACACCCGCGATGTACATTCATTTAAATTTGATACCATATCTAGACTTTTACTACTACTGGTGCCAGACTTTGTTGGCAGCTGGATTTTCACGTTTTAAAAACTAAGTCAGACTATAACCTTATAATAATACACATCTTAAAACTGTTATTATGATACATCTTTGTTTAGAATGGAAAATCCTCTACAAAACAATTTTAAACAGAAATGTATTACCTTTATCTTCTGATACCCTCAATTCTCAATTCAGTTTCTTCGATGGCAATCAATGATAATAAAATCTACAATGAATAAATGATTCTTATAAATGAATTGCCATGAAGATATTCAATGAATGGTCTTGAGATAACCAACAGGTGAGAAATTGACATCGTAAAACGCATGACTAAGTAGACAGACATTTGTTTTCTAAATTGCGATTAACTTCAAGGTCAAATACAAGTAGTTAATGGTCGATTTATCTGCTGATCAAAAGGTTGCAATGATCAATAGGAATATTTGGAAACCAAAAAACGAAATTATCTGAAGTCTTGTGTCAAATTTATATTAATGATCATCATCATTGACGTTAACTTAGTCTAATTTTGGTTCTATTTTTGGAAAGACTATTTTTCGAAAAATATACAATAGTATTTATGAAATTTATGTAAATAAAATTGATAAAATGGTTCAGATTTCTTATAAAATGTATTCTTATAAACAATAAAACGTCTACTTATTAATTACTCTCAAGTAACATGTGAGCTGTTACAGTTGTATTAATACTGTTTTTGGATCAATTTTATTAGAGGATAGAAAACAAGCAACAAAGGATGAGAAGAAAAGTTTTAACGGAAGAATACATGCATGCACAATTTTGATATAGCAATTTTCTAGTTGACTTTTCGTTGCTACCTTATCCTTATTGCAGATTCTAATTTTAGATTAATTCGCAATTTCGCCATAGATAGTCAGTTCAAATTTTCAACAAAGTTTCGTACATTTATAGATTTTAAAAATTACCTTGTTTAAATAAAGCATTTGATTGTGAAATCAAGTTGCGTTAGCATAATAACGTATTGTTCAGCAACAACAACATTTTGATAAGTTGATTACTAAGTTTCAAATTACATAATTAGAAGACTCTTCAGAATAAAGAATTTTAGTAGTTCTGACATTCAGTATTCAATGATATTTTGTACACTTTACTCACGAATATTGGCATTTATACTACTCATCAACCAAACAGTTATCTAATGCAAATCAGTCTCGAACAAAGAGACCAGCTAGTTAGCGAGTGATTTTAACATAACATAGCAGTCAAAATTGATTTTTGTTCTATGAGATACATTGCAAACAGTTAGATATATTTTCAGATTATTAAACTTATTGATTTTCAATAATAAGACTATATCTAAGTCGTTACTTCGAAAGAGACAGTGTTATTGACGATTCGATTTCCTGTTTTAAGTGGCATAAATCGAACTAAAATCATCGTGAAAATATTGATCATTTCACGCTGGTGAAATTGTAAGTACTGTTTTTTGATAAGTTATTATTTTAAATTATTATTATTAATATAAGTCATTGTTTAGAGCGAAATTTTCCTACAAATTAAACATAATCATATTACCTGTATCTAGATCCTCTCAATTTCAAATTGAGTTTCTTCAATGGAAAACGATCTTCTGAAAATCGAACCTGGATCATATAACTGAATTTCCATGAAGATATTACTTAATTGCTGTTAAGATAACCAACAGGTGGGTAAATGATAACGTTAAATGCATGAATGAATAGTCAGACATTTGTTTTCTGACTGGAATTAACTCTAAGGTCAATCACAAGTAGTTAATGGTTGATTTATCTACTGATCAAAAGATTGAAATGATCAACAAGAATATTCCACTAAACAAAGGATATTCAGTGTTTCTAGACTTTCTAGTGTAAATTTAAAGTTCTATTTGATCAACTTAATAGTTGACGTCGTCAAATGAGTTACATCACCAGCTATCCTTGAAATAAGTCGTTATGAGCTTCTTTGCTTGCAAACTGTCATTTTCAGTTGGCTTTTCTATAAGCTTTGCTGTCATTCTAATCGCAAAAAGACGAAACAATTTCGCACATGATACGGAGCCATATTTGTTATATCTGTATAGTCCTTTCACAACGATTTTTATCAAATTCAGATAAACTTTTCTTGTTATCGTCAATCGTTCTGTGAGATTACCCGGGATATTGTGTCAAGTTCCTATTAATAATGATCATCATTCAAGACGATATGTTAACTTATTTCAACTCTCTGGATTAGCATAAATACAAAACCAGCTATATTCAAAAAGTGCCATACATTTTATTGTTTTACAAAACGATGATAATTGCAAAACAATGATAGTATAAGAAGATATGAGGATTGAAATATGGATTAGTGAAATAGTTGTCAATGTCAATACATATGGAGTTTGCTTAAAAATTGAAATAGATAATGGAAATAAGTGAATTAAATTTTATCAAGTATGAATCCGCGATTTTGAGAGATTTTTTCTTCAGATAGAAAACATGTAGATACATTTACGCATAGAAAAAGTTCCTCTATCTAAAAAGACGCAACCTCCCAATATCACATTATAATATCACGGGATATACACATTACAGTTTCTAAAGCATAACTTATGTAATCCTTCCTTTTGATGCATGATTTTCCACTCTAACTGTTTATATTTGGACTGTAGTATGATTACGTTATTATACTGCTTACGTTGTACATTTTAGGTTATAGAGGACACCGTCTTCCGTTTGATATAACGAAGTGTCTATTTGAGCGGCAGTCGCAGCCATTATGGATTCAACTGCTTAGCCAGTCAATTACTTCATTCCCTCGATCACGTGTTTCACTCATCCCAGGGTTAGGGTTAGGTTTAGGGTCCGATTACGTGATAACCACTTGTTTAGGGTTAGGGTCCGGTCACGTGATAATCACACGGTCGAGGATAAATTTATTTCTGTTTCATCACCTCTCGTCGGTTGGAATAGCTCATTCGGAATGCGTCTGGCTAATGTGCAGGTCATGCTTGTTCGAGTCCAGGTTTTCCCAAGATTTTAATTTATTCCATTATTTATAAGTTACTGTTCGCTCATGATACGCATGCGTTGGTATCCACAATTGTGCGACTGCCGGTCAAATAATCACAGCGTTGATATAAATATACTACGAACTTGACAAACTGCCTCTTATTTCATAATCCTCCCTTGTTTGCCATTTTCAACCAAAATTTAACAGCTATATGGAAACTTGATGAAGCTGTTTGCGTCTTCAATTGCAAAGGCAGTGAATTTTCCACAAATGTGTTGGGTCTATGGAATGTAATAGCTTGGACATGAAGTCAACAACCAGCGGCAGAAAAGTTGTAGAACACTGATCATTGATATTTCCCTGCCTTACTTCAAAATGAAATTATCTGCCAGTGATGGTTCGTTTTTTAACTTTGACAGCAAGTGGGCCCTCCAGAAGACTAAGCAGCATAGATCATGAAGTTCTGTTGTCTCGTTTGTCAGCGTCATCTTATAATTCCCATTATTCTACTATTTGCATTACTACTATTATCGGTTTGCTACATTTGTGGTTGGCGACTTAAAGCGGCAGTGTCTTTGGGGGTCGTTTTCGAATCGGTGGTAGGCGGTAAGGAACAGTTGGCACGAGGGGATCACGATGGGCTGCTGGTCTCCTCTATATGTCTCAAATAAATAGATGGGCGAAATCAATAAAAATTAATCATAAAAAGTAACACACACAAGTTAAAGTTAAGTAGTGAAAAATTCACACAGAAGTGAATGATCAGACAGGTAGCCTGTGATTGGTATTGCAAATTGTAAAACGTTGTACGGCGGCAGGAGAGTAGCAGTTAGTAGCATAGTAGCACGAAGTTACTGGAAAGCCCAGTTCATTAAAGTGGTAAATCATGTAAAATGACGTTTAAAGGTTGCAAATTTAGGATTTGGTAGTGACCAATTCATGTAGTTGCGCATAAATAAATAAAAACAGCTGCATTCATTGCATCATGTAAAATCTGATACATAATACATAATACCTCGCGCGCACGTGAATGGGGAACGTCATTGCCATGCAATGTCAATGTTATAATCAATAGAAGTACACTATTAAAGTCATTTTTAGCCATCAAACCATACCAATGGTAACAATAATTCAATATACAACTTCATGGTGAAGCAATTAAACTTGTAAGATAACGAAACCGTAAAATAAGTCACATATATTTAGATCAGACATACTTTAGTTCGCATATTACGATAAATAATATGCAAATATAAATTTAAATACAATTTGAAGTCCAAGGCAACCAGCCACAATAATAAACATTAAAGCCTTGTATAGGAATGGTAACAATGGTGAGGTAGATAATTCGCAGAGGGTGCGGTTTGAAAGTTCAGCAGGCAGCAGTACAATACTTTTTTGTAAATCACGGTAAATAAATCATCCCCTTGACCACTGGCAAGTTGCAAAAGCAAAACCTTGAATGTTGATTGCCTGCAAACAAATGAAAATAATTTTGATTTGAAGACAGCCAACAATTGAAAGTAATTGAGAATCATTTAGAATTAAATGAACAAATGCAAGTAATTAGAGACAGGTATAGTATTTGTATTAATTGGCATAATAAGTTATTAACCCCATTGCAAGAACATTCTAAAGAACGAGTCAATAATTATCGCAATTTAATATCCAGAGGTCGTGCATTACATTCATACATTTAGGTCTAAAATTGAAGTAAAATATTGGCGATGAAAAATTGAAAATCACAACTAAATCATTGGAGCGAAACACACAAAGCTATGGCAGGCACATTCTGTAGAAAACGTAGAGGCAGTAGCTTCTAAATAACATTGAAAAGGTGGCAGTTGAAGCCCGACTAGCCCAAACCAAACAAGTGCGCGCGTGGCCAATAGTTTAAGGCAAAAATTCACAAAAGTTTGGATAAAATGACACGTCCAAAAGCAGAGAGAAATCGGCCAAACAATTTACAGCCTTACAGTTCAAAACAATAACGAAGGCATTATCAACATATTCGAAAGAAAAACGATTAGAATCATTGAACAAACGTAGTGATTCTTATCTTGAAGGTGAAGGTGGTCCAAGATGATCGTTTTAGTGAACTCAGCCATTTTATGTACCGACAAGCAGCGAAATAATTACAGCCGGCCACAGCAACAACATAAATGGTAAAGTCTTTTAAATTACATTATTGAATTTACTCATTCACAATATGTCCTTTGATAAGGTAGCAGACCAGTAACATATTTGTTGTTTAAGTCCTTTTTGATTTAATAGAACAGCAGTTTTGTTCAAGCAGTGAATAAAAATGATTAGCTTCTTCAGTGTGTGTCAACGAAATCACCAATTCGTAAACAAATGTTTAATGCATGGTGTGCTGAGACAACGGGAGATCGTTTGCCAACACGTCGAAGAAGAGCTTCGGTTGATCGAAGGCCACCCGGCGTGCCAGAAAACACATTTCGAAGGAAAGAAAATTAAGATAAAATACTTGCAGTGATCGGAACGAAAAAACAAGCATTATTCAGGTAGTTCAAAGGCCGAACAGGAGGATGGCAAAAAACTATTGGTGAAAAGTCCGTTGGTTTTGGTAGAATAGCCTCTGCGAAGGTGGTTTTTCCTTAAATGTGTTCCACAGCTTGGGGTAATCGTGGGTCGTAGTCGAAAGGCCCCAGGGGCCATCCGTCCCGAAGAAAATGCCCCTTCGGGGCATTTTTGCCTTCGGCGATGACCCCGCTATAGCTGTTTTGAATAGGATACTTTTTCCTAAAGCTATCTTGTAATATGTTACAATGCCACATGTTGATTGGTCACTGAGCGTGCATGTAAAAGTATATGATTTCAAGGGGCACCATATGTTCTAAAACCATTGAATGATTCAGGTCAGTTTTATTGATCGATTAAGCTTGTAATAAATAGATATAAATGCACCCAGGAAAAATCAAAACAACTATTGAAACTGACCAACAAACCCGATTTCAATTTAAGATTTAAATGATGTTATAAATTAACAATAATGATAATAGCAACCATGGAAGCAAGTGATGAAGTATGACAACCCTGCATCAACCTTCAGTGAAGGCACTTCGGAACACAGGTTCAATCCCTGGCAGGAAGACTATAGGATGGCTGGCGTTAGGAGTTGTGTCCAGCCATTAACCTCACACTGTCACACACTTTTCAAAACATTAACAAACTAACCAGCCATGCCGGTGAAAAATGCTATTTGCTTACTCTGTTTGTGGCTAAATGATAAACGCAAAAAGGATCTCAAGTTGAAAAGTTTAATGAAATAACCTATATTTGAGGATACTCTGATGAAATATGAAATAATGTCAAGTTTGATATCGTGTTCTATTTTTGAAATGTTATTATGACATTGTTAAATATTAACTTGTGATGATGATTTGTTCAAAAGGAATACCCCTCATAGGTATAAGTTTGTATCACTATTTTAGGTTATATGTTCTTCCTTTTATTTATGTTAGTTAATTAGTTAAAATTATATTAGTCTTACAAAATTAGGTTGAGTTTATTCATTCCGCATTTTTGTTTTGTGATCCACATTCCCATGGACTGGGAAAACGATACGATTCATCAGTACATCATCATACAAATGAGTTGTATTCAACAGGTTGCCTCGTTTGCCTACCTCGTTTAAAAATGGGTACAAAGCAGCTCTGCCGGGGGAAGAAGGCGAGCCGGAATTAGAAAATTTCTTCTTTTTTAGCACAATCTCGCTTTAATAATCTTGAACAGCAATTTATAAGAAAACCAGAGTACGCGTTTGAATATAAAACGGGGATTGGTAAATACGTAAACGAGGGGTACGAACATGAGATAGTGAATTCAAACATTGCAAAAGATAGTGAGGTATGGTATTTCCCTCGTCATGGTGTGTAAAAAAGTCTAACAGTTACAGTAACTTACATGTCGTTCCGTGTTATAAGGACCACCTTTACAAAACGACCTCTCAAAATTGATGCTATCTTTCAGAATTTCCAGTAGATTATTGCAGTGATATTCATGCGAAGTTTTCTCGTGTTCGATTGCGTCCTGAAGATTCATGGTTTCGCCAATTTTCGAGACGAATTAATGAGTTGGAATCCGTGAAAGTAATTCAAATGGACATGTTACCGGTTGACGATTCTCCATCGCTATGTGTAGCTCCTTCTAGAGTATTAAAAACAGCTGAAGATTTTTCATATATTGTAAACAACCAAAACGAATTCAGAAAAGCAATAACAAACCATTTGTATGTAGACGACTATTGTGATAGTTGCGAAAACGAGGACCAAACAATTAATAGAACTAGATGTTAAAACTATTTTAGCTAACGGTGATTTTTATTTGAGAAATGGTTATCGAATTCTCAAAAGTTTTGTAAGAGTCTTGGAGAAGAATCGAATAATCCTATTGCTCTAGGACAAAATGATTCCAGTTCAAAATTTTAGTTCTGTCCTGGGATCATTCAAATGAAATAATGTTTCATGCCAGAGTAGTAACAGAAGAAGCAATGCAATCATATAATTTAACTCGTAGGACATGTATAAGTCAATTGAGTGGTGTCTATGATCCGCTCGGTTTGGCAGCGCCTATAACTGTGAAATGCAAATTATTAATTCAGTGTCCAACTATTCGAGGTACCGCGAGAGACGAACCACTGCCAGAAGATTTGGTAAAATCTTAGCAAGAAGGGCAAAAAAGTACTATATCTCCAGATTCTTTGAAAATCCAGAGATGTTTGCAGCCTTTAAGGTACGGCATTCACAGTTACATACTTTTTGTGACTCCTCTGAATAGGCATGTGCGGCTGCTACATAAGATAACTTTAGATAACAGGAAGAAAGTATGTCGCCTAGCAATGGCGAAATTCCGAGTTGCACCGAAGAAATCAATTTCTTCAGCTAAACTGGAATTTCAAGCAGCCTTACTATGTATAAGGTTAGCAAGTCATGTTGAAGAAACCCTCAGTTCTACACACTTGAAAATATATTTTTGAACTGACAGTAGCACCTGCCTTAGGAGTTTGATTCGATGCAGTTCCTCTGTTTATAAATCATTTGTAGCAAATCGCATCGGTAAAATTCAGTCTCTGACCTTCTAACAGAGAGCAGAGTTGTGTCATTTACCAGACAAGCTAAACGTTGGCGACTTTGCAACACGTTCGAACGTTTGTGAGATTCCAGATTCTTGGTTTTATGGACCTGGTTTTTTTGTATCTTGATGAGGGGAAGTGGCCCAAAGATTTGATTTTTATCAAACCTAAGGTTGAGCTCAGACCAAAGTGTTTAACGTCTCAAATATCCTATTTAGATTGAGACAGTTTCGTGATAAAGAAAAGGTCGCATTGTTGAAGATTTGAAGGAAGGTGCGATAATCTTAAATAATTATACAATCTCCGAATAAGTGTACAGTGATGGAATTAAATGGTTAAGAAAAGGTATCTCAATACATCAAATGTCAGCAATGCCACCTTTGACACCTTTTCTGGATAAAGAGGACGTTTTATGTGTGGGGGAGATTGGGAAATGTTGAGTTACCATATGGTTCTATACATTCCATAATTTTACCAAAAAGACATACAATATCTATAAAGTTAGTTGAATATATTCATAACAAATGTAGTCAGGGTGGCGTGAATTGTGTGATAGGACATATGAGACCACATTTTTGGTTCATCGGTGGTAGGAAGCTATCAAGAAACACACAATGATGTCCGTCAATGCCGTGCGCAAAAATGTAAACCTCTAACACAGTTGATGGCAGATCTACTCAAGGACAGATTAGCAATAGCCAGTATTTTTTAATAAATGAGTAGACTATTTTGGCCCTCTGGAGATTCTAGAACGAAGAAACATTGCTGTTAAAAGACAGACAGCAATATTCACTTGCATGACAAGTCATTCCGTACATCTAGTAGCTGTGTCACTTTCAACACAAGATTTTTGCAACGACTTTGAGCGATTTCATAATTGTCGTAATTGTAAAGGTAGTCTTTGGCTATTTTCGGATAATGGCACAAATTTCGTCACAGCTGAAACTGAATTGAGACCAGAAATTGATAAATTGTTGAGACGATGATTTATCTAAGAAGTTTAATCAACATGGAATTGAGTTCCACTCATCTGCTGCAGCCCTAGTGAAAATTAGTAATAATGCTATCTACAAAGTATTAAGAAGCAGAGGAAAGTCACTTCGTCATCTGAAAGACGATTAATTGAGAGCATTATTTGCAGAGATCATGGATAATCGGAATTTTAGACCCCTAACATTTGTTAGTAATGATCCAAAGGATCTTACAAATTTGACCCCAAACCATTTTCTATTGCGACGTGCAACCCTTGATCCACCACCTGGTGATTAAATCATCTTTACATACCCGAAATAGTTTCAAGTTGGTACAGCATCTAGTCAACCAAATATGGAAAATTTGGCCAAAAGAACATTCACCAACCATCATCCAAAGATCAAAATGACGCACAAAAGAGAAAGACGTCCAGATTGAAGACTTACTATTGATATTATTTTAAAAGACTTTGTTGTGGACAATAACATTGATGCCTTAGCTATTACAGAAACATTGTTAAATGGGACTGCTTCTGATGACATATTAATCAACAACATTTGTCCTGTAGGGTTTTTAATGCTTGATATACCTCCTTTAAGTTCTAGGGGCGGTGGCATTGCTTTACTTTTTAAAACACACTTCAAACTTAAGGAATGTTCACTTGATTTATCATATCAATCTTTTGAATTTGCGGATTACTTGATCACTTTCTCCTCGAAACGTATACATTTAATCGTTATTTACCCGCTACTACCATCTCAAAATAGCCATCATACTGTTTCTCTGTTTCTACAATAATTTATTTCATTTTTAGAAAATCTTGCAACTTTGACTAATCAGTTGATTATTGTTGTGTAGTATATAATAATTAATAATACTAATGTTTACAACGTCATTAAACTAATCACATTTAGTTGTAAATTATAGGCACACAGGAGTGTATTGCACATCGTTGTAAAACTAACACGTATATGATTAATAAAACAGAGTTACACAAGTGATCTTGATGTTTGGTCGTTTGTCTTATTTCGTCTTTAAAACTCTATATACAATCTTACATGTTGGTGCTATTAATTTTCATCGTGATAATACATGTGAGATCATCAACACTATGCGATTACAAGGTATCTTACATTCCTTTGATTTAAAACAACATGTTGAAGAACCTACTAACAAAAGTGGACATAATCTGGACTTGATAATCACAAGAAATGTTGATGAGATAGTGAAACACGTTAACATCTTGGATCCGCTGAGCTCAGACCACTTTGAGGTTTTGTTTCAAACATCATGCTTCATCAAACAATGCCTTTACAAATCAAACAATACCCTTTCGAAACAAATACTATTGAATCATATAGCAAAGCACGCAATCAAAAAGTATATACGCTGCTATCAGGTGATTATATAAACGCACCTATTCTAAAAACTCTAAGTTTGCAGGCATGCAACCAAAGCAACCGAAGTTACATTGCTAGATTGTCCGTTCACGGCTTTCATTATGAAATATGCACTAATAAAATCTTCCATAAGCCTAAAGAAAGCTACTGTCAAGAGTGCAATGGAAATGCAAGTGATCTCTATCACATCATGAAATGTCCAGCAATTCTTTCATGTACAAAATACATCAAAAACAGAGAAGCTTTATAAAGGAAAAAAAAAAAAAAGGAGAAAAAAAAAAAAAAAAAAATAATAATAATAATAATAATAATAATAATAATAATAATAATAATAATAATAATAATAATAATAATAACATATTACCTATAATAATTAAGTATCAAATCTTTATGTTCTACTTGACAATAGTAACGATAATAACAATAGCGAGAACAATAATCATAACAATTGGGATAATACCAACAACAAAAAAAAAATAATAATAATAATAAAAAATAAATAAATAAATAAATAAATAAATAAATAAATAAATAAATAAATAAATAAATAAATAAATAAATAAATAAATAAATAAATAAATAAATAAATAAATAAATAAATAAATAAATAAATAAATAAATAAATAAATATATATACATATTTATATATATACTATACTATATGAAACAAATATACCAACCTCTTATCTTATAATTTAATTATTTAAAATATTATTAATTCAATTTCAATTGTAATAACCATGTATATCCCATAAAAAGTTTTATCTCGAAATGAGATGCAAATATATGACACATCAAACAATGCCTTATAAGAAGGAAATAGCATACCGTAAAATGAAATCAATTGAGAAGGAACAATTCGTTAATGATATTACTATCTCCTCTCTTATCAAATTTAATCAATACAATGATGTATCTTCTTTTACTGATCTATATGAGAAAAGTATGCAATCTTTGCTGGAGCATCATGCACCCATTTAACATCGGATAGTTTCTATCAGACCAAAAGCACCATGGTACTCTAATAATGTTAGAGATGAAAAATCAGACGTTTAGAGCGTAGATGGAGAGAAAGTAGACTGATGATTGACGGAGAAATCTATGTTAATCAATCCAGAAAAGGCAATCATTTAATACATGAATCAAGGATTTCTTTTAACAATGACATTATTGATGACTATAAAACTGACAAACGTGTATTAATTCCCAGTATAACGATCATGTTAAACCTGAAATCCGAGAAGAAATTGCCATCATACTAATGCCGCGAAACTTGCAGAACAGTAAGTTGAGTATTTTGATAATAAAATTACGATGATCCGTATACTTACCTTCCATCAGTAAATTCTAGCTCATATGCTTCATATGAGCATCTTCGTTTTAGTGCTACATTTAATCTCTTTTCACCAACCTCATATGAAGAATTATCATCTCTTCTTACCTCTATGAGCTCAAAATCATCTGTTTTATATCTTATATCAGGATTTTTAGTTAAATATTGTCTTCCTGTTTTACTATCCATTATTGCGAAAATCGTTAATCTTTCATTTGAAAATTGAACTGCTCCTGACAATTTCAATGAAGTCGTTCTAGACCCACTTATCAAGCATAATTCACTTGATAGTGAAATTTACAAGAACTTTCGTCCCATTTCTTTCAGATTTGCAATTCATTTCAAAGTCAGCCGAAAAAGTTGTCTACATGAGATTGAAACAGCACATTTATGATAAGCATTTGCAAATCGTCCAGTCTGCATATAAAATTTGCCACACAACTGAGACCGCTCTCACTCGGATACATAATGATATTCTTTGTGGCATTGATAATAATCAATGTGTTTTACTTTTATTACTTGATCTATCTGCGGCTTTTGATACAGTTGATCATGACATCCTACTTCATAGACTAAAGTACCACTTTAGAATTCAAAAGAAATCTCTATTGTGGCTTGAGTTTTATTTATCAGACCATAGAAATTTTTAAAAGTGGATAATCAATTTTCATCGACTTGTAAACTTCGATGGGGCGTCCAGCAAGGCTCGGTATCGGGTCCTTTGCTATATCTAATGTATACCGCACCATTTGCTGACATCATCAAATCGCATAATATGTCGTTTCATTTCTATGCAGATGACATCCAAATTGATTTGGCATTCAATCCAAACATAGAAACTGAAACAATTATATCGAAGAATGTTATCAAAGCATGTTTACAGGATATAAATACATGGAATATTGATAACAAAATTCTACTGAATGGCAATTAAACAGAATTTTAAACATTGCAATCTAAGACAAAAAACATCGGAGTGTGGTTTGATGATGTCTTGTCAATGGAGAAACAAGTCAGAATTATCTGTAATTCGGCGTTTTACCATCTACCAAACATCACCAGAATCCGGAAATATATTTCCATTGGACATTGTGAGATTTTGATACATGCCTTTCCTTTATAACTTCAAGACTAGATAATTGCAATAATCTATTATCAGGCATTGCCAAAACACAAATTAGCAGGATGCAGTATATTCAGAATTCGGCTGTGCGCCTTCTCACGAAAACTAGAAAATATGCCCATATAACGCATATCTTAGTAAATCTACATTGGCGAATTAATTTTTAAATGTTAGTCATCACATTACAAGTTATTGGATGGCATGATATATATCAAATAACTTATGCATCCTCGTGCGTTACTATCATCGGACAAGAAGCGTCTTGTGCAGCCTAAATATAGTTTGAAAAACTTTGGAAATCGAGCATTCTCTCGCATTGCACCTGAACTATAGAATAACCTGACCTTTGAAATACGTATATAGATGTCAATCTATTGATGGGATTAAAACGCTGATAAAAACATTTCTATTCAAAAAAGTATACGAAGCATTCACTCTTAATTGAGAAAAAAAATACTAATTATCTACTATATACAATTATACATGTAACATTTATGATCATTTTACTTCCTTATAATGAAGCTCCATGGAATTATTCAAGAAATGGCGCTATATAAATCCAATATTATTGTTATTATTATTATTATTATTATTATTATTATTATTATTATTATTATTATTATTATTATTATTATTATTATTATTATTATTATTATTATTATTATTATTATTATTATTATTATTATTATTATTATTATTATTATTGTTATTATTATTATTATTATTAGTATTATTATTATAAAGAACAAGTCGTGGTATACTCTTAAATAATAATAGTAATTGAAACTGTATCGCCCTACCAAAGGCGTCTGTATCATACTATTATATTTCTAGAGGAGTTGCTCTTTAGCTTCGAACACGTATTGTAAATATACTCTTTACTGATCTCCGCCACAACACTGCAGGTAGGTCAACAGATTTTATGGCGGATGGGCCTCGATTGTCAATACGAAACGACGCGCCGCAAGTACTCACAATGCAATTACACCAGAACCATCGGAAGATGGTACTCATTTGATGTTTTAGATAAATTCAAGACTGAATTGACGTTCGGGTGACTTGAACCACTGTCGATCAGATATGATCAGATCCGAAGTTCGGTTGCTCTGCCATCTATTGGCCACAATCAAAACAACTTATCACATTCAGTTAGAGTCGGAACATTTATCAAAGGTAGACTCTATATGTTAATAAAGAAAATGAGAAGTCAACTGTGTCAAGAAATAACTGAGCTAACAATGTCTGAGCCAAAAAAAAATTTGGAAATGTTATCTACAGTAGTTTCCTATATGAGTTACAGCGTTAGATACAAAAAAAACTTGCCTACATTGTAATAACATAATAAATGTAAGTAAAGATACAGTAAATGCTGTTTAACAAAGATATTGGGGTAATATATTGATGAATAATTGTGCTTTATATTAGATAATCTTTACGTTTGAAAACAGGGTTAGAGGCCATCCTTACACATTTATTTTGTTTAATATCATCATCCGTAACAAAATCACTCGACGACAGTGAATAATCCAATTGTGAGTTTCCTATTGTTGTTTCTAAGGCCATATCTCCATGACTATCTTTCTTCAATCTCATTTTCTCGCCACGAGGTTTTTGTAAACGAGCTATCCATCCAAATAGGAATTTAGAAAATGCTTTACGCATGCGTATATTTAGAACAGCGTAAATAATTGGATTAATCACACTATTTAAACAACCAATAAGAATTCCTGTTGCTGTAGCTAAATCAGACGGACGTTTTCCGGGTGACGAATGCACACTGATAAGTTTCATTATTGCATACGGCATCCAAGATATAATAAAAACAATAACAACAGCAAAAATCATTCGTAACGTTCGCAATTTTTGTGTTTTACGAACTTTTTCTGTTGTACCTGCAGATCTACCAGGCTCTCGTTTCTTCCAGAGTGTTCTTGCTATCAAAATATAAGCTATTATTAGATTTATTACAATAAAAAAGTAAAATGAAGACGCAAATGTCCAGAAGGCTTTCCCTGAATTAACAGAATCCCAATGTTCATCACAGATGTTGACAGATTTGTTAGTCACGATATGTATATGATTTTTGTTTACAACAGCAGCCGGGCTACACATAATAAAGGAAATAATCCATGTCATTATAATTGATCCAATCACCTTTCGTTTTGAAAATATCGAAGTATTAGCTTTAAGTGGATACGCAATTAATACAAATCGATGCCAAGATATCAATGCAAGACTAAAACAGCTTTCTGCCAAACTAATATATATAAAATATACAGTAACTTTACAAGCCACAGTTCCTAATTCCCATCCATCTCCAAAAATTCCACCAATTAAATTTAATGGCATACATACAGCAACAATAGCCAAGTCAGCTACAGCCAGGTTTGCAATAAAATAAAATGTTTGCTTACGAAGTTTCTTGCTCATTGCTACAATGCATATCACAGCGATGTTGCCAATAGTTCCAATTAATATTGCAAAAACTGCAATAATACCAGAGATGAGTTGAAAAGTTGTTGCCATTTTGACTAGAACAGGAAAAAAGAAATGATTGTTAGACGCTAATCGAAGAGGGAGTATAATGCAAGGTTTCTATTCACTGTGATACCTTTCGTCATATATACACTCTGTGTGTGTGTGTGTGTGTGTGTGTGTGTGTAATTTTATTTTGATTCGTTTGTCAATATGAGGAAATTGCTCGTTTACATGTACATTACGAGTACATACAGCAATAAACAAGCGTCTCATCAGTTCAGATCTGTATTTTGTTTGTAGTTAAACGCTGCTTGTACGTTATTTGTATAAATGTATGTATTATTATAGGGAACAGCTGTCAAAATGGGAATTCATAAAAGTCACAACTTGACGATGATTGAGTAGAAATGAAACGATAAGATTCCAAACATTTATAATTATGCGATGCGTGAAACTCTGAGTTAAGGGTTTTTGGCTCATTTTTGTTTCCTATTAATTATACGACTATAAACTTCATAAATGACACATCTACTTCATAAATGAATATCTATCGTAGTTAAACTTCTTTATTCAAGTATTGGACATGAATTCTTATTAAATATCGATGTTGTCGAATGACGAGAATCAAAGAAACTTGCGAAAAACTCCGATGATTTCATGGTGATTTCATGCCCAGGTATCCCTAGTTAGAAAGCGCTCGCATCGATAATTCCGTGTTTTAGTGATCACTGGTTACGAATTTGATTTTACTTGCCCTTCCTTCTCGTTTTGCAGGGAAGGTGAGAAATTATTGTGTAAATTACAATAAATTATTTATCATCCAGGAGCGTGACCAGACGCAACAGCAGAATGTTCGTGAATGAATTGGGTCTGGATCGAAGGCTACGATTTAGCACAAAACCACTACGTAATTTACATGCATTCAAGAAAATGCTACCTGGTTCTTTTGTTTAAATGCGTTCTGTTTACAAGCAGAGCGAGGTACGTAGCCTGCCTACTCAAGCTACGAGCCCTGACAGACCGGGTTACCCTAGTGGCCGGGTCAATTTTTGTCTTGCAAACACAAACAGACGAGTTACTAAGGTATAGACAGGAGTTAAAGTTAGAAATTGTAGATTGTATTTTCGATTGTTTCGAACATTTTCGTTGTAGGCATATTTTGTTCTCTAATCATTCAATTTCAACACGCATGCTTAGATTGGCTTTAAATTATTCAACTGGTTCAGGCGGTTTACTAAATTTGTCCTTGTAAACACATAACACCTTTTCTCGTAAGCCGAGTAACTCCTCTACCCGGGTAATTCGCCCTCCTTGTAAACAGGATTCAAGAATTTGATGTTTTCCTAAAATTTAAAAAAATACTTCAATAGATACTTGTCTGGTGTATTCAGTTAGCCTGTAAGTGCTATAAAGAGTTGATAGATTGGTTGTTCTCAAATTAGAGTTTTTACTTCAAAAGTTTGTATCGCTTGATACATCATTCTATAGTTTAGGCTATTGTGCTGACTATTGACCTCAGAGTACCGATCTACAGATCTATGACGTAGCGCAAGGCAATGTAAGGACAGCTTTGAACTCAATAGCAGACCATGATTGCATCTAAATGCAATATCAATCTCAAGAAAAATAATGCTCTGTATAATGTACAATTAAAGACTTCAAATATTTTTATTTACAATTATATGATTCAAAATTGATTGCACATTTTGAATAATATGTGCAAATGGGATGGTTGGAGTTAACAATTAGGGGATTAAACTTATATATAGGATTAACATAGAATTTAAAGCATACGAAAACATCCAAAGGTGCACAATATAATTGAATGCGGCTGCATAATCAAAATTTCGATGAATTTTCCTGTGATTTCTCTTTACGTAATTCTTCTTGTTTGAAAAAATCCGTGGACGATATAGAATAATTCGAATTTGATTCACCAAATGTTGTATCTAATACGATCTGTCCTTGACTGTCTTTTTTCTTCAACTTATTTTTACTCCCAGTTGATCTTTTCACGCGACTAATCCAGCCAAAGAATAATCTAGAAAATGCATTACGCATTCGTACATTCATGACAGCGTAAATGATAGGGTTTATGACACTGTTCAAGCAACCAAGTAGAATTCCCAGACCAGTAACAGTGGAAGACAATCGTTTCTTAGGTTCTGAATAAACATTTTTTAGTTTCATAACTGCATATGGCATCCATGAGACAATAAAAATAATCACAACAGCAAATATCATCTTCAAAGTGCGCCATTTACGGGCTTCACGAGCTTTCTCTACACTTGTTAAAGAGCTTCCAACTATACGCTTTGTCCATAACTGATAAACAATAAGCACATAGGCTACCAAAAGGTTCACAACAACAAAGAAATAGAAACCAGAGGAAATTGTCCAGAATAGTCTTTCTGTAGTAACAGAATCCCAACTTTCTCCGCAAACATTAACAGATTTATTACTGACAATACGTAACTCTGATTTATTTGCAATAGCAGAAGGAAAACACATAGCAAATGATATGCACCACGTTACAATTATTGCAACTATAACTTTCCGTTTTGAAAACAATGATGCTTTAGCTTTGAGTGGATATGCTATCATAACAAATCGATGCCATGAGATCATACCTAAGCTAAAACAACTCTCAGCTAAGCTGCTATAAACAAGATAGAGCGTTAATTTACATGTAATGTTACCAAGCTGCCATCCGTCACCGATAACTGTCCCTATTAAATTCAATGGCATACATAATGCCACCATGACTAAATCTGCAATAGCAAGATTTGCTATGAAAAGGAATGTTTCTTTGTGTAGTTTCTTGCTCATTGTTACGATACAAATAACTGCAGCATTTCCAATTGTTCCAATAATTATAGCCAATATTATTACCAAGGTAGAGATGATCTGAAAAACTGCCATATTTACTGCAAACAAAAACGAAACACTAATATATTTTTAACCGAAGCTTCTGTGACTTACATTTAACAGAAAAATCAATTTGTAACAGCACAATTTATAATTTTATTTATTTATCATCAACTTATTTATTGACTTATTTTATTTTATTTTATTCATATTGGTATACATGTAAGTAGCCTACTTGTAATTTCTTTTAATTAACATGAAAAAGATCAACATTCGATCACCATTAGTGATCACTATTGGTGATCGAACGTTGATCTTAACAAAAATAATAAATTATGTTGTTACAAATAGCTTTTTCTGACTAATATATTTACTAGATAAAATATGCAGTAAGTTTAAATATGCACCCTACTTTCACGACCCGTACGGTTATGACCTTTTCAGATCGATCTAAGAAATTTTAGGGTTCTGTATTAATTTCTTATCGTTTTCTGCTTGTAGCTAAGTAATTGTGATTTATGAATATTTATACTTTAGATTATTATCAATAATTGTTTATTATCAATAATTGTTTATTATTATTATTATTATTGCTATAACATTATTTTTAATATTATTTGCTTTATTATTAGCAGTAATATGTGTTACAAAGGCAAACTATTTTTTATTTGTAGTATTACCATATTCCTTGTTGCTAGTTTCCCGTAATTTCTTACGACAACTTGTATTTTAGTTTTGCCTCGTTGCTAGATGGCATTCTGATGTCTTCACTGCACTACGCTATACGCAGTTACTAGTACCTTGACAGTGTCTTCTATTGACTGATCTATAAGTCCCACTTTCATATGCCGTAATTTGACGAGAGGTAAGCGACACTTACCAGCATATCCAAAATCGTTATAGTAAACAGTGAGACTTGAGCAAGTCAATGTCTTCTAATATATATTTGTACAATGACTAATGAGACATCAACTCTTGTCACTCTTTTCTTTGATACAATTATCCTATGTAAAATTATGAGCATGACAGATGTGACTGAATCAAGTTAACTATCACATAAAATCATTCGTAGAATCTGACTCTGTGTGTGACGTGACGTATAGATATATTTGTGACTCCATTAGGTATGACAAGCGGTTATAGTAATTACAATGACTGCGTACCCCCGGGGGTAACTCCAGCTCTTCGAGACGGCGGGGTGTCACTTTGCAAAAAGGTGGAGTACCCAAAAAGTTCAAAAAGTTTTGTTGATGCTACCCAAAAATTTAAAAGTGCTACTATAAAGGGTTCCAGGAGGTTGATTGATTTCAAGTAAATACACATAAAGGATGCAAAATTTTTTCTAAAATTCTTGAAAAAGTCAAAAATAGGATACCAAAAAGATCAAAAATTTGAAAACTCATACCCAATTTTTTTTTCTCAGCTGGAATATGGACCCAAAAAGTGGTACGTCCCTGCATAGCTGTCATATTGGAGTTACCCCCCCCCCCCCAGGCCACGCACAAGCTGGTATAAAATGCACTGGAGTGAGCTATAATTTATAAATATAGTATAAGAAGTTATAAATACAGGATAGCATAACAACTTACATATTGAAGAATAATAAATAAAAAATCATTGTATGAAGTCTGACTCCATATTGGAAATAATTGACTGATTTTAGCAACACTACTTCCTGTTGGGGATTTCCAGACAGGCACCATACGTTTTAGGAGATACATCTTCAACGTTCTATATTATATAAATCAGAAACATTGATTCTATCAACCACTCTATTGACTCGACTTGACTCAGGTTATCACGTCATGTTTCCGCATGATGCAGGAATACATTGACCCAACTTATTGTCTAATACTAAACCTAGAAAAGTTTCTTCTTCTGCCTCTACCACTGCGAACCAACGTCAGATGTCTTCATCAGGTCCGTCGGATGTTTTCATCAGGTCAATCGAGAGATCAAAGACGTATGCTCCTCAACCGCTGCATGATATCCTTCACTTGCAACCGAAGGAGATGCTTCGACGGGGCTATGGGAGAGTAGTATCTTTTCATCATGTTTTGTATCTTGAATTGTCTTATTTATTGTTTTATTCTTGTCTTACTACTACTACTACTGCTACTGCTACTGCTACTGCTACTGCTACTGCTACTGCTACTGCTACTACTACTACTACTACTACTACTACTACTACTACTACTACTACTACTACGAAATTATCAAGACGTTGGACCTAGCGAAACATAAACCATGGCTACTTTTCCGAAAAAGTTTTCAAAAACAGATATCCCCTATTCCAGCAGAAAAATTAAATGCTCATTTCAAGTCCCTTTTGGATCCTCTCAATTGCCCACCTTGTATTCCCTGTTTCAACGATGAAGACTATGATGACACTTGGTTCAACCAGCATTTCTCAGAAGATGAAGTACTAGAGGCAATTCTATCGACATCAAAGAAAAAAGCACCTGGAATTGACAACTTAACAAATGAACACCTAGTCTTTTCAGTTGAGCAGGTTATCCCATTGTGGACCTCTCTGTTCAATCTATGTTTAGAGCAAGGACAAATTCCAGAAAAGTGGAAACATAATATTTTCAAAATTTTATTTAAGGGAAAAGGAGCTACAGATGATCCAGGTAATTATCGTGGTATCGCTTTGTTATGTTGTCCGTTGAAAGTGTTCACGTCCTTATTAAACAAAAGAATAATTGATAACGTTTCTTACCTCTTGCCTGATTTACAATTTGGCTTCCAACGTGGCAAAAATACAACTATTCCTTTAAGTATGCTAATTAATGATATCAGGGAATCATTCGCAGTAAAAAGATGCTATACATACGCCACTTTTATTGACTTTAAGAAAGCTTTTGATTCTGTTGGTAGATCAAAGCTTATTTCAAAATTACATGATCAGTTTGGTGTTCGAGGAAAGATTTTAAATATTATCAAAACATTGCTTCAATATAATTTTATAAGAATCGATGACGGAGTAAAATATTCTAAAATTATAACTCAACACCATGGTGTTTTACAAGGAGACAGCCTCTCTCCTACACTTTTTATTATGTATATAGCTGATTTAGCCTCAATTCTAACACCTATTGATAATCTCTCTTATCTGTTTTATGCTGACGACCTAGTTATTTATTCTATTCAACGCTTACCAATTCAACAAGCACTTGATGCAATATCCTTATGGTGCTCCACAAACTGTTTGCAAGTAAACAAAAATAAAACTAAAGTTGTTAAGTTCAGAAAAGGTGGTCATCTAGCAGCAGCTGACAAGTTTATGTTTGATAATGTTAGTCTGGAGTTTGTAAGGTCCTACGAGTATCTTGGTGTTATCATGCAGCAATCCCTTGTATTTACTAATCACATAAAAAAGAAAAAACAGAAAGCAATGCTAGCCATTAGTACAATTCGATATTTAAATCGTATTTCGTTTGACGCAGCTATGGTTATCTTCGATATGAAAGTTCTTCCGTCTATTACATACGCACTACAAATAATAGCCCCTTTTCTCAAGCTTCACATCTACTACAACTTGATACAATTTTAGCCAATTTTATAAAGAAGATGCTTCATCTATCAATATCCACTTCAAACTCCCTTGTCTACTTTCTTACTCAAACCAAACCATTATCTCAAAGCTTAAACAGACGATATACTATTTCAATGGATGAACTATCTAAAGCCTCTTGCAGTTGGTCCAGGAAATCTCAGAAACATATTTGCAATGGCTACCTTGAGGCCCCCATAGCAAATACTTCCTGGTGGCGTCAAAGCGATCAACCAAATAAATCAATATTAGCTAGATGCTCAATGCATGGGTTCCATCACTACATATGTAAAAATAAAACTTTTCATTCACCATCTAATGATTGCTGCTGCAAAGAGTGTGGCTCTAATGCCAATACAGTATTTCATATATTGAATTGTCAAGCAATACCATCTTACATAAATTTTGTCAAGAGGATAGAAGCTTCATAAATATCGTTACATTTATCAATATTAGTTGCATAATTCTTTAGTAATTAGCTATTAGTTAATATTATCAGCAATATAATCACCATATAATCATCATATAATCATCATATAATCACCTTATAATCACTTACCGATATTATACATTAAAAGTCTTTTATCCTCAGCTATTAGATGACAATTCATTTTTTCAGTTAAATTTTATCAACGTTATAGCACTGTGTATAAGCTACGTTGACAGCATTAGTTAGCCTATATATCACACTAATATTCTTATTCAACTTAATCCAGCTTATTATCTGTAGATCACATCAGCTATAATATGATTAACTGCAAGCTAAAGTTACTCTGATATTATTGGTAAAGTTTAGATTATACATATATAAAAACAAAATGAATAGCATGTACGAATTGAATCTACCCTGAATGGGTGAAATATATATATTCTATCTATTCTACTACTACTACTACTACTACTCTAGATAGGTAAATGTCTAGTAAATGTGATTTTTTATTATGAAGGTCAGAGTGTCAAGATAATATTATGTACAAAAGAATGTGAGACGATTTTGTTAGATTTTGATAAACAGTTCGCAATTTTAGGGGTCGTCCATAAAGCGCATACTCAGCAAATGCACCCTCTCTCATGTACTCAACTTTATAGTGTATACTCCTTTTTGGCTATACCCCTACCTTCTGCTTACGTTCTGGCTGTTTCGCCAACCCCACCATCAAAATAATTTGATGTTGTTGTATTCGAATTATACAAGTGTTGTAGCTTTTATAAAAATGTAAATTTTTATCTCTGTTTAATCATTATGTTTAAGCCAAGATATGTTAATACATTGATGTGTCACTTTGCTCAGCCATTCCACTGTTAAATACACATTAAGAGTTCAGTCATTTGTAGCGATGGGGAAGAGGGTGGGTTGGATTTTCCAAGTGACTATAAAATGTACGCGTCCCATTAAATTTCAATTTGATTAATAAAATATCATACTCCAATTAAAATGTACCAGTAATGCCTTTTGGGTAATACTATAACCCCTATTCAAGGTACAAAAATGTTTCACATTCCTGCAGAGTCCACCCCACCCCACTCCCAGGTGATAGTTTAAATGACTGGTCACTAAATATAACTTAATATAAATATAAAAAAATATATAAAATAAATATTTTCGAATAATATCTGTAAAGAAAATTCTAATTTACGGTCAATAACGAACTTACTTTCAGTACTGTTACGATATAGAAATCGATATGATCATCAACAAACTGACACTTTAAAACATCTACCATTATTTCAAAAAGAGGTACAAAGACAGGAAGATGTGTCGTACTTTGATGATTGACTGTACTCAGCTTGGTGTACTCTTTTAGTATAGCCCCTCCCATCATTGCGTACGTACTTTACGAACGGCTCCTTTACAGCTATTCAAACAACATCAGCATATTATTTTTGAATAGGGTATAGACTCTCATACTATATCTTTCTTCAGATATCTGAGAGCTAAATATGGTGTCGCATATTCGAGTATGGGACGTATACCTAAGCGGTCCACGTGATTGATTTTGCAATGAAATGTGGTTTTTGTACAATTATATTATATACAACAGTAACGAACAGAAACTTATTAAATTTTCAAACATCAAATTTTCGAGCTGGTGATGTGATTTCTGGGTTTCGAAATTAAATACAGTAGAATCTGACAATAATGGTTCCGCATTTAACGGTATTCTGTGAAGAATAGTAAACGAAATGTGTCCGGGGATGAGAAATTTACGGTCAAACTGCTAAATATTTACCGCTAACAACGGATTATACAAAAACCGGTAAAATGGTTTGTCTCCCTAAGACGTACCGTTATTGCCGGATTCAATTATATCTCATTTTCATTGTCACAATATTTGGTATCGGAATTCAATTTGTCAGTAGTATAATTTCATGCAAATGGAATTTGTTATTTCTATATAAATTGTATTCTGTAGCAAGCATAATCAACATATGCAATGAGAAGTAAATTCTCGACATTGAAGAAAAGTTGTTTTACAGAAGGTTTTGACGGTAACATTTCAAATCAATCGCTGTAGCTGGTTGTGTTGTGTTCGGGATGGGAAGATATGGTACAATAAATTATAAACACAACAACCTATTTTTGTAACGAGAAACAAAATTACAAGGCAAATAAGCAGGGAATAGTACAATAGTTCAAAGCAAATTAGAATCACAGCAAACTAGAGCCGCCTATCGATAAAACAAAGCCATTTCTGTTTCTTTTTCTGTCCAGGTAAGCCGCCAGGCACCGACGTTTTCTTACTTGCGCTGAGCTTTTTTGGCGTCAACATGTATGTATTCTATACTTCCGACCATTAGGGCAATCAATCAATTATAGACCATGACTCGAGTTTCATAATAAAAACAATTATTGTCATTTGCTACTCAATGACAATTATGCCCTTATTATCGTATACCGTGTGACATTGTCATAGTAAACATCATTATCATTTACCTGCGTTCTTTCAACAATTTTCAATGATGTCAAAATTAAAAATATATCACACAAAGCTATTCGATGCAGTTTTTTACATTCATTTCAATGACAGTTTATCCGATCTGTAAACTACACAGGCTAAGAACAACACAAATAGGGAATAATATCTTATTAATTCAGTCTTACCTTCACAGAACCAATAGAGTACAACCAATCCAATAATGTAATTATCAGGTTTTCCTTCGTAGGATTTTTACACTCGCACTCGACCGTCATATGAAGTTTTGCGTGATTATGGAAAGGATTACTCCTAATTACATTTGACACCTTTAATGAGGTCAATGGCGTTGCCTAGTGAACACCTCTGAGTGTGAACACGCATTGTTTGGTACTTCTAATTTTAATGCGATGTTTACATCTCATCTGCTTGATTATTTTGCTTTTTGTTATTTTATTGAGAAAGGTATGTGGACACAGTAGATAATCTGAAAGTCAGATTATCGACTTCGACACTTCACTTCAGTAAACATTAGAAGTTTATCCGAATTCGAGCTTATCAGAGCCGCCGAGCCCCTAAACAGCCCCAAATATACCCATTCTTAATTCTTGATATCTAACTTCTTGATTCTTAACAATAACTGTTTGCAAAATTTGCATTGCCTTTGTGGTAGATGCAACCTGTTTATTTCAAAGTGTTAAGATGGTATGTATGCCAAGAATAAAGACGCACATATTATATACCGTGGCAGGCAGAATGCCAATAGCTTCCTGAAATTACCTCTTCTTCGTACACGGAACATTTTTAATAGAGGCCAAACAAAGATACGGCCATTTTGCATGGTAAACAGAATATTCAACAGGCTGCATGGAGTCATGCGCAATAGCACCCTGTCCCGTCTGATATTTTGGCCACATCTGAATTAAATCTGAATCTCGCACGATTGACTGTACTGCGGTTTGATTTGTATTTCAAACTCAACTTGACTTTGAGATTTCTGATGGCGGCCAGAAAAATGGCGGTCTTGTCCGAAAGTAATGAGATTAAAGTTTCAAAATAACAGCTTTCGACTATAGTCATCGTCATATAATATAATTTGTGTGGATACAAAGTTCTTATCCTGGTCATCGTAAAATTCCAGTACAGTTGATGTAACATTTATCAATTATTTGCATGTCTACGTTGTTACTTATCAACGAACAGTCTAACAGAGACAGAGTACACGGTGTATTTTTAAATAGCTAATATTGAATATTGGACAGGGTAAGGGAAGATATTTGAAAAATTAACATGAAATATGGTGTAATCTAACTCAGCTTTGAATAGTAAGATATGATAATATCAATATAACATCAAAACATGACTAGATTGTACACATAGAATAGGCTAGTCTATATTTTCTAAAGTCATTGCTCGTAGACTAGCCTACCTTCAAATCATAGTCTATAACCTACATTAATCAGAAAAGCAAGGGAAGGAGCTCACTCAATCAAGTAAGGGCCAAGGTACTAACTGATGATAGATAGGCTTAGTGACCCACTGTCTTTGATCTGATATAGTATTTATTAAATTACAAAAAAGCTAACATTAATGAGCGACTATTATGGAAGAGCTTTTGGTCTCCACTACACACAGTATCTCAATTCAGTCGAAAACTAATAGTTATTGTTTTTAAAAACAACTTATCTGAAATAGTAAACAAACTTATCTATTTTTATTGTAGACTTTGCAACACTGAGCCAGAGTAAATGTTTGTAATATTGTTTAAAATCATAGAAATGTAGGCTACTTGCAGAACAAAATCCTCTGATAAAGTGTTCCACCGTGGATATAGCACAGCTAATAACTGGACTCTTAACCACTTGCAGAAACAAGACAATTGTGGCATTTGGGACGATTACTTTGTCATAATCCTTTACACCTTGCCTATAATAATTATTAATTAATATGTATCAACATGTGTGTATATGCATCAATATGAGATACTTACACAACAAATAACTAATGGACAATCTACAAGATTATGGGCTAAGCTAATTTTTGATTTATAAAGGGTAGTAGGCCCCTACAAAGTTGAAAGAGACAGCATTCTGAGGTGATCAGTCAAGATAATTAAAATTTAAGCAACATCGGTAATCTTCATCAGGATGTCTCGTGATATTAAACTACCTCCTAGAAATTTTGTTAGACATACGGGAGGCTGAGAGCTCGACTGTACGCAGACATATGTTTTGTAGATTAAGCCTAGTAATCAGCAAAGAGAAATGTTAACTTTTCAATAGCAAATATGCCCCTAACATGCCTTGGCAGAAATCATGAAACAATAGAGGGATGGTTTATATTTCGTGTAGGGCCTACTTTTGTGTGTGTACTCCTTTACTAAAAATATCATCATACATTTATGAAAATTGATGTTCTTCAAGCAAACATCAAAATAATGAGTTTAGAAAGTTTAGAAATAGATACAGTTGAAATCTGTGTATAGCAGCCAGCTATGAGAGGTAGATAAATTGATCAATGTAGACTGGTAGCTCAATAGTAGAGTGCATGTAGTTCCTGTGGGAGACCGGGGTTTGATACCTCATCGCCTCACACAATGTATTTTATCTATATGTACCAGTAACTTTCATGTAATAGAGCTCATTGTAATTTAAATTAGTTGATTATAAATTTGACTGCTGTTCAGACATTCATTCCCATGCAAACGAGCTTGAAGCTTACGTGGTTAAATTTAAATTGTAAACTGCGAAGTGAAACAAAATGATCCCATCACACCATTATATGCAGGTGGCCTTTATATGCAAGGTTGATTAGATAGAAAATACTATTTCAGGCATACCAAGAGTGACCACTGTAGACGGTTGGCTGCTGCATAGAGGTGACCACTATGAATTCTGGCAAAGGAGCATGTGGCCATTGTTTTCAAATTAATTTTAATAAGACTAGGCGTTTGGCGTGGTCCTGGAATACTGTAGCAGAAAAAGCTACATGGGTGCAACCCTGGGCAGCACAATGCTGTACCAAAACCTTTGAAGGCATTGTTACTCGAGTCTTGTAGCTAATCTGTCTCCCCTACTACCTTCTTTTAAGTCACTTCAGAATCAATCAAATGCATTTCTAATTTTGTACCGATTTTGTCTGAAACTCTTCTCTTACACCCCCTCTGAGTTTTGAATCTCTCTCTTGTCACGTGGGTATTTTCAGTGTGCGTTGTTCAAGGTAGTCAAATTAGCCCTATTCACAAATTTATTTATAAACAGGATAACAATAATTATGGAGCAATTTCTCTTTGCCTGTATTGTCGAAATTAATTGAATTCATTTAACAACTATCAATTTACCAATCATGAATTAGAAAACGTTCCTGCACAACAGTAGTAAGTTTCACTTGATGTTTACATCTAGAAACAAGAAAGATTTTGTTTGATGCCTTTGTTTTCCATCATTTCGAAACTGTGCTGACGTCTGGGAGAACCAACAGTATGCAAAAACACCTTGATTGCCTACATAATCTACTGAACAAGGATACATGGCATTGGTGTCATTTATATTATCGATGATTAGAAATAAAGTGTACGCTAAGTAAAGCCCGTGCTCAAGAATGTTTAAAGAACGTGCCTATTTAACTTGCGCTAGTGCAAGTTTTCCCGTCTGTTTTGATCCTCTCACAAGGCCCATGGCTGCCACCTAGTCTGCTGCTCTTTGGTTAATCCGTAAAAGTATACGCAAAATGCAGGCTGTGATAACAATTCTTGAGCTTTAAATGGACCAACAAATATTCATGAATTGTTCATGAAAAACAGGCCATTTAACCAGCTATAGCTACGTTCAGCCCAAACTATCAAGGCTGTAAAAATTGTCAGTAAGAAGAATTGAAAGCAGCACAAAAATAAGTGTATAGTATGAAGATCAGTATGTATAGTACTGCACTTTGAAAAGTTGAAACAACTCAACGCAACAGTTATTCTAATGTTTCTTGAAAGGCCTATTCAAAATGAAAAACTACATTTAAAATAACTTCTCAGAAAAGTGACTACTGCCCAGAATGTGTAAAACAGGCTTGTATTTAAGGTTCATGAATAGTTCATGAACTCAACAAATTTTTCGTAGGGGAATAGGCCTACTTATTTGCGTAGCACCAACCAAAGATATATCTATGTGAAAATCATATGATAATAATTAATGAAATATTTTGTAATAATAAAATGAAATAAAATTTAAAAGGAACTTTCTTAAAAGCATCAGGACCAAATTTCTGAATAATGAAGAAATCATACCCTCTATAATATAAACTTTGTAATAGAACCTACATTAATCATACTATCACAGAGTCATATCTGACAGGTATAATTTAAGTGAACAACCTTCAACCTTTTTGGCTGTGTTTAAAATCAAACCCACAACGAAAGTTGAACTAAAGTGACAATATTGTCAATTACGAATAAGAAAATATAATAATTAAAGAATTTGACCATTCCAAAAGTACATATATATGTTAGTTGTGAATAACAAATTTAACCTCTGAAAGTTTTGAGCCTCATTTATTTTGCACCTGCGTATTAAAGATGTGCGAATCCAATCAGATTGGATCGCATCCAGGTAGTGATATTTTAGGTCTTTGGACTGGGTAAAATTTGTATTTATTGATTCCAGATGATTTTGGATTTTGAAACTTGGAAGAGTATTTGTACTTTGTAGCGATTAATCAATGTGTTCTAGTTTCCTCTCAACTGACCGCTTCTTGTACATATAGCGACATTCATGTTCCACTCTCTAGTATTCCACTCTCTAGTACATCAATTACACGTTTGATGTGAAATGAATTATACAATTTCTTCAAGGAAATGATCAAGATTATTGATTCATTGTACATATTGTATTATCATTTTGATGTGCTGTATGTGACTGTCTCATGTCAACACCCTATATAATTCCTGTAATCTATCTATGTTGTCTATGTGTAGATTGAATAATAAATTAGATACAGTTTAGCCTTCATTGTGCTCACTATCCATTGGGTCTCGAATACCAATTAGTTGTTGTTATAGCAAAGCCAGCTATACGACATACAGTGATAGTACGTCACATTTATTCATGCTGGTATTTATTATTGCTGTGTGGTAGTTTTGTATTTTATCACAGTAGTAGTAACTAAGTGTCTAACGCAGAATATCCAGCATCAAGTTAAAAGATATCTGATTAAAGCGCCTGAGACTTTATCAAGACTTTACTTTATCAAGACTTTACCATAAATTTATACATTAAAAACTTGGATTAGTTTACATTAATTACAAATTATTTGCTTCGAATCGGATTATATTTATAATTGGCATATTACTTCAAATTGGATTGGAATCGGATCATTACAACATTCATACCCGTAATAAATTTTGTGTAAATTCGATCTGATGCACACTTCAATGCGTATGGTCTTGCTTCAAGATGACATGAACATATATACTGGCTCTTGCTATCATTGAACTATACTACAGTTACGCCTACTTGTAGTTTTTAAAATTGAAATAAATTGATTAAAAGCCTATCGTTCATTCATGCTCTTTTAAATATTTACATTGTTTTATGGAATTCAGATAATCGATATTTTCTGAATTGATTAATATTGCACGCTGTTAGTTTTGAAGCTTGTTTATGGTATGACGACTTTCAGCGCAATACACTGCAACTGACTTGTTTCAGTCAAAACTCTGTGGCTTGGTAGAGATTTTATCGATAAGAAGTACTATATTAACATATCATATCATAACTAACATTTTTAAATATATTGAATGTTTGAGAATTATTAAGATTTAAAAAATCAATTTCTTATTCAACGAATTGATTAAAATTAAAGCTGATAAATACATGTATATATGATAATCATATCATAGACAGTGGATCACTAAGCCTCACTATCATCAATTATTACCGCAGTTGATTGAGTGAGCTCCTTCCCTTACTTTCCTGATTAATGTAGGTTATAGACTATGATTTTAAGGTAGGCTAGTCTATGATCAATGACTTTAGAAAATATAGACTAGCCTATTCTATGTGTACAATCTAGTCATGTTTTGATGTTATATTGATATTATCATATCTTACTATTCAAAGCTGAATTAGATTACACCATACTTCATGTTAATTTTTCAAATATCTTCCCTTACCCTGTCCAATATTCAATATTAGCTATTTAAAAATACACCGTGTACTCTGTCTCTGTTAGACTGTTCGTTGATAAGTAACAACGTAGACGTGCAAATAATTGATAAATATTACATCAACTGTATTGGAATTCTACGATGACCAGGATAAGAACTTTGTATCCACACAAATTATGTTATATGACGACGATGACTATTGTCAAAAGCTGTTATTTTGAAACTTTAATCTCATTACTTTCGGACAAGACCGCCATTTTTCTGGCCGCCATCAGAAATCTCAAAGTCAAGTTGAGTTTGAAATACAAATCAAACCGCAGTACAATTTAATTCAGATTTAATTCAGATGTGGCCAAAATATCAGACGGGACAGGGTGCTACTGCGCATGACTCCATGCAGCCTGTTGAATATTCTGTTTACCATTTTGCATTTGAGGCATCACTAACAGAGCTCATCTTATGAGCCAGACACTGACAAATGCAATCAGAATCAGACAATCTCCATGGATGGAGAAGGAATATTGTTTGGTTCTGGTTGGTGGAGGTCGGAGGAACTTGGAAAAGTTTAATTGGAGGCTTGGTCTTGGAACCTTGGAGGTGGTGGTTATAATTTTAGACGTCGAAGATGGTTTGGCGATTCTTGTTAGCAATGTTAGGTATGTAACTGTAAGGCAATTAGGCTCCACATTTACAATCATTGAATTGATATTGTGTGGTAGATTATGATACTACTAGATTTCATATCGATAGAGCAAATTTCAGTCTTATCAGACATTTTGCAACCCATCATTAGCCTATGCCTATTCTATATATTTCTATCTGTCTGTCTTTTATGTCTAGCCCAGCCCAGGCTGAAAGGTTGTCTCTTAAAGTGCATATGGCACCAAAAAAAGTTTTTCTGGAAGCGAGTAGCCCGACTAAGCCCATGCAAAATAAATATATGATCTTATATGACTGTATATTTTCGATTTGGACTCTTATAAGCTGAGTTATTCCAGACTGGAATTCTTGTATTTCGCTCAGCGAATAAAAATCTGACGAAAAAATTTGCGTGTTATCGTGAAAACGAGGCTACGGTCAAAGAAGTCAAACCCAACGTGGAGAATAAGCCAAAAGTGGCGAAAACACATCGTAACTTTTGTAGAGATTTCAAATTACAACTATGGCATTAATTAATTGTACTCTGTTTCAAGATTTTCTATAAGTTTTCATTTGATTATCTCTGTATTTTTCCCAAGCGAAATTTTGCGCGGATGATAACACAAAAATCAAGAAAAACTGAAGATTTATGTCACAGTTTAATCAAAATGCGTGGCTGCGGCTGAGAAGAGACTATTTCGCGCGGCAGATATGTCCGCCGCGCAGTACAAGGATTCCAGTCTGGGAGTTATTCAATGTTGAATGCACCATACTCCAAAAATGATGCTCCTTCAAAAGTCGGAACTCACGGGCGATTCCATGAGAAGTGAAACCACAAAAGTTTGCAAGCATCATAAATAAATCCCAGACTGCATTATGTGTCTTGCGCACTTAATAGCATTGGCGCGCAACAATTTTTCGTACTTTTTTCTTGAGAAAGTAGAACGCGCGTCTCTATTTGGACGCGCAATTTCTGAATTTTCAGTAAAGTCCATGTTTTCTGAAGAAGGTAAATCTTTAGGTAAGCTACTGTAATTTTCATCAATTATCATAAACTGCTACTTTTTAATGTTTATTGGAAGTGTATGTTGCACTTAAGGCAATTTTGAAGTGTTAAAAATGAAAAATCAGCGAAAAAAATAAAAAACTTTCAACCCGTACAAAGACTTGAACCCACGACGTTGATAAAAAGAAATGCACCACACTAACAACTCTGCCATCGCAATGTTAAGGTGAAGCGAAAAATTTGTTACCAATTCTAGACACGCAAAACTTGGGTTTTTAGAGTTTTCAAAACCATATTTGGCGCGCACTTTAGCCTACAAACTTTGCAGTCTTGAGTAAAGCATGGAATCGAGGCAAAATTTGACAGTTTTCCTTACAATTAATACTTTTACTATCATAATATGAATGCTTTTGGGGGTAATTCCATCGTGACCCACCTACAAGTCGGAAAGTTTTTTCTTACAGAGCTTCGAAATTATTTTAAAGTGGGAATAAACCCCCAGACTATCTTTACATATGTAGTAGAACCCGACGTGAAAAAAACAATGGCGTAATTTTTTTTTCTATCTGGAAATTATTTCTTGATGAAAAATGCCTCCAAAGTGGTGTTTTGACCCAAATGTCGCTGAGGAAAAAAAAGGGATCGGATCTAGCTTTATGACGACAAAGTCACAAGTCGTGTGGTTTTTCTAATAGACTTTAGATCAGATTAATCACGCGATGTTACGTTTGAGATGGCGTAGCTCTGTAACGGCAATCTATTTTCCTCTCCCACAAAACTGAGGTAAGGAAGAACATATAAACTTAAGAGCAGCAAAATCCCAGATGATTTAATGATTTTAAAGTTCACGAATTTCAAGAAAATAAAAATCAGAAAATATTTCATTCGTAGCGCGTTATACAGATTATATTTTGACATATCATTCTCACACATATTTAACACATATCAAAATATTCTCTGGTGACCACAAAAGCTAGCTAAGTAACTTCTGCACTGTATTACCGCATCCTATAAACTACAGATTGTGACGACATGATGCTAACATGTTCCACTTTCTAACCGAAGGAATGAATACTAGACTGGTAAAATCACTTTGTGGCGTATGTATAATCAGGAACGAGACTTCACATGGCAAAACCCTAATTTTGTTAATCAGATAACTTTGATAGAGAGGATAATAATTTATGCAATGAAGATATACCCCAAAACTGACAAATGATAAAGAATCTGCATTACTGTAGTTCTAGTATACGGCTGTAAACTTGAATAAGAACGTCCGATCCCTCCATCATGTAATGTACTGAAGAATTCTCAATGGTACTTTGTTAGACTATAGTATTGAGTATAATATATCTATCTATACAGTCGTATAAACTATACGATTACATGGTTTAAGTTTTACTATACAAACATCAATTTAAAACTTAAACGTTGAAATGATAATAGTGAAAAATGTCTATTTAATAATTTAGTAATACCGGTACTTGAATAAATCCGAAAAAGTACAATTAAAACTTTGCAGACCAACTATCTTGAGGAAAAGTCGTCTGTGCATGCCCATGCAAATCAAGTCAGTTTACATTCACATTTAGATCATGAAAAGGATATCCTGTAGAAATATTTACTCAAGAACAACTTGCAGATCATAGAGTTAAAAATAGTTAAAACTTATATAGCGTAAGATCAAGCTATTTTGAAGGGCACTTGTCTACTAATTAAGATTTGAGAAGTACTGCGGTCATACAGAATACGTAACTAATATGTGTCACTAGACTAGTCACAACGGAACACTCGCACCGCCTGACATTTGTGTTAATCCGCAATCTATATCAGATTCATCGCGCCTAATGACGCTACGAGAAATTATTTCGACTGAGCGTTTCAATAGATTTTATTCTGCTCCTGAAATCACAAATTGTATCTTTTTTACGTAATTCACGAGTATATATGTTTGTTCATGGCTCAGCCTTGTCAGAATTTTTTATTGTGTGACTTCTCGGAGCTAGGTCACCTCAAAGATAACGTCGCCTGATCAGCCCACTCTTGAGTCTGTTAGACAAACCGCACGACTTGTGACTTTGTCGTCATAAAGCTAGATCCAATCCCTTTTTTTTCTCAGCAACATTTGGGTCAAAACACCACTTTGAAGGCACTTTTCACAAAGAAATAATTTCCAGATCGAAAAAAAAATTACGCCATTGTTTTTTTCATGTCGGGTTCTACTACATATGTAAAGATAGTCTGGGGGTTTATTCCCACTTTAACATTTGGCTTCATTTTTGTTAACAGTCGTTTACATTGATAAGAGGAACATTGTTATTTAAAGGGGCAAAATTGACCGGCAACCGCTGCGAGATCAATTTGAATTTATGCTTAGCGTAATTCAACCGTCTCGCTTTGAAACTATTGTTATACGCAAGCCTAATTTGTAATAAGTTCATGTCAACAATGAACATTGTGTTATAAACAATAAACATGCACGTGATCCTAAGTGCGTAGCGCCTGCCGGTCATTTTTGCTCCTTTAAATTAATTCAACTGATATGAAAAATTAAGTATATTACAGTGAGTTGAAGGGGGCCCTTGACCCACTTACCGCACTCCGCCATGTTCCCCACAAAAAACATGATCGAAGCCGAAATTTAATTGAGAAAATATTCTATTTTATTTTTTGCTGTTCAAAGAAGCAAAAAGTTGAGAAGTGAAAAGTGGAACGCACAGGATTTGTTTACAAAATTAGGTACTATTTAAGTGGAAGTTAAATAGCCATACGTTATTTTATATCTTCTTAATCTGATTTCCATAACGCGGATTTGTTTACAAATTTCATAACCTTCTATTCCAAGTCATTTTCCAATAATAATTTATGATCAATCATTATTTAATTCCAACTAAAGATAAGGTGATAACACATCTTTTTTTCACTTTCATATAAATATACGTGTTTTAGTTTGTTTACGTTTGAATTTCATCCCGAGAATTACTACAATGAAAATACTACACAAATTATATGTCACGTCGCAACAAAGGATTGTATAGGCCTACTGTTTTGTATTTGCGAGACAATAAAAATTCATTCAAGTGCGAAACTGTTTAATTAGCGCTTCAGTCTGAGAAAGTATTGTTGTTGAAAAACGAAACAGTTTTTATTGTTTTTTCTCAACTTAGATGTATTTATTTGAAAAATGAAGCCGGCCATATGTACCCCTCTGGTTAATGACGAATCCATCGATTAGATTATTCAATATTTGATTTCAATCCACTTTCCCGAAAGCAACAACTGCCGGCTATCACTATCAGTAGACATGTGAGATTATGTTGAATAAATAAGAATTTACCCAGCATGGGTTTGTTTACAAATGTGATATCGTTCCTATCCGAATAGTTTATAAATAATTTTCAAAAATATTGATTATATAATTTCCATTCTGACGCATGACCATACACAAAACAAAAGATTGATCTGCACTGTTGCTCAGAGACAATAGAAAGTCATTCAAGTGTGAAACTGCTTAGTTAGCGCTTCAGTCTGGGTAAGCATTGTTGTTGAAAATGGAAACAGTTTTCATTGCTTTTTATCAACTTCGATGTATTTATTTAAGAAATGAAGCCGGCCATGTACGCCTATGGTTAATAACGAATCCATTGATATGTGTTTCAAGTCAATTTCATCAAAAATGGCATCGTGAATCCCCGCCTTACATACGGACATACAAATGGAAATAGCGTAAATTTAAAAATAGATTCCTCTATTCAACTTGGAAAAATCAACAAAGTTACGATGTGACCCACTTACACACGTTTTGTGATCCACTTAGGCCTACATCTACAAAGAAGTTTATTATGAGCTTCGACATTTTTTTGTTGTTCAGCACCAATATCACGCAATAATCTAAATTTTTCTGAGTGTATTTCAATCTCTAATCATCATTGAATGTAGATTGACTGATATAGTTGTTCAAAATGCTGTAAGGAATCATAACTTTTCTAAACAACAACAATAACTTAAATCGCTTTCCTTCCACACCCCAAAAGCGACAAATATTGTGCAACATCATCGGCTGATTTCAACAACAGCGACGTTCAAATTAAATGTCGTGTTAAGGCGTCTAACACATGTGCAAGCGGTCATACGGTATCTGTGATTCTGTTATCACTGCAGGATTTTGTTTGAACTTTCGTAAAAAACTGGCCGTAGCAAAGTCAAAAGTGGATCACCCAGATTAAATGAATGACTTTGGCAACATAGAATAAATTTATTGCCGAATATGCCAGTTAGCCTTAATCTACTTTGAATATGTAGGAATCTTTGCTGAAGTGTCACATTGAGGTGTAAACAAAAATTTTATGACTTTCTCATGACCCACTTACGACCGGTCGAAAATCATGAAACATCTTTGATGTTTGGGAGTAAAAGACACTCATTCTGTTAATTCTAATTAGTGGATAGTGTAAAGCAAGGACTATAAGACTGATTTATTTGTAAAACGTTGTCTTACTGATTGAACATAGGGCTCAATGCAAAATATAGCAGAGCTTAAATAATAATAGTCAGAGAATCAGACAGTCATGTTTGCTACTTGAAGTGTCACGCCGAGGCGATCATCAGGCATTCAGATAATGCGAGGAGAGCGCAAAATTTTGATTTTTGATCATGTTGTTTTCGTATAATTTCAGAGCGGCCATTACGCCGCATGTTAAAAAACATTGAGTTTCTCGACATTAATAATATAATTTCTAAATGAAAATTAGGTAGTAGTAATCTAGAAACATTATATTTTATATCAGTTCTTGTATTTTTTCTCAAATCATCGGTCTATTTTTGACGCTTTTGTTTAACCTTACATGGAATCGCCCTTTATTAATGTTAAAAATTTTAATTTAGAGAAAAACAATGTTTTGCACAGCGCATTGAGGTGGCCATTCAAAAATTGGGAGAACCATAACAATCAAAAATTCCAAATTCCGCGATTTTTAACGTGTTATTTAAATATAAATAATATGAAAATCAATTTGATATGACGTATTATATAGGATTAAAAAGAATTTTAATTACATGTGCATTTTACCTCAAAATTACATTTATGTTTCGATCCTTTTTAAGCGCTTTCAGGAGACAGCGAAAGAGTCAAGAAAGTTTTCTTTACTCCACAGCTTGATACTTGATTGAAAAATCCTTCCATATGAAAATCAGTTGGCTACTAATTAGCATTTTTGACAGGAAATATTGACCTTCTAGTGCTCTAAATCGATGTGATTGACTCGTAGAAACTTTGCTACGGCCATTTATGATGCGAGCGCAAGGGTCGGCATTTCAAAGTAAATACCGCAAGAGTCACAAAAACAATAGCGTGCGTTACAGACCCTGATTCATGCACGAAAAAAAGCGTCTGCGTGAATTGCTCAGTTTCTCTGTCCGGCCTCGTATCAGAATAGGATTGATGTCACATGATTATGCAAGATTAACTGATTCTCCCCGGGATTTTCACATTATTTTGTTTGCTTTAATTGACATGATTGCAATAAGTTCTATTTTAGGCTTCGTAGCTATGACATTTAATTGATAGACAGAGTTGATTATTTTATTCACTACGAACAATTTACCATGCATCGATCAGAAACTCCTGCTCCAGGTTTTTGTGGAGCAGCTTGACAGAGAACTTCCCAAATCGCACAGACCCCATTATTTTGTGAATGAAGCGCGGTCTGTGACGCAGACTACAAAAACAAAGAAGCTGAGCGCTTGCATGTCTGCTGGAATTGGACAATTCACACCACGTCACTGTTATTGAGATTAGCAGGCGTGTCTTCAATTTTTTCGCTTTCGAAGGAGAAAAGATTTTTCAGTTATCCTCCTTGTTTAGATTAAATGCTGTTTTCGTGCTACAGTTTGAATAAATACTACAACCACTCTACATTACCATATGGCTATTTATTACTATTACGTTTAGAAAAGTTTTCATAACAGCTTATTATTTCTGTTTTGAAGAATAGGTCAGGACTCGTGGGTCAGTCACAAATCGTTGAAGGGTCAGTCGCAAAACATATTAGTTTATTGCCGTGAATTGTTTGAGAATTTTAAGCTAAGTTGATTATATACTCACATTTACATCTTTGAAAAAATAGAAAGCAATGATTTTGTGGAATTTTCCAGATGTTTATGTCTGATTGACATAATGGCAAGCGTCCGTGTGGGAGAGTAGCGTCCCTAAATCTTCCTCTAATTTATATGATTTGGCAGATATTTATTATCTGTTCGTTGTTTTTAGTCTCTAGGAAACATAAACTGATCAAAGTTTGCTTTTAAGTCGATGCCCTTGACCAAAACATGCTCCGTTGCGTAGGTCAGTCAAAATGGAATTGCCCTTATGCAGGGCTTGAAATAACGTTTGCTAGGTCACCGGACACGTAGACTGACATAGTCTCATTTTGGCCGGACATACGGTGATCTTTGCCGGACAAATTTTCATTGTTAAATATTGATATAATTTTTTTTTGGGTCTAATATATTGTGTGTCCTTAATGCCTAATCTCTCCTTTTAGCTGATGATTATAGTTGTAAAGAGCCTGCCTAGAATTTGATTAAATCAAAAAGAAAGTTTGTCATGGTTTCATATTTCTTGGTGCAGGGCCATGTTTTTGGGCTCGATTTTCAAGGTTTTAAATTACCTCCGCTGTATATTAAAGGTTCTTCAAATATGCTTAAATTATAGTTAATATTTCTCAAAATGTTTTGAATCGATTTTATTTTGTTTGTTTATAAATAATATGTTTACATATCTCCGTAAAAACATCTAGGAAATTTATGGCTTTTTGGTTCTGATTTGATTTGATTTCATTTTGTTTGAAAAATCAATTTTAAAACTAGTAAGATCTAGCTATGATGGAATGTGTAGCTCTGCTAAATTTGTCACATTAGTTTGTAAATTAAATAAATTATTTTATGTTTTAAAGAGTTTTATAATGTAAATAATCTCTCAGTGTTGGTCGAGTCTTTTACTCGCAGTAGCTTTGTATTCATTCAAACTGCTCACGTGTTATTGACATTCACACTCACGTGTTGACCTTTCACACTTGAACAAACAAAAGAATTCAGCATAATTTGATCACTTCATCTTTGAATGACATAAACTATTCATGCAAACCATTGTTTTGAGATCGCTTGTCTTGCCTACATAATCATTATATTACTTTCAAAGAAATACGGACAAAGTAGAAAAACTGGTACCGGTATGAGACTTTTGAGTCATTTATAGCTTGTTGCTGGGATTTTGGTTTTGGATTTATGGTATCAGTTTTCTAGAATATATAAACAGAACTTCCTTTATCGCAGTCCACAAAGTTTTAAACATTTAAAACAGGAAGTAGAATTTTGAATGATGGGGCTGTAAATCAACTGTGAATAGGGCGTGTGAGTGATTAACAAACATTTGCGAGCACAAAACAAAGAAACCACACAGATAACGCTATTTTAACAGGCCCTTGTAACAACACTAGCTAGACTACGCTAAAAATTTACATAGCATTGAGTTGCAGAACCATACTTAAAATGTGAGAATTCAGTCCTTTTATATATTATTAAAGTTATTAATTATTCTACTTTTTGATTTATTTTAATCATTAAATAAAACTCAGAATTATTTCAAAAGATTGACGGACAACTTTGACCATTGACTGACTGACTTTGCCGGACAAAATGCAATTTATGCCGGACATTGTCCGATGTCCGGCGCTTATTTCAAGCCCTGCCCTTATGTCGATATGACAAGAGAGCCCACTATTGAAAAATAACAAAGTTTAGACTTTGTAATTTTTTTGTAAAAACTTTCCAGAACAGATATGCCCATATCCAGGGTCCGACAAAAGGTCCAGCCTTCTGGAATCCCAGGAGCATTTAAACTTTTTCTTCTGAATTTTCTTGTTGCTCAGGTTTGACCAGAAAATCGCTAAAAACATCAATTTTCTTCTGAATTTTATCTAGCCTTCTGGGATCTAGGATCCAGGGAGGATCCCCACTTTGTCGGACCCTGCTCATATCTAAGTTGGGATCCCGCAGCGATCTGTACTTGGATCTCTGTTGTTTTTGGTGTACATAAATGAAGTCCCAGAAAATTTTCCTTTTGCCAAATGCAAACTATTTGCTGACAACATGAAACTATAGGCCTACTCAATCTACAACCTTAATAGTCAATATTACCATAACATTGATTTATTCCTGACAGCCTGGCAGCTTCGAGTTGCAATTAGATAGATGTTTATTTAATCATGTAAAACACTTACAATAATAATAATATACAAATCGACGTAGTTGAAAGTTAATTAGTGATACATAATAAGGTTAATCCCTGAAGCAATCAATGCTTGTTTATTCGGGATACCTGTAAATTTATAAAATGATTAAAGAAATGTTATATTTAGATAATTTGTAAAATTTAAAACAACATTTAATAAGAATAGTCAACAATGAGAATGATAATAATAGTAATATTAAATATGGCTAAATGAACAGAATAGATTATAAAATGTTTCAAATACATTTGCAAATAAAGAATAAACAATATTATAAAAGGTGTGAAATACATTTGAAAATATGATTTAATTACAGTAGATAATAAACTCAGCTTGAAAACCAACTATATGGTTAATGAGGAGGAAAGAATTATGAAGGGGACTAGAAGAATGAGCAATGGAGAAATAAGATTTAATAGTCACAACAGATGTTGCAGTTCTTGACAGTGCAGACATCATAGTATCTTAGAAACAATGTTTTTAACTTCCTAGAAAAACCATGAGTCGGTATATTGAAATCAAAATTGAACTTGAAACCATTCCAGAGGAAAAGAAACTGAAAACTGGGGTAATTTTGTAATGCAGATGTATTTGCATGAGGTACGACAAAAATGTTTTGTTTTCGATGATGACGTGGCTGAAAGACAAAAACATTTTTAAAATGTGATGGAACTTTACCCTTGATGACATTATGCAGAAACAGTAAGACTTTAGAAGTGTAAAGATCCTTCAACTGAAGAATACCAAATTGAAAATGTTCTTCTCTCCACATTTGAAACAGAAACCCAAATACAATTTACCGTATGCTTGATTGTCCTATAACTAACGTTGAGTCATCTGTGATCTTGGGGTTCATATTACTTCTGACCTAAAATTTTCTTCACATTGTAAGATTATCAGTCGTAGATCCTATTGTTTGGTAAATTTTATCCTGAAAACTTTGAACTGGAATGAAATAACCCATCTTATGAAAGCTTTTGTTGTTTATGTTCGCCCTATTTTGGAATAGTAGTGGACCAGTTATGGATTTTTAAGCACCGATCAACTGTTAATGATAACCGGTTAATTTTTAATTAATTGAACACAAACAATAGAACAATAGAACAACAATGGACTTGACAATACAGTGAAACCTGTATATAGAAGGCCAGCTATGAGAGGTAGATAAATTGACCACTATAGACAGGTGGCCTTTATATACAGGTTTGATTCAATAGAAAATACTATTTCATTCATTGCAAGAGTGACCACTATAGACAGGTGGCCATTGTAACAGGTGCGACTGTAGCGGGGACTGTAGCAATATATAATGTACACAGAAATAATTTTAAATGCTAGACAAACAAGGAGTATTTAGAGAATATACTCCAGTTATAAATTAATGCTTATTTTTGTTTAGCAGCAATAGGGCATCTATGATTGATAATAATTATCCTCCCTCAATTAATCAATTAAATAACTTGTATTGTATCAAGTTGAAAAGGTTAACAAATCATGTGGTATATAATTTTTCATGAGAATTATAATTAAACATTTTATTTACGTTAAGGAAAATTCCACGACGGTGTTTTGTGAGTTTTGGGAATTGAAATGTTACTTAAAAAAATTTAGACGACAATACTCAGTTTGAAAAGAATCTTAAGAAGCCAAAACTGACTATGAGTGAGAAAATGTTGACTGAAAATAATCAAACAAATGCAAATGAGCTACTTTTTCTAGAATTAGGGACAATTTAACAAGGAAATAAGTCAGTTTTCAAAAAAAATATATTTTAGTTTTGAAACAATTGTCTGAATGGTGAATTGACCAGACATGCCTAAATGAAAAGAAAGAGCTTTGCTATCAGGATTGAATTGTTCAAAATCAGTAGATCATGGGAAAACAATTGATACTTTTTTACCAACATTAATAAAAAAGTTATTGAGTTGTTCAGCAATCTTTTGCCAAATTAAAATTTCTACATTGACTTGATATTCTGTTTGTTGCTTAGATATTCCAACAAGGGATTTATTCTTTTCAAAGGCTTCACAATAACCGAAAAGCAAGATCAAGGCATTTATTTACGTACATTATTATCCTTAAATTTTTAAAATGAAATTATAATGTTATCAGAGAAATATCAATCACACAATGAAAGCAAATCCTTGAGATGGACCATGTTTTCATCATTCATTGGTTGAAAATAATTTTTTCTGACCATGCATCCGATGTGATTACTCCTAAGGAAATGAAGGGTCTGTAATTTGTAAAAAAATTATCGTGCAAGATTTCTTGCGTTATTCTGGTTGGGTGTATTAACTTTGTTATTAAAGCAATTAATTCAAAATCAATCACTGAATCAGCAAAATAATTGGATTTAGTTGACGAAAAAAGCATATTTAATATTAAAATCACCCAACAGGGAAATGACCTTCCTACTCATTGGAATTAAAATGTTTTCAAGCTGAATGAGAGATTTAGAGAGAATTGCCTTAGGATGATATAAACAGATTTTGTTTCTATAGTGATACATTCAATATCATCAGTTACAGTGCTGAGGTTATTGTAGACAGAAAACGTGATGAACTAATGAACAGGAATGCCTAGAGGGTAGAGGTATGCTTAGAGGCTATTGCAGACAAAAAGTTTAGCTTTCTGGAATCCAAAAGGCATTTCAACATTTCTTCTGGATTTTTTGTTGATGTTTGACCAAAAATCATTAAAAATATCAATTTTCTTTTGAATTTGAACCAGCCTCCGGAATCTAGAATTCCAGGATTCCTACTTTTGTCTGACCCTAATCCCATCACTTCCTTCGTTTGATCTTTATTTAAGAACATAACTATGATTCCTGAAGAGTATCTCTCCTCCTTGTCAGATCTTTTGTAGTGCCAAAACTTTTACATGGGTTTGACATAAAATTCAGATATTTTGTCGTGGTTTTTTCACATGCTGCAGATATGAGCAGTTCATGATAAGCTGATGCACAGTTCATGAACAATTCATGAACTTCATGAATAGTTCTCTGTGGGTTCATTAACAGTTCATGAACATTCACAAAAAGTACATGAACAATTCATGAACTGTTTCATGAACTGGTTTATGTATGGGAAATTGCCTGAAAGTTCATGAACAGTTCATGAACTTTTGGGCCCTTCACGTTCATGAACTTATAAACTTTTTTTCGCAGGTAAACACATAGATTAATGAAAAGTAAATAGTTCATCTGCACAGGCTGTACTGTTGATTATCTAATAATTGGTGTATTTCAGATTTTGCGTCCACTTTGTAAGGATTTTCCTTCCTTCTTTGATTGTCTACATTTAGAAAACAGATCCGCTCTGTCTTTTCTTAGGATTCAAATTTGGAATGATCCATAACCTTTTTAGTAAAGTCAAATCATAAAGAATCAAGAATCTAAATTTTTACCTTTGGTTGTTGTACAAAGTGATTTGACTACTTTGCCAAGATTTTTTCGATAAACGGATGAGTAGATTTTGAGAAATTAGCATTTGAAAAATGAGTATTTCAAATCCAGATAATGAAAGTTGAGTGACGTCATACTGTAAACATGTCTATCACAACGAGTGAGCGCGATGGGATCACCGCAACTATGGATCATTCGTTTGCAAGAACGATATATTTGAAAATCGTGTTGTTGCTACAAACGAATGTTCGATAATTGCGGTGATCTTATTGCGTTCACTTGTCGTGATAGAAATTTTTACAGTATGTACGTCTGATTTTTCATTCTCTGTTTTTCAAGATTAAAAATTCTTATTTTTTCAAAAGCTTATTTCTCAAAAAATACTTATCCGTTTATCGAGAATGCTTAACAAAGTAGTCAAATCACTTAGTAAAACAACTCAAGGTAAAAATTTTGATTTGCGATTTTTATGATTTTGACCCTATGGAAAATAATACTAGAACCTCACATTTATTGTATTCATTTACCCAAACAAACCCAAACAAACCCAAACAAACAAGCAGTTTTGCTTAAGGGTTGACCCTGGTTATAATTTATGTAGCTTACTTTTTATAAATATGTATGCTTTTTATGACCAAATATATATCACATCACATTTACAATATTTTACATTGTGATATTTCAAAGTTGTTCTGAATGATCATCCCCGATTCCCTATAGGTGAATTTACTGTTTTATCAAAGGTGCCCTAGCTATTGTCAAATGTCGATTACAAGTATCTTTTTTGCCCAGCCCTGCCCGTGACTATTTACTTGAAGACCTTGAAAAAGGGGAGAGTGGGTCACACAAAACAAAACTGTACTGCTGCATACAAGGGACATGGGGTGTCTACTCGGAAATTGTGGAGCTTTCTAATTTGGAACAGTATATACTGCTGCAAATTTTATTCTGCTCAAATGTTGCCATAACCACACCAAAGACATTTAAAAGTGTCGCAACGCTTTTGGACCTTGATTTTTGAATGATTTGGGGTTAGAGAAAAACCACTTCTTAAAGTATTTTTGCACAGAAGGGAATCATTGAACAGAACCATACAGTTGAATACGAGGAAATACCATGCTCCAGAAAACCTTACTTCGCTGACACCTGTATGACACCTTCATTGACACTTCCCTGACGCCACTGTAGTAAAAGAATTTGTAGATTTGTTTTAACATATTTGTACTTCCATTTATTTGTCTTGTTACATTGCACATTGCATCTATAATTTCTATTGTAAATCCATATTGCTCTATCCCTTGGCTAAATCAATGTGATTGATCTTGAAGGGGATAAACCACACACTATTGTCCTCAAATATCAAACTAGTTTTCCATTTAAAGAATGTTGTTGGCAGATATGATTTACCGTGAATCTTTGAAATTCAACACATTTTCTCTCAATTTTTGTTCCAGACAACTCCTCTATTATATGCCACCCAAGAACAAGCCGCCGTACAAAGAAATTTAAGTCCTGAAAGACAATGTGTTGAATGCTGTGCCTAATTCCTTGATGACAGATTGGGAACAAGCGCTCCTTTCCTGGCCCTTTCAGACCTTTGACAATGTGTTGCATATAATGGGTGCTGGTTCCATTACAACTATTCAGTCTGAAGGAGGACCGTCAGCTGTGTGCTGAAAAATAGCTACCATGAGCATGGAACAATTCATCGCCACGCCGGCATCCTATTTTCCATCCCAGTGCTGCAAGCCGATCGAATTCATCAAGGATACCAGGTAATTTCCATCCAAATTACATTTTATTGTCTAACCTTGCAACCACCCACTGACTCTTACATTTTCTTAAACCTTGGTTTTGAGAACCAATCTTCATCATGTTGTTCGTGCACACCCCAGGCTTTCAAGTTGCACTAACCTTTTGAATTATGTTCAGAATCACTGGCTCCTTATACTGTTGGTGCAGCACTGCTGTATGTGCTTGGATGTGCATGGCGCTCAAACAACAGCAACGAAAAGTTTCATTCAATATTTGCTAGATTAATTTGTTCAATAAATTGCTATCTAAGACAAAGCATTTGGACATTCTGCGATAAGATTATTACGAAAAGCTTACACATATGCCAGTTCTGAACTAACGTCAGACTGATCTATCTAATCTAATTCCAAGGTCAAGGGAAGAAAACCTGAAGTAAGACCATATACAGTTTAAAGTTAACGGCAAATTCACTGAGCAAATGTGAGCACAAACACAGCTAAGAGATATGAGCAGGCGCCTCATGATGTTTTTCATTTATACTTGCAGACTGGCACCAGCACCAGCAGCAGTACCACAAGGACCGACACAAGCATCAGAATTGCGACATGACTATGCTAGGCACCTGCCTTGATACATCACTTCGTTGTCCTTGCAGATTCAGGCATGACTAAGGGGGCAGTGATATCAAAGATCTCCTAACCACATGAAGGTATAATCTGAGTGATAACATTCACTAGGTAAATCAAACCTGGTATAATAATTACCTTTATATGTTGACCACCTATCTTAGTGGCCACTAATCCAATATCTAAGAACAGGGTCTTATAAAAAAGTTACACTGTGGCTGTATAACATTAATTTTGTACAATCAATCAGATACAAAAGCAGCCTATTCTAATTACTAGAACAGTAACACTGTTATAGGCATACGACCTCATCCCCAACTGTTACAGACACACGGGGCGTTGCCATGAGCGGCGTTGAAAGTCGAAATTGCAGTGCTGTTAGCGGAACAAACATTCCAATAATAGTTACTGTTAAGGTAACAAACAATTTCATAGCTAACCATTTCTGCTTCTTAAAAGGTATCTCTAAGTAGAAAGAGCCTCGTGCGGAAATCATCGCTGTATAGAAAGCATTGTTGTAAAGAAAGCATCGCTCTGAAGAAAGAGCCACTATCAAGAAAGGGCCGTTGTACAGGCCGCTGTAAAAAGAATTGCTGTGTAGAAACAACTCTAAGTAGAAAGAGCCTCTATGCGGAAAACATCGCTACGTAGAAAGCATTGTTGTAAAGAAAGCATCTCTCTGAAGAACGAGCCACTATCAAGAAGGGGCGTCTGTGAAGAGAATCGCTGTGTAGAAACAACTTCAAGAAGAAAGGGCCACTGTGTGAATCAAGTATCGCTATGATTCAGTACAGCCGCCCTTTCTTTCTACACAGCGGTGCTCGCCCTGTTGAACCAATGATTACTTGAACCAATTTAAGACTCTGCTGTAGTGACTTCTAGTAGAGTTAGGTTTTATATACAATGGTGAACAAATAACAATAACCAAGACTCTACTGCTGAAGTGACCACTATACACAGGTGACCGCAAATAGAGGTTGTTTTATATACAATGATGAACAAATAAAAATAATCAAGACTCTACTGCTGAAGTGACCACTATACACAGGTGACCGCTAATAGAGGTTGTTTTATATACAATGATGAACAAATAAAAATAATCAAGACTCTACTGCTGAAGTGACCACTATACACAGGTGACCGCTAATAGAGGTTGTTTTTATATACAATGGTGATCAACTAAAAATAGCCAATTCCCTTCTGAAGTGACCACTATACACTGATGGCCACTAATAGAGTTGGGTTTTATATCAGGCTTGACTGTATCTTATCTAGATAATATGTGAACGAATCTGATCAGCTTGACGCTATTCTTTTCTAGAGTTTGTTTTCCTGTTCAAAGTTTGGCAATTATATGGTAAGACATAATTTATGCCATTTTCTTTTATACTTGAGCCCTTGATTGCCCTTTTTTAAATGATTAAGAGATCTTAATACTCAGTAAATTCTATAAAGGTTTAGGAATACTATTGTACTGGTATTTGTTTGTTAAGATATTTTATAGCATATTTGTATACATCAGCACATCAATTAATGCTGCTTTAGTTTATGGGTTTAGATTGTTGGATGTGGTAAACACATTCAAAGGTCAAAAATGGTATGCTTTGAATCGAGTTCTCTGTAATAAACTTATGTATACAAACCAATCAGAATTTGAAATTTTAATCTGATTATTTTTGTGTGAATCCGATCAGAATCGGATTTTTGTTCACAAAATAAAATACAATAAGCATTTGAATATTGAGTAACATGTAAGATTTAGGAATCGTTCATCCTATCGCAAGTTTATCTAAACATCTGATCCGATTCATATCCCTTTGATTAACAATCCAGTTCAATACTTGGATTTGTAAATCTTTAAATATGTTTATGAAAGACCCCCTCTCTGTTGCCCCTGGCAGTAATTACCAAAGTATTTCTATATTATGCAGCGTTGCTAACGTAATTTCTGGAGGTCAGAAGTCGAGTATCGATAAGATGAAATCTTTACAGTATAGACGGAGTTATTTTATTTCGTTTTGCAAGTGTCTTGTAGCCTGCGTCCAGACTAAAACGTTTTTTTAACGATGAAGTATTTTACGTCTGGAACGTTTTAGTCCGGACGCAGGCTAGTGTTTTGAGGATATCATTTTTTTTCTATTGTCGCACACCGAGCCTAGCTATATTAGGGAGTTACCACCATATTGTTTGATTGTATAGTAAACTACTGCGTGCTTTATGTACCCTCTTTGACCTGCACTGTTTGTTTTTGTTCTCGTTCTCAGTTGCGGTATCTGTGTTTATCGTTGTTAGTAAGGCGATATCACTATACAACCGTTGTCTAACTTACACAGTACGGTTTTTGTGTCTCTAGTCAGTTTAATCTTGCACCTGGTTCCAATAATAATCCTTTACAGAATTTTCTTAACAAAATCTGTCTCTTTATAACTGTTTTACACTTGACTAAAATAACTCGGAATATATAAACAAAAAATAGATATCTAGTGTAATTTATTGATGGTTTAAATAACATGAGATTAAATTGATTTACTTTTTATATCATTTATATTTTAGCCGATATATAGCATTTGGATAATGTTTGAATAAAATATTCTCTACTATTCTCTAAGTCATGCCAACTTGTGAATGAATGATTTTACTATTGTTCAGTGAATGAGAGCAACCTGAGGTGAATATATTTTACATGGAATCGGCATCCAGCTTCTAACGCTGTTTCTTATCAACGGTCAATTACAAATACATCTCAGTAACTTATATAATAGGTGAGTTTTTAAGCCCTCTGTCTTAATAGTTACTATAGGCCTCAATCAGGGAATCACGATACAGATATTTTGTATTGTATAGTAACACTTTTTCAAAATACAATCATGGTATCCTAAATAGTTTAAATTTTAGCAGCATCCAATCCACCGTATTTCTGGCATCGGTTATACAAAAACAACTAGCCCATATATCTCCTCGGATTAGATTGCACCCTACTACTTTTTATAAGCGTTTTTCAGCTTCCTTGGTCATGATTGCCTATCACTATACATTTTGTTGACACAATTATGCTTCTGCGTCAGCGTGTGCACCGTTTTTCATATTCTACTTGTTATTGTTAATGTTTTCATCCAAATTCAATTTTCATTTCTTCAAAAAATTAGCTCCTACGCTATACATCAACAGATTAAGTTTGAGCAGTGCAGCAATATAAGGAATAGATGACTTACCACGAAACCACGTGGATCATTTTAGCTCTGGTTCTCCCTATTATAGAACAGAGACAAAGGGGATACTGAAATCGTAAGAGATGAAACACCTACTATTCCGAATGAGGGGAGTTAAAAGCGGGAAGTTGCCCCTTGGCCCTGTTGGTCAATCGATAGTGCAATTTATAGAATACATTTTTGAATTTGAGTTTCGTTGGGGGGATTTTATTCTGAAAACTTTATTTGAGCAAGACAAAACAAAAGGTATTTGGCCATTGCAAAAGTTACTGACAAGGTCCGAAGTTTCTCTACTCAGCCATGCACGTCGATTTGCCTTGATCAATCGTATATGACCGGCAATTCTTACAAATTTCTACTATTTAGTAAATTATCTCGACTTACATAAAGCCATTTTATAAATATTGAATATTTGAATATTTCAATTATAATTCAAATATGCCTCCGTAATGATATAGATAATAGATGCTTCGAAATACTAATTTACAATTATACGTTCACTTGAGACCTCTAGTGGATATAGTTTACACGAATCGAATATTTATTTATATAGGCTATCAATCTGATTATAGTTTTTAAATCCTATTGACGCATGAAGTATATATCCATTTGATAACTTTCCTTGTATATATTATTCCACCGCACTAATCTTCTTAATCGTGTGTGGCGGTCTCTTAAAAATCCTTAGTTTCACAAAGGTGGCTACTCTATACGTCATACGCGTTTTCTCCCGAATTCCCAATTTTTAAAAATTCTTGATTGTATTATATCAAAAATTTCACAAGTGTATTGGCAATAAGTTGTGTTAAAAGTTTACAAATGTGCGTGCCTATAGTTTTCCTTAGAATGCATACGAAAATATCTAGTTAATTAAAAAGAAACTTTCCTGTGTTTGCCTTTCAGTGCATGTTATTTCAAATTTACATAGTATTGAAAAATATATCAAAATAAAAAAGTATTCCCCAAATCTTTTGAAGATCATGCATTGTAGTAAACTGAGTTATTGGCAATCCTGGTCTGCGGATACTGCTAGGAAAATTTTTCAAAATGCGGAAGATCGCTATCTGTGGTTTCTTACTTAGAATGCCTAAAAATTACGGAAAACTGTCATCTTGAAATTGCGAATTTCACGTTTCATGCACACTTAAAAGCACAATTCACAAATAAGGGCTATAAATTAACCACTTTCACGTCTCACGACCAGCATGGTTTTCATGTTGATAAATTATTTGTCTTCACGGATTCGCGGGAATTAAAACACCCATTTCACGTCTCACGAAAATACCATTTACCACCCTTCTATACTGTACTAACCAATGAAACGAATAAAATAGTCGAAGGATCAATCTTGGGATAACAAATTGTGGTGGGGATATTTTTGAAAGTTGTCATAAATATATAGCTATTTTGTGAAGCAGCCTCCACTTTCATCAAAACCCATGATCGCTACGGTTTGCCTCTATCTAAAATCCTTCAATGGGATCAGTATTCTATAATGTTATTGTCTGTACAGTCTATATATACACTCAGACTGAAATGATTAGTTTGTCAAGATTCATTGATCAAGTTTACATAATGACTTCTATGTTTACAAGTTTCATGCTTAGGCTACACAGTGTAATTGCCTATAATACTCCTGCTTTGAAAACGAGAATAAAAAGCAAGCATGAATTCTCTGGGGGTCCCATAATTAATTGCTATTATGTTTGGTTTTGCCATTTTGGCTCAATATAGGCATCGTTACGGTTTGAGCGATCGATTACCATATCATATATGCAATTGCAAATAAAGACGGTCACAATGATGGACTTCCTGGAGTGCCGTATCTAACTTATTAAATAGGATTGTCTATAACTTTAGCCTGGCAATTGTGGGAGAAAACTTCTCCACATTTTATATGTTGAATTTGATATATACAAAAATAAATGGAATCACGGCTTAATTGTAACCTGAATCTAAAGCCGTATGGACTATATTTTGATCAAATCCTTGATAAACAAGTTCGGATAATCCGAAACATATATCGTTGGCAATTGTGACTTACAACTGGTTGAACGGGTTCCACCATTGTACTTTCTATACAACGATTTCATTCTTAGAGAAATCGTAATCCTATATTTTTCAAATCTTGATAAAGAATTATGCTCATATGATAACAATCCTAACTGTTTACAATTCAAACATAATGACCTGTTACATGATTGTCAAATAGTTTTTTCTTTTTTTCTGAGAAGAAATCGATTGACTTTTATAGCAATTCTCTGATTTTACCCTTTAGTGTATATGGCGTTAATTTGTTGGCAGGAACAGATATTTGTTATTCAAATGGTAATACGTTATCAATCATTGGAACGATATTTTAATGGTAAGATAACACAATTTACATATTTTTTTTAAATAATTATGTATACATTTGTATTTTAATGGAGATTCATTATCATATATCACTATCGCTTTGTGTATAGTATATTCTTTTCAAAGAAAAAAACAGAAACTACAATTGTGTAATTTTATTACAATAGAATTACAATATTGCTTTGCTATTGACTTTTTCTTTGAAGGTGACTAACAAAATACTTCTTTTATATACAAGAATTAACTTAATATGTTTGCACCTCAGACTGACATGAGAGAGTCTCTTCTTCAATTCTCAATGTATCCTACTCCTTCTCCTAGAATGCTTAGGCTACTTGTATGTATAAAAGACTCAAAGTAATTTCCTCATTAACATTCAAGAAACGCTGCTAACGTTTTTCAAGTACTTAATATGATAGCACATGAATATCGGAGTTGTATCTGGAATCGGTTTAGATGGGAAAATAGCCGCAATTCCGATCATTTTCGAACTGAAATGGAAACCTTGGCTTGACTCCACTCCAATTATTATGAATATGGCTTGCTGCGTGCCTTTCATTTGCATTACCTTCTTGATATATATTCTTCTGTCATTGTTGTACGAGTACTGATCGTTTTTTTTTTATTCATTTGTGGTTTCAACCCGCTTACTGTCAGCTAGCATCGTTGCGTATTTGTAATCAAGGCTCGTCTGCCATGTAATCCGTTGAATATGATCGGCAGTGTCGCGGCTGAGATCGGTAAAGCCTTTACTCACACTGCTCTTAACTCTTCAGGTCCTCCGGGTGGGGTTAAGCGGCCCTGGGGCCCGAGTAAGTTATAAAGCGAGCGAGATTTTGTTGCTATATTTTGATTGCGAATATTTTTCGAAATATATTCCCGACTGGAGCCAGAGAAAATTTCAACCGCCCGAAATTTTGCAAAAATCCCCAGGACGCGGAATTGTTCTCTCTGGGTCTGCTGCTCTTAGCGAAAATATTCACTCCCCTGGAAATAGAAGAGTGATACGTAAATTGATTTGGCTCCGATTGGGCCCCTATAGTCTCGATTCCCTGGACGACCTCTTATGGCTCTTTTACCATCCCATGTTTTATTTACAGCTAGAATATATTGCAAATTCAGGTTGAGCATACAGCTCAGCGGTTTACGTCTAATAATAAATACAGTTCGTTACATCATTCATTTGAAACAAATCCAAAATACATACAAAACCCGCAAACATTTCATTTGCTCAATTTTTAACAGCAAAAAATTGTACGAAAGGATTAAAGACAAGATGTTCTGAGCAGTTATAATATTACCTAGAATGGTTATATTATGGACTATGTTAAAGGTAAACATTTATTTTCTTTAATTGTGAATATGTGGAATAAATTTTTCCCTTACTTACTTTACTTAATTTTATTACTTCTTTACAAATGAATAACAACATGAGTCGCGTGCTCTCGACGTTAAATCGGTCTTTATGATGCGATTAAACAGTCGCACATCTAGTTAATTAAACGTCTATATTTTAAGTTTACGTACAGATCAATATTAATAAACTGCTCAGCACGTTTATCGTGCATATAACGCAAAGACAGCACAGTTTCAAATTAATACACGCCTTCAGAAATATAGTTATTAACAATACATTAAGCAAGTTTTATTTCTAACAACACAACGTATCATATAGTATGGTATCATATGTTTACATTTAAGCTTATACGCTATCTAGGCAATTGTTACGATGCTACAATGTTTGTACCTGAAACATCATCAACTTGCTCTCAAGAGGTCATTATTTAAACTCTGTAATATATGGTTTCCCTATCGAATTAGATTTGTACAATCTTAAGTCGATTACATAATTATTAGAAATCGATGTGACGTATGTGTACTTCCTATATTAAATTATTTTTATTTCTCCAAATTCGAATTTATATTTATAGCAACGCGAAATGTTGTTAAAAGCGTTGTATATGGCATATTTTAAAGTATGTTCATTTTATTCGCTAACGTTTTTTACTAGTAAATAATCAACAATAATAATGTCCCTTTATTTCTTAAACCTGATCAATTTTCAAAAAAGTTTCTGACTAGTGTCGATTAAAGTTTGAAAATAAGATGATGTTTATGTCTGAAATATGTTATTCTACCTAACCGTTGGGCTATTACCAAGCAACATTCTACTCGCATTTGTGGCAAGCAAGTGGCTTCATTCAGGCAGCACACATGTTATGCTGCCATTCAAGTGTTGCTATGACAACCTGTAAACAATAACATTTCGGTCAATGACCCTTACTTAAACTTAATTTGTGTTAAATGTTTACATTTTAATTTCATTTACATCAACTTTTGAAATATCTAAATAATATTTACTATATTTGAATAAGGTCTGGAATCATTTGTCAACAAATCCCTTCCTAATTTTGATTCCGATCTTAATAAAACGAATTATTTTTAGACAGGTTATCAACAACTTATGTTTCCTTTTCTCGCCAAATAAACAGTTGAGCAGATTGATGTCTGCATTTGCACTTATGCTCTGGTCGCTGATACAGAATAACGGTTATTTACTATCAGGCAATGCACATTAGTTCAAGTTTAGCTTAAAAAGATGTTTCGACGAGGCGTGACATCTTCTTACCTTTTAAATAAACTTTAATGTTCGCAGACTGTTATATACTCTCCTCAGGGCTATAGTTGCCTACTTTTGGTATAGGAACGGCATTCAAATATCAAAGGTTACTTTTTTTCAAATTCTGAAAAAATCTTTAAGGATTCTTTGCAATATAATTTTGGGGTATAGTTTTTAATTTTTTGTTATGAACTGAAACTTTTTGTTTTCATTTTGCTCGAAGTTGTATTTGATGGACTCCGTCAGCGCGAATTGGAAGTTATTTCCTTTGGTGTTATACTCTAAACCCCATTTCTTATAAGAGCATGTGGGACTTGCGTTTAGGCTCAAACATTGTGTTGGTTTTTATAAATATATTTGTAATGGCCTGGAATATTCTTAAATTGTACTTAATTTTTTGCTGAAAATGTAAATCTTATATTATTTATACATCCTCATCTTAAAATGATTATCCGCTCCAAAAAGAGCCTTGGGATGTTCTTCATTTTTCTAGAATTTCAATCTCAATGCTCGTATATAAAATGTGTTATTATAAGGAAAAGAATGTGTTTCCTTGTGAGCTAGCGTGCTGAATTGGTTTTGTACCCTTGCGGTACAGTTTGTTTCCGTGCTGAGCACATATTTTTATAAGTTTTGAAAAATAATAGTCACTTGTCTGTTACAGTGGGAGATATCTTATTATGGTTGTTGTATAACCGTACATTTGTGTATTATTCTATTGTCTGTATTTAACTCCCTGTTACAAGACTAAGATCCTTTAAACAAAACCTAGATTACGTAAAACAGTATGGGGCTCTTTTAAAACATTTTTAATATATAAATTATATACTTTGATATGTTTTTTTTTACTTCAGATTCTCACATGTTTTGGTGATGGATTTTATGATCGGATATTTCTTATTATTAACTGTTTTAATGACTGAATGCACAAATAATGGTAAGACAATTTTACATCTACGTATATACATGCACTTATTTCAGCATAACATATTTTATGTTTTACAAAAAAAAAACGACATAATCTTAAATTCAGGAAGGAAAAAATCCGATTTTCTAATAATGATATGTGTCATTGTTTATTTCATTAATAGTACAAATTAGATGATATACAATGCCATATAACTAGTTTCTACAGTATACATGTTCCTCAGATAAAAGCTCGTGCACATCTCCAAAAGAATTGAAGATATTTTAATATTCTAATTATTTGCATACTGCATTTTTATCTAAAACTTTGACACAACTTGATATTTTGTTCGACCTAACTTTTAGAAATATCAACCATTTTAAATTTGATCAACTCAAATCTACAATTTTTGTTGTGTAATGATGAATGTTTTATCTAGTTTAAAGTTCATGTTTTTAATTGAAGTTCCATGCGATCTATAATTATTTTGACTTAATGTATAAAATACCAGCTGTTTATTCGATAGCACACGTTTATGGTATTCCTTTAAATTTTCAACGTCAGTTGTATGAGATATGTCAGTAGAAATGTGTTATCGATAATATTTTTTTACGTATGTTGATTTTTATTGCTGCGTATCATTTGCAGTATATATCGCTCCTGTGAGGCCACACTAAGATCTTTACAGAGTTTGCTTGACAGCTTATATAAGTAACAAGTGAACGCTCTTTGTGAAAATTAACGAAACTCAATACTGTGTATGACACTGCGTTCAAATAATTGGTAGAGGAATAAAATATGATATATTGAATTGTGTTTTTATGTGCTTCCCCCTTTGTCGTAGAGAACCAGATCTCCATTTCTGATATTGGATCATAATGCACCGTAGACATTTGTATAAGTATCGAGTCGTTATTGTTAAGATGGAACTTACTTCCTGAAGGCTTGATAAATTGTTAATGTATTAATGATTTCAAAAACAAACTATATCAGAACTTAGATATATTAAAAAGCTTGCAATGCACCATAGTCAATTGACAGCACTGCTCCCGAACTCCCGGAAATTAGCCGGATATTGATGTGTTATACCAGTCCCTTCAACACGGGTAAAACTGCTGCTGCGGTACCCGGAACCTTGCCATGATGTTATCCTTATTAAAGCTTATTATCCTTATTATCCTTCTGAAAGCAGTAAAGATGGTCCGAAGAATAACAGTTATTAAATAAGTTCTGTTGATTAACTCAAATTCTAGGTAACGTTTGAATAATACATTTGCAATGCATTTATTCGCATTTTCAAATCATACTATCACCACTATTCAGTCCAAAAACGGTCATATATAAACGAAGAAATATTAATCAATTTTAACAATTGCCAAATCACGTACTCTTAAAAAAAAAAAAAAAAAAAAATATTCGACGATTTGAAGTCGGAAATTTACATTTTACTAACAATCTAATAACAATTAAAAACAGATGATGGTTGTTATAACAACATCGGCCGATTACCGATTGTGGGAAAAACATTCCGTTAATCTGTCAAACCGATTATTTCCGAACCATAGAAAAATCTCTAGCCAAGTGTGATCTTCCGTGGAGTCAGGAGGCCATTCTGTCGATTGACTAGTTCATGATCGTAAATGATCTTATAACAACCATATAGTATATACGTTTATAACCGCACCCTCTCTATCTGTGTGTATTCTTCCCGGAAATTTATTTTTGAAATAAAGACATTTATATCGAGCACTTTTTGGCCAAACGAAGTCAACTTTATCATAACTTCAAGGAGAACAATATAGTGATGCCAAATTTTTTAATCATTTTGGCTGATCTGTCCAAATGGAGCCAACATTTTGCTTGCATTAGATTTAAATTTCGCTCAATGTTGTGAAAAAGTGGTGTCAAAATGTTGGCTCCATTTTACTGAGCTTTAATTGCTCTCAATGCCGGTGCCATTTCTCTAGACTAATGTCAGGTTTCCAATATCTATATGAAAGATACAATAACCCACGCCTCTATCTCAATAAACCCATTTAACTATCTTCTAAGCTTAAAGGCTCCTGAATTAATGATGATGTTGTGTTTTCAATATCTAAACAATATCTACTCTGGTGCCCTCCTCACAGTTCTTTATAATCACAGAACTTGATACAGTTCTAAATACTTTGATGTCTATTAACGGAATATGGAAATACTGAATTCACTACGATGTAGTTCGATCCTGCTAGCTTTAGACTGACCTGAAGCTCCAGCCAACTAGGAGGTTGGTGAGGAGTACCATTTTTCAATGTTCGTTTGAGTAGAGGAAAATATTTCATTACTTTTAAACCATGTTGCAAAATGATCATTGACGATGATGCATCTCAGTCATTATTTGCAGAGCCATCATTTATAAGAGTTGGGACACGCATCTTTTTGGGCTCGAAAATGGCCATTTTCAATCCATTGAAAAGAGTTGGGACACGCATCTTTTTGGGCTCGAAAATGGCCATTTTCAATCCATTGAAAACGAGGTTATGCTTTTGAACAAAACGTTTTTCGAATTCATGTTATTATTTTCGCACGATTTGTTGAAATTTCACAAGCCTGGGTTTAACGGAACGGAAATGGCTTCCATAAAATCACGCGACTGGCAGCTGTCCAATTGGAGCTGAGAGCGGAGTCCCAACTCTTGTAAATAGATTGCTCTGATTATTTGTTATGTCTTTTAGATCCTGAAGATGCAGAAGAACTACGTCTATTCAACTATTTATTTCACGAACGAAAATATAATAAAAACATCAGACCGCTGAATGATAAATCAAAATCAGTTCAAGTTACTCTTGGTCTTGCATATGTGCAATTAGTTGACTTGGTAAGTAATCACATATGTTTCTCCATGTCATGTAATATACCATTTTATCCTTTCCTGTCATGGCTTGCTTGAGAAATCTTGAAGCGCAGATTCAAAATCTGTATACCAATCCATTTGCTTTAGATTGGTCCTGCACTAGTCCTAGTAGGCTACTATTTCTGTACTATTGTCATTCACGATCAGTTCCCTTGCTGCCAGTCTATCCCTTATCTGTGTATAACTAGAGCCTTGTGGGGGGGCTTGGGACAATTTTACCCAGCAGTGCCATTTTAAATATGTAAGATGGATCACAACGTTTCACAGCATGAATTTAGTACCGTTTGAGTTGTGAATAGATAACAAGGAGTCTCCATGCTGAAATCCTGGAAATATCTTTTCATATTTCCGAAGTAATTCATCATTCTTCAAGGTATCCCCTGAAACTACACGTCTCGGGGAGTATCTCCATTTAGCATGTATACGGAAGCTACTCTGAGCAGAGCCATCTATTTACAAGAGTTGGGACACTTCTGCCATTTTTGTATCTTTTTGCCTGGACCCGAGCACGTTTTTAACAGTGCGCATGTGCAGGAGAATGTTGTGTGTTTTTCAGCCATATTGTATTGTATCTTTTCGCGCGTTTCACTTGAAATGATTGAGAACCTGTTCTCAAAAGAACAAAGATGGCATCCAAAAATCACGTGACTGGCATCTGTCCAATTGGAGACGATAGCGGCACATGAAAGCGTGTCCCAACTCTTGTAAATAGATGGCTCTGACTCTGAGGGACCTGGAGGTCAATGTTGGGGATAATATTTACATAATAGTTCTATCTTTAACTAAACTATACACATGTTTATGACGTGCTCAGAAATGTCAACATATCTACTTCGCTTCCAATTATGATGCATCCCACTGTCCGAAACATTTTCCAACCGGGATTCTAATGTTTGCTTCTCAAACAATTTTGGAGTGATTAAATCATTTAAATTTATTCAAACCTTTTATTTTAGGAATTAATTGTCCATTTATTGTGATAAAATATAATACAAATGTATGTTTTCAATTTTATCTCTAAAGAAACGAGAGCTTGAATATAACTATTTTCTTCCGTTCTTTCTGAATTTGTGCTAGCCTTCCGGGACTCTCAGTCCCTAAACCCCCCCCCCATTTTATCGAACCCTGGATGCATCCTCTACCTGATACAGATTTCTTATCGCTTTTTCTTTATTACAGAATATAAGATCTCAAACATTGAAAAGTAACGTTTGGCTTCGACAGGTGAGATTTATAATTGATGTGTACTCAATAGACTGAAATAATATAGCCACTGGAACAAGTTCTGTTTGAACATCCCCAACGAAGCGCAATAGAAGTTGATAAGTCAATGTGTTCGGGTGAAACATGAATGTTTTAGTGATATTATAATAGTTTTTGTATAATCTCGTATTTACGCTATTTAGCCTCAGTTTCATGTAATTAGATATAATATTGTTTATAATCAGCCTTGTATAATGTAATTTACGTTTGTATTTAAATATTTATTATTTAGGTTTGGACTAATGAACATTTGAGATGGGATAAAGATCAATTTGGTGGCGTAACTGAAATAACTGTCAATAAGGAATTACTTTGGCTGCCTGATCTAGTCCTTTATAATAAGTAAGTTCGACTTTTTCAAAATTTATTTCATGATTTGGATAAATCCATATGTGATTTTATATAATGATAGATTGCTGTACTGATTGACCATCTTTCTGTGGTGAGTTTGTGGAAATGGTCCATTCTCCAGAACAGATATGCCTACGTACTCCAGTTTGAGTACTCATCACTTTGTTTTATGACATGCGTTGATTCAGTGTTACACCTTTTTGACAGAAAAACACCATTGAAGTCTAATAAAACCTTCTAAACTGTACAATTCACGTTCGATTTCAGTCATTTATGGCTTACAAGCTGTCCCAAAGATAATAGGCATATCTGTTCTGGAAAGTGGACCATTTCTTTTTCGCGAGAAAAATGTTACGATTTTTTGAAGTCTAAACTTTGTTATTATTCCATATAAGGCCCTCTTGTCATTTCGGCATGAGTTCCGACTTTCGAAGGAGCACTATTTCTGAGATATGGTACTTATAAAAATTAAATAACACAGCTTATAAGAGTCCAGATCGAAAAATTATTGTCGCCACTCCTATTTATTTTGCATGGGCTACTCGATTCCGGAAAAACATTTATTGGTGTCATATGCACTTTCAAACCAACTATAGAGGATCGAGATAATCATCGATATGTGACTTTGACAAACTGAAAACACTGGAAAACAGATTTGATACTTTAAAAACTTAACTTCTCAACATGTGACCGTTATATGCAGGTAACCGTTATAGTTAGGTGACTGTGATACCAGCTAGGTATATATGTACTGTACACAGTACTATGGGATGGGTGTATAAATTGGTGATGCCACCCTACCCAAAACCGTTTATCTAAGAAACTTGGCAAAATAATCAAGTCACTTATAACAAGAACTCAAGGTAAACAATTTGATTATTTCTATTTCTTATGAGTAGACCCTGATGACGACACAAAACTTTTTTCTCAAAATATCATTGTTACTATGATTTTTCTCCTTTCTTCAGCGCAAATCCTAAAATGAACAGAGCACTGGTGGATCAAGCATTAACACGTATTACGATTCGTTATGATGGTGTACAGAAATGGTTTACGCCAGCTATGCTTTATTCTAGCTGTAGTGTTGATATCACATTCTTTCCATTTGATTATCAATCATGCCAGTTGAATTTTGGATCATGGACTTATGATGTTGAAAGTTTAAATTTAACATTGAGAGAAAATGCTGCTGATGTATCGTTTTATCTACCGAGTTCTGAAATCAAGCTTTTGGCATTTACAGGAGTACGCAAGTTCAATTATTATCCGTAAGTATTCACATTTAAAGATGTTAGTAAAATATACGATCCAAATGTAATCCGATATCTAGTATGCCTGGTTCTAGTTTTATCCAATCTTTAGTTCTAAGCTGAAACTTGCTACTCTCTAATTTTCTCTCATGATCCGCAAATTCCATTAACAGTCAAGTTTGCTCTTGAAATATTCATAATACAAACTTAATCCGGAATACCTCTTCTAAATAGGATTGGATCAGATATCTCAGAAGCACAAATATTTGGGTTTGATGCAAGCTGGAGACCTGCAGTTAAAGTTCTTTATGTGCCAATTAATTATTGTGAATTTGTGACTTTATGAATAATTCTCTGTGGATTTATTAGGCATTTTCCAAGGTTTTGCATTTATCTTGCTAGCCTGCTTGCATATAGTCTCTATATTCATCATCATTTTATGGTGACTTATTAAGAAACCTATACAAAAATCACTTTTCAAAGGACTGATTATGCTGCATTTACAACAGGCATGACAAATATATAAAACATTAACAAAAAGTAATGAAGTATTTACAAAATGGAATAAAACTAAAGAGTTGAGTAAATTTGTATTATTCCATATGGTTCTTGAGGAGACATTTACAGCCGAGCCTTCATGCAACTTCTTCCAGCGTGTAATGTTACGAGAACAAGTGCATTGATATAAATGGCATGGCATTGGCTTGACTTAATGTAGATGCCATTGTGGTAATGGAATTAGAGATCAGAGGAGGAACTAGGTTAAATTTAATTATGTGTGATCATTAAAGATGATGTGATGTTATTTTTTTGTCTGATTGACAGCGAATTTGACTTTGACTTTGGAAGTTTTCTTTGACATAGATAGGCGTGCGGTAGTCACACCGAATAACTACCTTTATTTCTCTGTTTTATAATCTCTGGCTCCAGGCGATCAAGATGTTGCTATTTGCAGTATCCTCGGGGGGTAATTTCCATTACGGTAGTTCGACAGGGTTGTTCAATTTTGAACATTATGAAAAAGATACTCCAAATATATTTTTTATGAATGACAGATTTAACCAAAAATAAATAAATAGGTGAAACTTGAAATTGAAAAAATTTCAAAGGCGTCAAAAGGATACCTCAAGAATTTTTCATGACAAAGCATACCCTACAAAATTTTTCTGGATATTTTATAAATTTAAAAAACAATTTCATAGGCAAAATTGTTTTGCACCATAAAAACTTGCAAAGGCGTCAAAAGGATACCTCAAAAAAAATCATCACTAAGCATACCCCAAAATTTTTTTAAGGATTTTGAAAAAGGTACCCTTTAATATTTGAACGTCCTCGTGTACCCAAAGTATGGAAGTTACCCCCCGGGTCTCGTATACCAAAAAAGTATGGAAATTACCCCCCGGGGCATTCTCATATATATTGATCATTCAGTGCAGTTCATGAACTATTGCTTATATTTCACTAACGTTAACTCCAATGGCAGGCTTGCAAAGTCTCGTGTTTTTCTGCTAGACTAATGACTCATGTTTTGTTTTATTTTTAGTTGCTGTCCTGCACCTTATATTGAAGTATCATTTAATTTATATCTTAAACGTTTACCTGGCTTTTATCTATACAATGTTATAATACCATCGGTAACAATCACATTATTTGCATTGTCAGCATTTGCCTATCCAGATGAGAATAGTGGCCGTACAGATTTAATTTTAAGCTGTTTTTTATCATTGGTGATATTATCCATGATGGTATCAGAGACAATGCCTGTCAATTCAGATACAACACCGTTAATTGGTGTTTTTATGATTACAAGTATGGCACAAATGTGTTTATCTGGTTTTGTTAATATTGGTTGTGTTATATTATATAAAGAAAAACGTCAGCACGTTCCACGCTGGTTGCGTGTATTTGCTGAAATGTTGGGACCATACGTACGTATTGCCGTGCCATTATTCGCAAATAACGATCCAATACGTCAAGCTTTAATTATTAATGTTAATAATGATGATGAAGAAACGGAATTTAATGGAAATGATGTATTGTTACCATCAAGATTTCGAAATTGTCAATCAAGAACTATTGGGCGTGCTTGTAGACATAGTTTTAGAAAACATCGGCAGTCTTTACCGACGAATACAGCATCATCGCAATTCGCTATAACGAAACGAATAATTCGTGATGTTGATACAATTATTAAACACGATGCTAATCGAACTGAAGAATATAATTGTACTACATTTTGGAAGGCAATGTCAAAAGTTGTCGATCGTATCTCATTTCTGGTGTTATTATTTGCATGGAGCACTTCGGTGTTATTTCTGGCTTTAAAGATACCAACAGGAATGTAAAACTTAAGGAAATTGGTGTTCTGCTGGTATCAAGCTTGCTGAGATCCCAACTTTGCATGAATGTATTTTGTTCCTGATTTTATCTTTTGTTAATGGAGACGTAATCCCGCTGTGCGAAAAGCTCTCTATACAAAAACGGTCCTATATACAATCATTTCCTATTGTCATCGCTATTGTTCATATTATAATGTCATTCAGCTTAAATTTTGACGGTAAAGTACAGTGATGCACAGTGATCTACTCAAGTATGCCGGATTACGAATTGCTATTTACGTGCACATCTGTCATTAAATACATCATGGTTTAAATTGTGACTTAGATATTTTGTAAATAGCACAATGACACTTTTTGGACATTTTAAACATATACGATTTGTGAAAGGCATTCTGCTAAAAGCTCATTATTCAAATTAATTGAGTTTAAAGTTATAAATATGAATAAGATGCTCATGAATATAGTTTGACATTTTGTGCTAAATTTGAATTACAAAAATATATATATATATTTATTCTCAATAATCATGCAATAATTGATATACTCCTTATATTTTTTGGCTTGAAGCTTCATAAATTATGTCTGAAACATTATTGTGACCAGAGAAAGAGGACTAAAGCATGCCGATAATAACTATTATCTGTTCTGCCTTTTTATGGTTTTATTTCTGCCCTAAAAATAATGAATGTTAATTCCTTCGGTAACAGTTGTGGACTCTTAGATTTACCCTACAAGATAATAACTCCCCGTCACCACCACCCCTCCCCCCGACATAAATATGTAGCAGAATACCATTGACGAGCAATATACTTATTTAAGGGTAGAGTATAGCATATGAAATCCAACTAAATGCCATTTTTAACACATTTGAAATGTTGCAGATGTGTAAACATGTTCCACATGCCCCTGTATCGCAGAATATGTAGCCTGCGTTACAGACTGCGATTCATTCACGAAAGAATAGGAATACATTATTTTGTGAATGAATCGCGGTCTGTAACGCAGACTACAGAATATGTAGCCTGCGTGCAGACCGAAACCTTAACGAAAGTGTAACGATGACAAACACTTTCGCTAATATATTATGCAGATACGCAGGCTACAGAATACGCAGAGAATGCGGCGTAGCGGAATAATGCGGCGTAGCGCTATCATATATATGCATTTGCCATATTTGATGATTGTACAATGTACAATTATTAAGATAAGAATAATTTGATTAGAGCAAACACAATTTTTTGAACACATGAGATACATGTACATAATATATTCTAGTGACTTATGATTACACGTACACGTAAATATATAGAGCAAATTTTCAATGATGATTTATTCAAAGTAAGGCGACAATGTAAGCAGTAACTATGTGCACTGGCTGGGCTGGACACGCATACTATAATCACAAAACAAATTGAATGTGTCTCATGTAAACCTTGGTTACAGCATTCCAAAACCGCGGTGATCGTTTAACCGTCACGCATAATCGGCGGTTAGATGTATGTGAACTGTGATAAATCTTAATTGGAGTGTTTTTGTTATAACTGTCACCTGGCAACATAAATACAAATTGAATGAACAGTTTAGTTTGAATCAGATACCGACAATAAAGATAAAATTAAAATTTATCGTAATGAATTATACAGTAATCATAATGACATTGACAAGCCCATTCTTTTTGGTTTAGACAGCGATTCGATCATATTCGATCATATTCATGGTCCAATGTATTGCAGAACAACCAGAACTCATTCGCAGTGATCGATATAATTACACCATTATTTTATCCATCATATAATAATAATATAGTTTAAATTTATTTATAGAGCGCCTTTTCACTGATTTATTCAAAAGCGGTTTACGAAGGACTTTTATAATAGTGCAACATTCAAGTCACGTGTCAATACAGTTAGTATAGATTTTGGAACTATTTTTTGCAATTTTACCTGGAAACCTCAGTAGTGACATTGTGTATAGACTTTAAAAATATACGCTTTAAACAGTTTTTTTTTACATAGCGGTCTCTGTTATTTTTTTTAAAATTGTAACTAAGCACCGGTAGTGTCATGGGGTACATATAGAGTTTGAAAATATACGTTTTTAACAGTTTTTTTTTTAAATATCGATCTTTGGGTCGTTATCAACGTTGAAATGGTCACGTTTTGAATAAACGTTGTTTAAAAATATATTAAACTTGATGTTGTTTTCTGCCGCTGAACGCGAATTAACCAGACGCGGGAGCAGAAGTGTGAGATAAGAAAGAACAATGGAATTTTATCTGTGTTTTTTATCCGGCATTTTACCTGTGTCCGGGCTTTAGACCTACCCAAAATTAGTTTACATTACATTACGTTAAATTACGTTAAATTACAGTTTTAAATTCTACAAATCAATGTATTCACTTTAAATTTGGCATAATTATTCCATAAATTAATATGGAGCAGAATATATATGGTTCTTAAAGTATGGTGCAGTCGATGCATGGTTCTAAGTGGTTTCATATAATAATTTTCACAATGATATATAGTAATGGCCTTATGTATTTTCATCAATGCAAATGCCCTAAATTTGAAACCTGTACTTGAATTTTGGTTTCGACAATATATTATACAGTGTTGCATTTGTTTACATCAATCAAGTGGTTCAAGTATGATCAATTTTACAGGGAAATCAAACATAATAAAGCAAAAAGGGTACAAATATTAATCACTTGTCTGGATATTATTAGCTGTTATCGTCACATTCACAGAAACGGTTTCCGATTAATAAATTAGCATGTACCGGCACTTCGTACGAGGCACCAAACACGTGTGAAAAAAGGCGCGAAACTGACTACAAATTTATTCCTGCAGCAACGGCGGGCGCCACCTTTTAATTAAAACAAAACTCACACCGGTACATAGTTATAACAAAGACTTGTTAACGATAAACAGAAATTTTCTTTAAAATCAAATTGGGATTTCTTATATTTATTATTTCTAGCAATTAGTTGTTTTCATGCAAGTATTTGCGGATTTGTTTCTTTTGGGTGGAATTGTATGAAGCATATCAATTATATAAATTCACTGCGGAATGGTATTTCTATTTAAAACGGCAGGGAAAAGTTTTTGTTTGAAAAATAAATAGAATAAAATAGACCATTGTAGATGTGGGTTTTCAAATGAATGATTACTCATTGCTTCCAAATATATATATTTTCGTATGCGGAATGTGTCATTTGTGTGTGTAACAGTTAGATTCGTTTCATAGACATCCTTCGTGAATAATTCATGGGATGACCTGAGGACGAAAATATCTTGTTTGAAATTTGATATTTATGTGGTAAGACACAGACATTTTATGCATGGGAAAATTGAACATGTAAACTTACTGGACTTTAATAGAATTATTTGAATTTTGAAAAAATTCAGTTGGTAAAGAACAACAAAAAGCTGAAAACAGACGTACCGAGAAAATATTTGAGACCAGTTAGTTTTTGATGTCAACTCAATTTTCTTATCGTAAAAGGAACTGTTTCGACGGTAACGGAACACAGCACGTGTGCTAAAAGTTTATGTGAAGATCTTTACTTACGTCATAGAGATTATTTTGGTTGATAGGCTTACTATATTACTATTGTCTATATGTCTGTTGACTTATTTATAATTTTTAACACATTATCGTATCACAGTTTTTCGTGTTCGGCATAACGGAAAGAGAGCACGATCAAAGATTAGTTCAACTTTGAATGCGACGAGAAGAAGATGTCTTTGAATAATAAATTATGTTATACTGAAGAATTTGATATTTCTTCACCGTTTATATGTATCGATAATTATTTATTATGCTGTGAGTGGAAAGCCAGTAATTTTGTACCGAAAATGATTATACAAATATCAGATTTAAAAGGAAAAATATACGAAGAAATTTCAGAGAAAAACAACGAGGTAAGCTTGAGATTATTAAATTGTAATTACAAATTTAAATGTTTGATTTAATTTTCTTAAATTTCAAAAAATAATTTGTTTTAACAAGCATCTCCCATCTCCCATATAGTGGTATTTTTGACTGCTTACTTTTAGTAATCGTTGCATAATTTATATAGGGCCAAATTGGAAAATTTTAAAGTATAATATTATGAAATAATTCCGCTTTACGTGACTTGCAACCTGATAAAAAATGGCGTGAAGGATAATCTTTAGAGAAGTATTTTATTGTTTGTCCTTGGTTCCAGCCGCTCGCTCATCTTACGATCCGACCTGCATATTGCTATTTCTATTGTTAAGGTTCATATTCAAAATTTTGCTGTCTTTTCGTGCTCCTATTACAAGGTTTTCGCTGCATACATTTCAAGTCATCAGTGATTCAGTGTGACAAGCATAGTCAAAGTTACGTGCACCGAAATAATTCACAATGGCAAATATAATCACGTGCAAAAAAACTGAAAATATCAAAACACGTTCTAAAATGAAATTTGAGATAGCAGACGTTGCTGTTATTGTTATATTTATATAAACATTTATTTGAAACTCACATGGACTCACAGAAATTAGTTTTTGTTACTTTTACTTCACAGTCAATTGTATTGTTTGTATGTGATATACAAATTACAATCTCTCTAAATGAAACTAGCGTAAAATTTACTTCAAAATTATAGCAATGACTATTGACTAGTGATGCGCGAAGCGAACTGCTTAGCTTGGCTGGAAGGCCGTATGCAAAATCCGTTTTGCAGTGTCACGCTGATGCCATTTGCGACAAAAAATAGCAGAAGACACGTTTTTGCATAATATATTAAGCCACTGGATTGAGGAAATGGCGGCTATTTAGTCGGTGTGAGGTTGATTTGTTCCTCGTTTAAATAATATTAAACTTTTTTATTCGTTTGCATTTCGATACAATTGTGGGGACCCGCTCTCTTAGGAATTTCGACAAGATTTACTGAAGTGTAGAGGGGTCTTAATTGGTCATTTACTGATAAGTGGTATGAACATAATTGAGAACTCTTCATTCACCCATCAAAATACTACCACACCTAAATATCTAATCAAAACCATATACACTTTTATTTCTGATAACAATCGGTACATTTGAAAGGGCTGATAATGTTGTACAGCGTTTATTTCAATAGCATTCCAACGATTTCTATAGAAAATCCATTTATTTGACTGGTTTAATACTTTAAAACAAAATGTAACTTTTTTGTACCTTGTATCTAGGTGAACGGACTACTATTAAAACCAGGATGTGATTCATATAGTATGATTGTCATGGTTGATAATTTTTATCATTTTTTCGGGTTGACGTTTCGATGGTACAGTAGTAGAAATGTTTGGGCTGTTTTCATACCCAATTTTAGTTCAACCATGGTTCAATACTCGTTATATATTACATTATCTAAATTTCCCCCGAAGGGATAACTATAAGCTGAGGGGTTACGTAACTCCCTTGCGTAGCACCCAGCCCCAAGGGCGTCTTACAAAATTGCCCTCTGTAAGTTTACTCTGCAATGTTAAATGTTTGGGCTAATATAGCTTCGTTTGGTTTTGTTATTTTAGTCTCCTTCCTCAAAAGTAAGGAGTTTATCAGAAAGACGTGGTAGCGACAGTAATATATTTGCAAAGGAAGCAGCAAAATCTAGAAAACAAGAAGCTCAACGTAATGGCCGTCGGAAACATAAAAGTTGGGATGGTCACGATTATTGGCAAAAATGTTTTGCATTAGACACGACAGAACACGATGCTGTACTTGTAGAGACATGCGAGACTTCACAAAATAATACTTCAAAACAATCGGCTTTAGAAGAAAATTCGATCAACAAACACCGCGAATACAGTGAAAGTGTATCAATGATATGCTCAGAGTGTGAGGATTACATAAATACTGAATCTTTAGATACAATCGATGATTTATTAATGTTAATTGAAATCATTATGTCTTCAAAAACACCAGCTATGTTCATGCTAAAGATATCATCTGCTAAAGATATTACTATTACATATCAGTTTTTACCACGATTCAAACAAGATTATATGATCGTTCCTGTTAATCCCAAATACTGTATTCTAATGAAGACTTTCTGATCTTTATAAGAAGTATGACGTCATCGTTGAGTATGACGTCATCGTCATTTCATTGGTGATTTATAGTTGTCAAACATTTTAAGCTATGTAATGGTCGTATGATCTAAAATATCACGTATTGTAATGTTTGAGCTGAAACGTCATGGCAACTAAATTCATCAGATCTCTGTTAATTTTATCAGTAATCTTAAACAAACAATACAGTAATTAATGACAAATAATAATAGAATATTATATTTGACACAGGCAAACCCAGCTCATGGCATTCAAAAATATTATAGTAATTGTCTATCACAAATATGACGCAATTTAAGAAACCCACAGAATTATATAACGACATAATATTACGAAGCAATATAGAAACTGTAAATTCAAATATTTGAAATTTATATGGTTTTTTTTACACATATATTATTATAGATATTATATACAATTATAAATAACTATGTACATATTAAATTATATATATAGATATACAGAATATTAAATACATTATTTAAATTTATAATGTGATACATTATATACTATAGAGTGATATCACATCATGTGTTATACTGTAAATAGTTGAATGTATATCATTTATTACATTGATATTACAGTTATCTCATTTCTAAAGAGATCCAATACTCCATCGGTTATATTTATCGACGTCTTTTGATTTATCCCATAGTTGATCATGCGAATGATAATAATGGAAAAATCCGGATAATCGGATTCTTTTGATTTCTAATCCGTTTTGTATTATTTCCTTTAATAGTAACCAATCTTCACCGCCCCATTTTCTATTGCCGTGAATATTTTCAAGGCCTAGAAGATAGAACATAATATATAGCCTGTATATACTTATTAGTCAAACCCATGATTAACAGAAATGGTATTTACACTATATAAACCGCTGAAAAGCGTAATTCGGATAAACGAAATTCAAACTTAAATCTGCAACTTGGCTCAAGTCCCTTTTTGTTTTTGCTGCCTAATTTCCATGATTGGAAAGCGGGCACTTCCCAATCCATCGAGATGGACAAAACACAGAAGTGAGACTTGAGCAAGTCAACAAAAGCCTAAGGTCAGGTTCTTCACAATTTCAGTGCAATGGGAGTTGTTGCCAATTTTAACTTCAGTGAAGAATTTCAGACTATTTTCAACGTTCTGAACTCTCGTTGTTACATTTTACCCATTGAAATCCATTACAAATGATCTAGCTATCCTGCATTTCAGACTAGTTTTTAAATTGCAATTCTCATGCATGTACCTATAAAGCTTACGATACGATCCAATCAGTGCAGGCCTTTTTCCGTGACCGTTACAAGTAGCTGTTCCCGTTAAATAAGCTTGAAGGTCGGAATAATTCTCCATGGGTCTGACGTAACACATGATACAGAGTCAACTCCAATGTCCAATAAAGACACGTGCAATCAGCTAGGATTGAACAAATTTTAGGAAAATTGTGTGTTTTTCTAGGGTAGTGCATTGTTACATTCAAATGTGGTCTTCCAAGAAGAAAATGGTTAATTAATTCTAGCAGATTCCAACGTTTGAATCATCCTTGAAAGAACAAACCTGCTAAATTTGGGACACTGAGTACAATGTGCCACGCCCATTTCTAGCGTAATTTTGCTGTGGCTCTATATACAGCAAAAATTACCCTCTTTCAAATATTCTATACTAATGCCATTTGAGAAGCGAACAGTAATGAGCTATATATCTTTCTAGTATCTACCTTGTATCCGCTTCCAATCATGCTTGTACATTGCGAATATACCATGCCCCATTAGCTCCCAATACCCTGCAGGATTCACTTTCGTATGACCAGGAGCTAGACGCATTACAATCGGGCTGAATATCGAAAAACGTTTGCGGCAATGCTAGAAAACAATCGGAAAAAGGAATATTGTATATTAAAACGACGGAATAAAACTCAAATCCATGCAGGTAGCAGAAACCGTACTAAAGTAGTTATCTTTCTTACGGGAGTAGAACTGAGTCCGAAGCCGGGTCTTATTTTCTAATCATTTCAGATTCATATCCTTTATATTTAATAATTGAAATTGTGACTTCTCAGTGCGTGTATTTTGGCATCTATTTCAAATGATTACAACTTCTCAAACATAACATCTCAAAATCTCAAATACACTATATCCTCTACTCTAAATTCGGAATGGTTCAATATTATGGTTTCGGCATGGTTGCATGTCACAAGATAATCGAAGTTATGAAGGCTATGCAAAACAAGTTTATTTTTATTTCTTGCTTTTTTCCCCATTTGATTTTATGACAAAATAATCTAATGTAACAAAATAACGGTGTGTAGAACATTTCAGAATGTTTGGCCTCAAGGCCTATGTGGCGAAGGGTGCAGATTACAGAACGCTCACAAAGTAATACTAAACATAAATAAAATTCTAAAATATAATTCCATTGAAACAAGATCGAACGTGACATTACGAATTTCTATGACGTATTCAGTAATCAAATTCAAAATCCTGAACTGAAGTTCACAAATCAAATGCTAAAAATATCTGTACTGCATGATATATAGCTGATGATTTAAATTGAATGAAAACGTGCGTCATTAAAAAAAATGAATTACAAGCGATGATCGTCATGAATATGTTTTTTGGCATAAATTCAACTTTTCGTACACACGTATAGTATAATCTCGCATATTATGAATCAATTAGACTTGGCATGATATTTGCTATAAATCTATAAGCGGGCAAATAATGCAGAGAATGATTGGAAGAGATATGTGTGTCTATACGGGGAAGCTCCGTATTCAAAAGGATCCTCGAATAAAATGCCCCTCAAAATAGATGTTTAGCAACAGCTGCTCATAAATTATACCGTGATTTAATGAAATTCTTGTGAATACATTGAATAACACGTGACTTTGAATCCTACGCTGTATTCAGCCTCATTTAATACTTCGGTGATTGCTGATCCTTAAAACTGAGGGCTAGATCACGATGAAGATATATTAGCCTCATTCTCCATATCGGCTCTCATTTTCTCACGACGCTTCAATAAGACAAAAATAATGACAAGTACAATAATTAGTAGACCGTTTTAAGATTTATGCAAAGTAATTTCACACCAGATCCTTTTGATATGACTCTTCAAAAGGGGCCTGACATAAGCTTCGGTGGACAACTTGTATAATTTGAAAATAGAACTGATTTCCTCTGCGAAAAACAGTGCATGAGTTCATTGTTCATAAGTTGCAATAGAAAGTTCATGAACAGTGAAAATAAACTCTAATGATGTTGGCGTAACAAAATGTAAGTTGGCTGGGGTTTTACATTCCACCAGCCTATATATAATGTATATAGGTATCCCTACATTGAAAGATTAGTACATAGATGTGACACCTACCTTTCGTGCCAACTCGAAAATATTATCAGGAAACTCAATATGAAGATCCATCAGAAAAATAATATCATTGGAACTTTCAACCGAATCAACAGCTTTCTTTATTCCCAAGACTTTTTCAAATCCATTTTGCATCACAAATACTGTGATCGGTACAGCAGGATATCTTGCAACTAACGTATCAATGTTAACATCAGTCGATGAAAAATCAGCAATAATAATGTGAATATTTTCATCTGGATTCTTTTCGAATATTCGTTGAATTGAATGTAAGAAATATTCAAGCCAAAGCCCTTGATTGTAAACTGAAAAGAAAAACGTTTAGCTTTTATTAGTTGCTTTGTTTATTTCATCTAAAATGACAACACAGGTTTGAGCAAAATCCCCGGATGGATACTTCTATATATCGGCTATACGGGGCGTGCCAATTTTGCGATATTGAGATATGCCTTTTCAAGATTCTTGTGTAATTCGATTATCGATTTAGAAGATTTTCCAGAATTTAAAATTTTCTTTTCAAGTTTTGATCGTAAACACATGAAATTTTAGGGTCCTAATTCAGGCCTGCAGTGGAAATTCACCGTCCTCCTGATTTTTGAAAATGGCACACTCCCATCCAAAAAAAAATCGAAGCCCCCACCCCCCGTTACCGTACCTGTTATCACGACATGTATTGTACGTGTGTTGAAGCTATTGGGATTCCATCGCGGTAAGCAAACAGTTCCAATACCTGACAGGGGCTTTGTGTACTCCACGGGCGTTCTGTAGACTGCTTCGTTTTCAGTAACATTGATATCAAGGTAATAATATTGATTTCCGTCAAAAGAAGTATATTTTGTTGCTTCGTTGACCTCCAATGAGCAGTCATTTTCCGAACTGAAATAAAAGCAAAATTCAAACATAATTACGGTCAAACTTATTATAACGGTCAACTCTATAAAGCGGCCACCTGTCTGTAGTGGTCACTCTTAGTATGTCTAAATAAGTATTTTCTATTGAATCAACCCTGCATATATAAAGGTCACACGTCCATAGTGGCCAATTTGCCTACATCTTGTAGGTTGCTGCATGCTGCTCAGTATATACAGGTTTCACTGTAATTGAATATGACTATCAGTACGTTATAATAAAATCTATTGTATCAATGGTGACTGCTATAACAGGTTCAATTGTAACTTCTGACTCCCGATCAGCCGAGCACGCGAAGAAAAATAGTTTTTTAAAGTAATTTAATTATATGGAAGTATTGATAAATCAATCAGTAGAGTAGAGACATCAAAAGACCATGTCAGTTAGTTAGTCATACACATTTCAAATGACCATGCGTGATGAAATATATAAATGATATATATCTATAGCACTCATCATGAGGCTATAACCAAACGAGACTAGCATTATATCATTATTATCATAATCATTTATTTAAAACTTTAGAGGCATGCATCATTGAGTATATAACATAGAAGATTTGAAATGTTTTCAAAATTAATTGGACCGACGAGGAGGTGAGAGTGGTAAAAGTTAAGATCAGCAAATTCGATAAAGTTTGGAAAAGGACATAAAACATAATTTGAAGGAAAGGCCAAACTGTGAACATTTTGAATAACTTCAGAAGAATCTTGTAAAACATGAGCTCAAAAATGGCAAGTTCGCATATATAGACAGACAGATCATAATACGCAATATATGAGGTATGGGCTAGGTATCTAAAAGATATTATAATAGAACCAAGATAGTCTAACTCAGATTTGTGTTACTTCTGATAAAGACCAAAATATCCCAGGGAGGGGTAATTCATGGGTACACCACAATCCACATAATATGGATGTGCCTTTTCGTCTTTGTAAGTTTTCAGATTTATACAAATAACAACCAAAACATTTTACAATTCTCAAGTTTACACCCAAACATTATCTTAAAATCCTAGAAAAGAAAAGGATAGTCACTTAAAGTGGCACTTCTCCGTATTATAGCGATTGTATGAGAGCTACTTCCTCACGGGTTTTCACTATCTGGGACATTAGTACTATAAACATGCTATATAGTCGTTCAGGTATTGTTTGTACTGTATATGCAATAAATTGCTTCAAAAATACCTTGCTTTGCCTAACGTATTCTTTGTAACGTCAGCTTGAACATTTGCAATTTCATTTGAAGATATAACTGAATTACCTAAACAAAAACTGTCTGCTTTCATCTCATCACAGATATAAGTTAATTTTTGTGTTTTATCATCTGGATAAATAAGCATTCCAATGTTACTCTCAAGGGAAATAACTCTTTCGTATCTTCCTGTAGTATTCTGGTATGTTACGTCTACGCCTTCATTGCAGATGTTTAAGTTATCTAAGCATTGTCTTGTATTTTTTATTGTTATTATCCCGTTATTTTGTCTTTCAAAATTCAATGGATCAATATCGTTATGCAAACCTTTATCTTTAAACCAGAATAATTCCTTCCCAATTTCTTCAAAAATTGTTTCGTTGTCTTTTCTCCATAACAACTTCATATAACATGCACCAAAACTTTGTTTGTGTAGAATGTTGTAATAATATTTCTGTCCTTCGGATAAAAGGATTGTCTTTGAGATTGAACGTATATTTTTCAACGAATTCTTGGTTGACTTTTCAAAGGTCACACCAAATTGACATAAAAGTTTCAAATCAATAGAACGAGAATTTTCTGAAAGCCAAAATTCAGAATTATCATCTGACTCTATTAAAAATTTATATTGTGCAGTCTTTAAAGGCTGCAAATATCCAGAAATTCTTCTTGCACTATTTGTATCTGCGCAATGAAATTGTGTTGGATTTTTTACTACTTCAAAATCATTAAAGTAATTTGGGTATAAAGGATGGTTAATAAAACTGGAAATGCTTGCTCCGTACATATCCTTCCATGTTTGAACCAATGCTCCTTCCATAAAATAGTTTTGCTTTGTCATCTCTTGCAGGGCGACTTGCTTGGGATTAGAATGTGCGTCAGTAACTGTCTGTTCTAATATTGGTAAATCTGTTACTTTTATAACGTTATATGTAGAATCATCTAAGTAAAATATATAGAATGTATTAACCATAAAAAACCAAGTTAAAATAGATATAAGACGTCCACGCCTAGCCATCCTGCAAAATTTTAAATCTGGATTGCCATTCAAACTTCAAATGCGAGTTAAGTATAATGCAAGTCTCAAGAGAACTGGCATTATGATAGAATCCGCAAGGGGAATTCAATTCAACAATTATTGTTTGATACATTCCAAGACCTGGGAATATCTAAAAAAAAAACATATTTTATTCCTCGTGGCAAAATTGAAAAATGAAAAATCAAGCAGTTATACTTAAATGCAATGACTCTCAACCAATAGCACGACACATAGAGCTCTAGAGATTGCATGTGAACGAGGTCCAAATATTTACTCAGCATGGACACTATAGAACACTACGTTATAACGGTCAGTTGACTTTCACACGCCACAGATCAGCGATGCTCGAACAAAGACACGATCGGAAAATAAGTTGATAAAATACGAGATAATTAACAATAGAGCTTCCCATTGGCCCATTATGTTTGTGTGGTGAAACAATACATCCCGGGACCGCAGTCTTTTCTAAATGCACAAACAGGGTTATCAATTTTCAAGTAATTCTCGGGGGATTCATTGAGAACATGTGAGAAACCTCTATATACCTATTCAAAGCTAGTCTCCATATAAGCTGTATTCATACACGTTGCATTCCAGTGTAGAATTTATTAAGATATCTATCTACTATTAATTTTTATAAGATTCTGAGTCCCGGATCATGGTTTCCATGACGATCATATTACTCCATGGAGTAACATACAGTCACTGTTAAAGTAGAATATAGGACGGACATTAAATAGCTCACATTTTCAGTTCATACTGGGGATAATTGGCTTTATATATTGAGAGTCAGGAAATTGTCGTGTACTGTCTGCGCTATAACGCTGTATTACATTGTAGAAATTATCAAGGTATCTATACCATCATAGTCACTTGAATAAGAATTATCATAGTAACTCGAATAAAACGTATCAACGCTGCTTACATTGCAGAATTTATCAAGGTATCTATACTGTGTACTATGTAAGAAGTATCCTCTGTCACTGATAAAACAGTAACTGGTATGAATTCGATTCGGTATGCGCTGGTGTTACAGGACCTTACAGCTATAGAACAATGTATAGTGGGTGTTTGATTCACATAGTTTGAGTGTATCAGTGCCCCGCAATGAATTTTGTATACGGTTTAATTGAATTATGTAACGCACGCATCGTGCTGTTAACATTTTTGAATAAGTTTATTATCTATTGTTGTTATTGTCGAAACATTGCTAGGCAAATACAGGCAAAAACCTACGGCTCCCTATTCTAGTGTTTTGCATTTAAATTATATTTGGACTAATTTAACAGTTATCATACATACTTAATAGTTGTATGCAAGTTTATTCTTCGGTATATTGAAGTTATTCGGTAGGTTAAAGGAAGTTTATACATGTATCTATATTGATAGTTTCATATCCTTTAGGACTTGATAAGATTTTATACTACAGAACTATACGATGCCATATATATTAGACTGTTAAATGCTAATATCAAATTTTCCAATTTTCTTATATGATAATAATATTTTCTGTTTGTAAATTAATTTTATGTGGGTTTATGTGGGACGGTGAAGTAATATTTTATAATCAATCAAACACTGAGACATCTCATCATAAATCTTTATTTGAACAGAATATATCAGTTTTCACATTACTGATTTTACATTTTAATCACGGTCATGTCAAAGCCTCAAAAGTGCAAAAACTTAGAACATGAAATAACGGTCACCTTTTTATAGTGTCCACCACCTGTCTGCAGGACCACAAAAAGCTTGTAATGGTTTACGGTATTTTCATATACTCCATAGTCTAAAGGCTGACTAAAATTTACATATCGTGGCAAATTCAATGAAAAATATTAACGTTGCCAAACCCTGTTAATAGTACAATTTACCAAATAAAGCATTATTACATCCGTGATCAACTGACCATGCCGTTAATTGTTAATAACCGACGGACATTCAGTATCAGGAATTGTTGTGAGGAGGAGTTGTATGTAAAATTGAATCATTTGCAGCGTCATCTACTTTCGAGGGCAATTTTAATTTTTTTATTTATTGCTTGTAAGTTCCGGAGAGATGTTAACAGATGATTGAGATTTGCGTATGAAGGCCCATCTCGAATTTGCAATTCTCAGGAATAATGACGCAAGTTACATGTGCACGTATGCCTATATATACTGACGTCGATATGTTTGTACAAAATGATAAGGATTTAATTTTGAATGAAGCGTAATTAGCCCATACAATATTTAGTCAGAAAATAACTTAATCCGTGAAGAGCTAGGGGATTTGAAACAATATATTGATTTCTAATTCCAGACATGTGATTGAATGACAATAGTTGAAATTGATTAAATGTCACAAGTTTCAAATTGGCTATATGTATACAATTAGACCTGTACCACATGCCCCTACCCTCCACTATACCAACGACCGTTTTGTATGGGGTGGATGACGTAGACATTGTAGAGTAGCAGAATAATCGGCATTGTGGAGCTATAGGCTAGTATACAATATGTGTTAGATGGTAATTTTTCACAAAAGTAATTTATGTTGTTAGAGAGATAGAGGTAGAGTGTATGCAGTCATTATATGGGGGATTTCATTTATATGGGGGAATGGGGAAGGATGATATGGGGTAATAGGGAAGGATTTCATTTATATGGGGGAATGGGGGAATATAATAAGGTTTATCGAAAAAGACGTTCATGTTTTCTAAATTCAAACCTCAGCTTAAATTACTTATAGCTTCTGGTCACGATATATTTCGGTTTAAGAAAATTTGATACCAAAAGACGAATTTTCAAAAAAGAAATACCGGCCTATGCAGATGAATGGCAACTAAGACCACGTATATAGATACAGATATACAGCTAAATCCGGCAATAACGGTATGCTAGGGAGGCAAACCACTTTACCTGTTTTGGCAGGATCCCGGGCAGGATCCGTTGTTAGCAGTAAATATTTTGCAAAGTTTAAGCGTAAATTACTCGGTATCGGAGTTTTTTGGCTTACTGTTATTGACAGAAAATAGTTAAAATCGGAACCGTTAGTGCCGAATTTTACTGTAATGCGACCTACCAATTTATACTTTGACGATAACAGGTTTTCAGGAATCAAAAGCCAATTGATCATTTAATTATTCATAGAGCATGACACTTCGTTTCCATAGTAACGGAGATTTTATGACATGGCGAAATATCGTAGCTCAAATGTTCCAAAAATGATCAGATGTTAAATCCGGACATTGAATCACAGTTACCTGTCGAGAAAGAGAGAGCAAAGGTAAATATAGAAAATGTATGGGCCCATACACAGTAGGTATATACTGTACTACAGAGAATACATAAAAACCAAAAAACAAATCATTGCTCTCTCTCTCAGTGCAATAAATCAGTCTTCCATGTACAATGGACAGGCCTAATTTATATATTTGAGTATATATTATATTTAATAGAAGGTATTAGAACTTTTGCAGATAAATTATTCAAATAAGTCGACTACCTCAAGAAAGACTTCGCATATATACAATAACATCCTGTTCCTTTAATTAATAATGTATTAACAAGAGCTTGATTGGCTAATAATGCATTTAACAAGAGCTTGATTGGCAGTCTAATTTGAATTACTAAACATAGGACTTTGCAGCATATTTGTGATCCATGCTTATTTTAAGGCTATTTTAATCTACAACCGAGCATCGATCTTAGCAACTGATGGTATATATATAGAGAGAGTGAGAGAACATTATTAAACTCCAGATAATTCAAACAACGAAAAATCAAATTGATAATCTGTGTAAAAAAGCGAGCAAGTTATTATCAATTTCTATACTTGGCTGCCAGTAAATTGAAAACGTAGCATTTCGTAACCCCTGCTACAGTACTACGTAGGCTGAAAGCTAAATGGTCTATTGTTTAATGCGCAGTTCAGCATAGCTGTTAATTAGCGTTTTCTTTGTTATCTGATTAACAATGATCCTTCTGTTCCATTCATAAAATAATTGAAATCAGTGCTTGTCATGTCTGGTAAATGGTCATTGCAACATGCAGAGCTCAGAGAGGAAAGATCATCGCAAAATCGTCAGAGATTAATCCATTGATAGGATTTTTATGACGAAAGATTATACGAAGAGTAACCATAACAGGCATAAAAGTAAGTATTTTCAAAATTTTGTTATTAAGGGGTCATTAAGAATATATATAATACAAAAGTATGGTGACTGAGTCAAAGAAATATATAGTAGATATGCATATGAATTATTAGTCGTATCGTACGCCTATGTTTACTTATAATCAAATCAATATTATGTTCCAAGCAATATATGATTAATTATGTCACCTCAACGTTACAATAATTCAACGCATTATTCATCTAAATAAAGCTTATCACGTCAAATAATTACACACTGGAATATGATTTCAACAACAAAATATAGGCAGATAGAAGCAGTTTTATCTCTTTTATTATAAGGAAAAACTAAATACTAAATGCAAAACCACTTGTAGTTTGAAAATATCCGGAAAAATTTGAACTAAGGTATTTTATAACTTAAACTTTGAACAGGTGTGATAAAGTATGATAAAATATTCCATGTTGTGAAAGTACTGTTAAATTTTCTTCCCTCTCTGCTCATTATTGCTTAACATTTCATGCAGTGAATCTGCACGAACGAGTATGCACAATAGCCCAATTTAACTAATGACCAATTAATCTGAAAGTTCACAAAGAAATCATTTTGGTGGAGCTTTCTGTACTGTTTTGGGATGCTCCATACAAAAACAATGCATGCCGAATTGGTGACGATAAATGATAAATCGATGTATTATGGCATGTTGTAATATGGCCTATATGCTAGATTAGTTTCAACACGGATTTATAGTCGAACTGTTAGTGCTAAATCTATCTAGTAGAGTTAAATCGGGAGAGTAGACTTCCACGATCATATATATATCTATGGAGTGTGAAGAACTTCAAGGAAATTGCATTAAGTTGGATCTTTTGTGAGAATATCAAGTTTAATTAAGCAATGCGATGTTTCATTTGGGACTTATAGTTATACACTATAATCTCATTAAATTACAGTGTCCTAATTCAATGGAAAATTAATGTGATTTCTAATTAAATAGATATATGGTATAGTTGGAAACAAGTGAGCGTAATTATAGTTATACTTTGAGCTGATATCTGCCATAGTTGAATTGATGTTGACTAAAAAGACCAGAATTGAATATTGTAGTAAGTTTGCCTTTGCATACATATCAACTAGATTTCGCACAAATCGGAACATTTTGTAATCGGATATCTCCTTTTGATATTAGTCTGTGATCTAGTTCGTAGCAAAATTAAGCGGTTGCATGGGAATCGGAATTAACGCATTCAATAATTCATTAGAGTAGATTATCATGTTACGTCAAGAAAACATTATTTGAAAACTGAACTGTCATTAAACGCAGCAGCATCATAACTCAGCCTTAAAAGAACATGTCACTTGACGGCACGTACAGATTTTCAGAAATTAATTTGTGATCCTTGAAAAATGTAATTGTCCAGCTAGCTGCAAATCTAGTATTTAGTATTAACATTGTTTTTTGTAAAGTCCATTGATTTGTGTATTCCATATTTGACAAGGCCATTACACGCAAAAAGCGAATTTTGTTCCCAAACAATATATCTACATTCTGCAGACTGAGGATAATCGCTGAGTCATTGACCAGCTGGCCGATACAAAAATCGAGCGTTTCGATTTGTCGCCGGAACGGTAGTTAATCATAACTAAGCTGTATTTACCGCGATTTGTCGTTTAACCGTTAATCAAGTTAGAAATTAGGCGCGACGGATATATATATACATTTTTGCTGCGTTTAAATTCATATTAAAAATCATTTCTTTATAAAAAAAAACTTACGATGTGTTTTGAATTGATGCAGTTAATTCCATTGTTTTGGAATTCACATGAGTGACGTGTGACGCTGAATAAATGCAGGTAAATACGTACGTTGCAATACGAAATACAGCAGCGCAATACTGTATGTGACGTAAGCACTTGAAGCGCTTTGTTGGCATTTTGAAATCAATCGAGAAGGCGTTTTGAATATATAGATACAAATTAAACAACGATAAAATCTAATTGAAAATTGATATAAAATTCATTTGTAAAATAACAACACGGAATTAAAAGTATGTAACTTTTGTTTTATGGAACGCAAGTATTAGTAGATGAAAATAAGATAGATAATTGGTTAATATTTAAAAGAAAAACTAGATAACTAAAAACTGCATAATTGATTAGAAATTTAAATCCTTGAAATTATGTGATGGTATACGATGTTTCAGTTGACTGTCGTTTACTTTTGAAAAATATACTGTCAATTTATTTACAGCCCGTGAAAAAAGCTTGATTTTTACCGGGGTTCTGAATAAATAATGATGATGATGATGATAAATCTCACTGCATTTCCCTATAAAATCAAACTTCTGTATATATACATAATAATTGAGTTACACACTGTTCCATAAACGCGGAATGCATTTTGATGGGGACATCCGTTCGTACCGTCCGGGCCGTCCAATGTAGCAATTACTCTATACCACGCAAACGAGGGGGCGATATAATTTAATTTACTACGAGATAAAAGATGGATAAATAAATAGATTAATCAGCTCTTTGTATCCCTTTGTACTAAATTGCTAAGACATTATCCCGTATCAGAATGAAGTAGTTGATTTATTATGACATTATTATTGCGATTCGAAATTAAATACAGCATATAGGCTAGGCTACTTACATAGTCATCTGGTCGGTATATAGCAGAGTGATTGTTTATTTCGAGGTCATCAATGAATGTGTGTATAGCCAACACGCAGTATAACATGAAGCGCCAAATATATAGGTCCCGGCAATATATCGATAGATAACAATGTGTACAATGCAGCTATAAGGTGATAATTAGTCATATAACTACCATTAAGATAATTCTATATTTAATAGACTACACATTTTCCAAATGGATTTCATAAGTTTTCAAGTGAATTTCAGAAACTCCAATTCAATTTCAGATATTTTTACATGAATTTCTGAAAGGTGTAGTATATATATATATATATGACTCTTGACGTTTTAATAGTCCGAACTGCAGAAAATTTATTTATTCAAAACAGATTGATGCGTAGCCTCTAAATAATGCATAAAATATTAGTATAATTTTTAACATCTGGAAAATTGTAATTCGTAAATGGCCCCAGGATGTAATGTATGATACACGCGACGTTTCAAGATATGTGTCACTATTTTTATATTTCTCAGTTGCTTCCAGTTCTTCCAAAATTCAATTACTTTAAGCTTCTAAATAATCGAAGAAAGATTGACTCGGACTTCTATAATCGTATTATGACTTTCAGGAATTTATTTTATGTCAAAGATACGTATGGTTCCATTTTTCAAAATGATACCCTGCGCAGAATTTTGAAAAAGAGCCACAAATAAAAGGTCATAAAAGTAAGGAAACAATGAAAAATTGTCAAACGGCGAAAGGAACTTCACACAGTAAAATTGGAATTTGCACTCTTCAATTGATACAAACATGTCTATCAAAAACAAAAACTGTTTACAGCATATTAAAAATGTTTCATACAAAAATAAGTAAGGTATCACTTACAATTTCCCAAAGCACAATAGCAAATTCGTAATTGAAATATATTACAAAGATTCAAATGATATTTAGTTAATGAAAATAGTATATATCAGTATGTTTACATTATCCAATCGTAGCATGGAATAACATTTTATATAATATTAACCAGCATAACATGTTTACCACACTTTTTCATTTCACTATGCTTTGAAGGGCGTTGACAACACAAAAGAGTTCAAACGTTTTAAAAACTCACAATGCACTGGCGGGATAACATAAAAAATATTATTTAATAGGTTAGGGCTTACCCATAATAAAACTTGTTTATTTTTATAAACTTATTTTTGACATGGCCCTTGTTTACAGTGCAAAGAACAATGTTTAGATTGAAAATATTTTTATTATACATAACCACATAATCATAGAGATAGCGGACCACCAGAATTATATTTATACTAGCAATGAGTGTAGTCCATAATGGACCTTCTATGATAAAACTTTCAGATCACTTATAATTAAACAATTAACTAAGCTGACTATCGCTGTATAATACGGAGTATGAACTCTGGAGGAGAACATGAGACACAATACGCATTGAAATGATGTAGCATTACTCAATACATCTTAATCATTCCTTTAATAAAAATTTAATTTATTTCACATCAATTGAGTCGATTGAAATGTATAATTTAACGTAGCTTTGTCTACATAGAAAAACTTTATTTTATGTGTTGAAAGGAAGCCAGAACACATTAATTATTATAAATTACAAATACTCAGTCAAATTTCGAAATCTGAAACTATCCATAAAAAATCACTTCAAATCCGATCCGAGCCGAAGACCTAAAATATTAACCCGAATCTGACCTGATACGATCGGATCGCGTTCGGTTCGAATTCATAAATCTTTATTGCAATATATACAACACTAATGTGGTGTTCACAAAATAACGCCGTCAAGGTGTGGCTGGTCAAACTCGTGGCATTGCATGCAATATATTCAGTATTAAATTAATTTAGCTTCGACAAGACACATTGTCCACTAATTTCTGTTATTAACATGATCAAACGATATCTTTTGTTAATTAACAATGATTTACTGCTTCATATTAAAAAAAAATCAGAAAAATCGTTGATAAAAATTGCCGAATGGCGGATTTGAACTGACGACCCTGACATTGTAATACCAGAGCATTAACCAATAAGTCAACCCCTTACATACTGTTGTACGCGCTTTGACTGTACTAATCAACAAACCTACTGCTTCGACAACGTATTACTGAACAAGGCGACAGCTCGTGTATTGATTTCAAATTATATATATATTCTGAAAATATTATGATATGATAGTATATGAGCCTATATATTTTTGATCTTTGCAATCTCTGCAAGCATGCCTGTGATTTTCATGGCAGTCTATCAAAATACTAAGAGTTCGTTGAAAATAAAATTTTATAAGTAAAAAAAAGATCTGAAAAATTGGTCTGATAGTGGTTCTTGTTATCAAATTTTCCAAAATAATAGCATCAACATTCTTTTAAAAGGAAATAAAATTCTATAATAAATCGCTATACTAATTCGATATTGATATTATGTTACATCTTGTTGTCAATATTTCTACGCGCTATTTATAATACATTACAGATGTCGAATGAAAGGAAAGATGATTATGAATAAATTAATTATTTTGATAGAAAAACGAAAACAACTCATTTTGCCAGATTCGTGATATGCATATTTATTCAGAATTTATTGAAACGGACACGATGGTTTAAAGAGTTGAAATGTTTAGTGCAGCTTCAAAGATATAAAATACCACAGCCGATGGTAATAATTAAATGCTCATGTTATGATGTCTGACGAAAAGGATAATTTACTATGTAGAAAATGAATCTACTTTACCATGCATTTGATCACGATATGAAATAATCATTTTTGTCAGAATTATTTCGAATAAAAGACAATCTTTATTTTATTCTTATCGGGCGTACATTCTCCTTCGATAAAATATGGTTGTTAACTTATTATTGATTGGTGTATTAACTCAGAGAACCCGCTATTATGTATTTAAATGTTGTTCGGAGATTATGCCGCTCGTATAGTTTTTATTTGGATCTCATTTGGAAAATGGTAAGTTGTATTTTAATAAATATTGTTTGCTATGATCGATTATTTCATGCAACCTTTTCGCTTTTTATTTTTGTAACACAAGGTTTGTTACACTCATCCAAACTGTATTAACTATTTAAAAATGTTTTTAAATTATGTTTTTGTGCTTTTAAATTCAAAGCAAAATTTTTGAACGCTGAAAATATTATAATTATTATTATTTATCACAAATCATACGCTCAATTCAATTTAACTTTGTTAAATTTGATATACCTGAAATTTACTTTATTAAATGTTGATCAACGATAATAACAAGACACCGCTATTTTTATTCTCGAAACTGTAGTAACATACTGTGTCTTATTCGTATAGCAAGTCAACAAAATGAAATTTTAATTTTTATCGATGCCTATAATTCCTTCGTTAATTATGGAAGCAAAATCTGAAAATAAATGGCTGCCTGCTCAAAACCAAATGATTCATATTTTTATATTAAATAATAAATTATAGAAATACTTTTGTGCAATGCCTTGATTAATTCTAAACTCTATAATTTTAAACTGTAGACAGATAATTTATTCGAACTTTGAATATTTTTCGAATTGATCGAACGCCAACGTCATTTTGAAAATTCTTGCAAGTTAATTTGTTTTTATGCCCCGCGATAGATTGTTCATTTCAAAACAGATTGTTTGCTCAGTGTTCTCACAAGTTATATATCAAAATAGCCTTTTTAAGAGTGAAATGTTTTGTATCTCGATTTTGGTAAAAGTAATGAACGGCATTTGGTTTCATTAATAAATTAAATTAAGACCTAAAGTCTCTTTAATTTCATAGCGTTTGTGCCGCGCTATATGTATTGCTGATATCAACACTACATGAAATAGGTCTACGTTTCTTTGATTTCAAAACATATTTTGTCTGGCCTAGTTATATTGGTAATTCAATGTAACTCAGTATTTCGTATTGTTTTAATTATCATAAAACTGATTCAGTTTTAAGTTTCACTTGTTCAAACAATTTACACGCAGCTTTTAAATTCAAAGCAAAATATTTTTGTTCTGGGGATTTCAATTTGATTTCGATTTGGCTGCCCGCTAGATTATCGACCTATGAAATTTTTCAAAATCTCTGAATTTTTTAATGCAAGGATATCAAATAAAATATCTGATGAAGTATATTATTTTAAAACAACGTCATAGACCCATACTTTTCATACAACAAATTTGTTACTGTACACGGTTATCTCGACACAAATGTTTGCATAATTTCCCGACAACGGATTATCCGTATTATATCGCCAGTAAGACGTACATAAGTCGCGGACAGACACAGAAATATCGAAATATCGAAATATCGAAATATAGAAATATAGAAATATTGTGATATATAAACAGACAGTATTATGTATATAAGTGATAAGTGATAAGAAAACTCAACTACAGAAATATATTTTCAGTTTTGATGAGATTGAAACATATTATTATATGCCTTAAGCCTGTATTTAACTGTATTCCTATTCTCAGGACTCTCAATCTTAAATATCTTGAAGCTAGCATCAATAATATTCAATTTTTTTATCTATTTGAGCATAAAATGTTTTTTTGAAATATTAAACCTTCAGATTCGTACCTATACAAGTATGTAGAGTGAAAGCTTTACTCGTTTGTAATCTTCAATATTTAATTGCGTTTATAGAGTTTCTTTGGTTTAGAACATGTTATACTGAGATAATAGTATTTTCAATAATTGTAATGTAGCCTTGGAAAATCATACATTTTACAGTTTTATTTGTGCTCAAACATCGCTCAATTGAATTGTTTTTTTTTCAATTTAACTTAACCTAATCTGATCAATCTTCTAAGTATGCATAGTTGTTTATGTGATGTACATTTTTTAAGTAAGACATTTAATAACCATGGAGTCTTTTATCAAATCACGTGTGACCTTTTGTCGTAGCTATAGAGACCACGGTATGTTTATTGAAGCGTGAAACGTGCGTAATACAAAAGACGTGACTCTTTCATATGGGCACAATGCCATTCAACCTGCTAACGGTATACTGTATAGACGCAAAAAACTGTTTGTCTTATAAATTCAACAAGCAAATAGACGTGCAAAAGCAAAACTCTGACTATAGTTTGTTTTCTGTCGGCTGAAGAGGGATTTGATCATAAAATTGTTTTACGGAATATAGGAGAGAGCATAGGAGATTTGTTATTGCAAATGTGGATTTGATATTCGATCAAAGATCAACCTTTTAATAAACTTTTTGAGCTATAAGTTCAAGTGAAGAATAATAATCAAAGGTCGACCACTACTTTGAATACGGGTAAGCTCTATAATTTGTAAATAAAATTGCATGTTAATTAGATGTTGTTAAATGTATTAGATGTTCATAAATATTCAATAATGATCTAGAGTTTTCAAATTTCAAATAGGAAATACTCGGTAAAATTCTGCAAATCTTTTGATTTATATCACATTCATTACAATTTGATTGTGATTGCAATGTTACATTTTAATAATAATAATTATGGTTACAATTCGTTGATATTTAATCTTATCTTTATATTCCTGTAATGATATTAAAAATCTTATCTTTTATGCCCATGACTAATAACAGACAAAATCATCTATTGTTACATATTTTTGATTGTTTTATTTTTGTAAAGACGTAAAAATCCTTGTCATCCATCGTCATTCATTCACTACACTTTTTGACTTTTTGTAGAACATTACGTCATCAACAATGAAGACTGAACATGGCAGGAGGTTCTCGTTCTCATATCAAACTGATTATCCAATCATATGTAGCGGTGGTCATTTATTAGCATGTGCAACAACAACAACTGGTTCCTATTCACCACAATTCATTATACAAAGAAATGACGTCATTGAATCTTTACATGAACAAGTTGCGTTAACACAAAATACCGACAAAATGGTGAGTCATATTTTAACATCTAACTGGGCAAAAACAATAACGGGATTTTACTATTGTGTTTGGTTAATATAATAACAGGTCACGGACTATAAGTTATTGAAAGTCTGGTTGTATGCCAGACAATAATATAAGTTCTAACGGGAAATCTCAAAAGTTGTTAATATTGACAAAAATATGGTACTGTGAGTTAGTGCCTCAGGGGGTAGCTTCAAAACAGGGACATGCCAATTATTGAGGGTACCTTTTCATGGTCTTTGGAACTTTTGGGGCACGTATTTGAGAATTTGAAAAGTATTCAAGGTATTGTTTTTAAATGAGCAAAATATCTTGATGTAAACCTGCCAACCGTAATCAATTTTCAAATAAGCTTCGATAAAAAATATATAGGTTAATTATGAATATGATATACAGTGTAACCTGCTTAAGTGCAAGTCAAAATTGACAACGGTTTTCATTGCATTTATCCGAATTTGCAGTTATCCGAAATTGTTTACCAAGGACCTGACCAGAAAATTTTTAACAGGTTTCAAAGCCAGGTTGCAGATAAGCGGGAATTTCATTTATCCGAATTGCACATAGCGGGTTACACTGTAGCTATAAGTTTGCATATGACTCATTTACATATCATGTTTTTATTGGCCATTGATAATGTTTATTTTTATTTCAGATAGTAGATAAAAATATCCTGGACATAACACGCCATCATATTGTAGACGAACAACATACATCGTTTTTTCCGACCGCAAAATGTTCTACCAATTCAATATTTCCAGCACCAAAACAAAACGATTTCCTTTTGAAAATATCCAAGAAAAATCACGCAAAGTCATGCAAACATAATGACAACTGTTGTTTGCTTACGAAAAGAAGAAACGAGTTGAAAAGTTTAATGCAATGGACAATAGAAAATGGTAGCGATTATATTAACGCAGAAAGAGTACAAAGCCCAGAAGAGGCTGGCATGTTATTAGATTTGATACTGGGATCTAGACTTGCAGCCATGGTTACAATCAAAGTAAATTCATCAACAGATATTATTATAACGTATCAGTTTTTAAAAGATTTTCGCCAAGATTTCATGATTGTAAAGGTTAATAGTGGACATTGCTTGCTTATGCGAGCTTTTTAATATCATATGCATGAAATTAGATAACTGGAACTAATTATATACGGGGTAATGTAGATAGACAAACTTTTATCTTTAACAACAGAAGTATAAATATATATAGAGATATATAGAATATATAGAATATTATTATAGGCCAAACTTAAATTGAGTATCATATTTTAATTTTTTGTTCATTTAATGAGACAAGTGAAAAAACAACATTTTTTTAAAATTTTGTCAACCAATTACTTAGCCTGTGTGCAGACAGACTTCGAAGGAAACATCTGCCTGCATGCAGACTACTCACTACTCAATATCATTGGCCATGAATTGCGCATCCTTTCATAGTTTAATTTACAATACAAAGCTACAAATTTACAATCAAGTAAGGTACAAATTACATAAGTTGTTATTTCCCTACGCAGTGGTAGCAACGAAATTCTTCATTGCAACTATGACAAATCAACAAAGTACACAACGATTTTCCCAATCTTTCATTCGTTGAAATTGAGGATTTGTGTAATACAAAGAATGCAACAAAGTTTGCTTTTAGCATTTTCACAGATTTTGCAGAATCCATTTTTTATATTTTTGTCAACCAATCACTACCTAGCTTGCGTGCAGACAGACTTTTTAACTTCGAAGAAAACATCTGTCTCCACGCAGGTTATCTTTACTATTCAGTAATAGCCATGAATTAGGGATCCTTTCATAGTTTCGATTTCAATTAATCTGCTACCAGTAACCTCAAACCGTGTGGAAGTAAATTAGTAAGGTACAAAGTATATTAGTTAGGATGTATGAACAAGGGCCATAAGGGGACATGAATTGATGAAGTACGCACTCAGTTAATGCTAGATTTTCGATTTCTCTTCGACTGTACGTTTGATGTTAGAATGATAAAATTCTAAATTCAAATACCAGCAAAATCTATATACTTCTTTTATTTATATTTAGCATCTTGTTAGTATTGGTACTTCGAGGTTCTAATTTTATAAAAAAACAATCAGTAAAGGACCCGGCATAGGAGACTGTGAATATGCTGTCGGGTAGGGCCAAATAGACGGTGGTGCGAAGTACTGGCAAATTTTTCTAGTAAAACTGGTCAACTTCCCTGCCTCCACGCCCACGGTGTAGTGTGGACTTTGTTAAAATTCCCGCCTCGAAACTCAGTAACGTAGTTCAGGAAGAAAAGGAAGTACAGCATCTTATGCTTGTAAACGATTGATTAATTTTTTATATAGATTTTTGAAGTTTTCCACGATATTGGTTTCGACTATAGAAGGTTACCTAGGGGGGGACTCAAGAAATTTCAGGGACGGGGGTAGCCTCATTCCATCTAGGGACTAGGCTAGGACGGGGCTAGGACTAGGCTAGAGGCTAGGACGGGGGTAGCCTCACTCCATCACGGCCCTCATTTCCGCGCGGCGCTCTGGTGAGGGCCTAATAAATTTAAGGTTAAAAAGTGTGCCAGAAACCAAAAATATGGTGTGCCCAATCGCAGCGCACCTTGGTGTCATGTGAGTTACAGAAAGGTGTTGGTTGGTCGGCCCATCGAAGAACAATACATCGAGGTGTGAACAGAAATTGAAATTTGCTGAATTCAGCTATTTTGAAAAATTAAGCGCAACACAGTTTTCATCAGACTTTAAATATGCCGGATAAGATCGAAGAGAAAAGGAAATACAGGCTGTCTTTCGTGTTGTATCAAATAATTAGTCGAAAAAGTCAAATAAAAAATAGGGCTCAGCCGGGAATCGAACCCGGTACCTCTCGCACCCGAAGCGAGAATCATACCACTAGACCACTGAGCCACAAGCGGATTTTAAAATTTAACTCAATCTATATTGCATGGGAGAGGCCTTGTTTGTAATCTGTCATTTAAGACCCTTTTAAGCTAAATAAAAGCCCAAACAATCATCGATGGAAGAAATATTATCATGGTGACCATGCACGTGCGAAAGAAAAACTTGGAACTTCGATCATCAATCAAGACCAAGGAACCTGCTTATTTCAAAAAATATGAATATGATCAGATCAGTCAAACATGATAGCAATATTAGCAACCTTCAGTTACAACGGTCAGTATTTTATCAGTGGCCCAACAATTAAGTAGTCTACATTAACTTAAAAATTCTCATAATCATGAAAACATTTAACTGCGCGCCAACATGTGTTTAGGTCTACTTACAATCTACAGATGAATACACAAACACAATCGTGGATTCGTGTTGGACTAGCGATGTGAGCTGTGTGTCAAGCATCTTTCCAGCAGCTATAGCAGTTGATCAACAATTAAATGTGATGCATGGAGCGGTCAACCGTCAAACCACAAGTGCATTTATCGTGTAAACTCAATAATCACGCTTTCAGTACAGTACTGTTATAGCAATAACCGAAAACCATGCCAACAATGTTGAAAATTAGCCAGGCCCCACTAGACCTTCAATTTGAATATAATCTATAGCCTCGTTCATTAGAGCATGCGCAGACACAACGTCTTAAGAGGGTACTGCAAAGTTGAAATACTCGATATTTGAACGTCCCACCTATGGTCCCATGCATACCAACAAATGTATGGAAGTTACCTAACTATATTATACGATCTTATGCTATTACGCTCTCAATGTACATAATATAAATGTTGATGTGACAACATTAAAATCAAATAGTCTGTGAGTTGATAAGAAAATATTCACTTGAAACATTGGAATTAGCGTCGTCAGTGCATCAAAAACAATTACAGTGTAACCCACTTAAGTGCAAGTCCAAATTGTCAACGGTTTTCATTGCATTTATCCGAAATTGTTTACCAAGGACTTGACCAGAATATTGCTCAACAGGCTTCAAAGCCAGGTAACAGATAAGTGGGAGTTTCACTTATCCGAATTGCACATAAGCAAGTAACACTGCAACAATAAAGTTGCTCCAAGATAGGTAATTTATCAACCCAAAATTGAGCAAACACATAAAGGTATATAACAATTAGGCTAATAAAACGAAATCTGATTCTGAAATCAATATTCGTAGTCAATCCCGAGGGGAGGGGATACCTATGAGGGGATATCTATGAAATCTTTTAAATTGACACCGTAAAATTTTCAATTTTGCAGGGCTTATTAAGAAATTATCAGGATTTCATTATAGACTCCGATTCACTGATCCTAAATATTTGATAATATTTTACTTGATAAACTATATAATACATCGCATCCTAAATACATGATAACATTTACAAGTATAAGTTTTACATCAAAGTTATGCTTTACGTTCTACGCGTATGCGTGAAACTCGTTCCTTGTTTATCCAATAATTATGTCATAATGTCATATAATAATGCTTAAGTGTGTCCCTCCTTCTTTCGTATAGATCAATTAAGATTGTAGTAAACTGTGAATGTCTGCAACTTTATCAACTTCCACAACACTTAGCGTATCTATAAGACCCAGGACAGTCAACACCTGGTACTCCACCGATGCAATTTCTGTATTTGTACTTCTTCCCATTCTCATAACAACTATCAAATTGTTCACATGCCCCAAATGGTCCATATATACTCCAACCTACAATCGGAGATAAAATAGAAAAAATTGGATGGTAATTGATCATATTGTTTATCATATAATATAATAATAATAACAATAATAATAATAATAATAATAATAATAATAATAATAATAATAATAATAATAATAATAATAATAATAATAATAATAATAATAATAATAATAATAATAATAATAATAATAATAATAATAATAATAATAATAATAATAATAATAATAATAATAAAAATAATAATAATAATAATAATAATAATAATAATAATAATAATAATAATAATAATAATAATAATAATAATAATAATAATAATAATAATAATAATAATAATAATAATAATAATAATAATAATAATAATAATAATAATAATAATAATAATAATAATAATAATAATAATAATAATAATAATAATAATAATAATAATAATAATAATAATAATAATAATAATAATAATAATAATAATAATAATAATAATAATAATAATAATAATAATAATAATAATAATAATAATAATAATAATAATAATAATAATAATAATAATAATAATAATAATAATAATAATAATAATAATAATAATAATAATAATAATAATAATAATAATAATAATAATAATAATAATAATAATAATAATAATAATAATAATAATAATAATAATAATAATAATAATAATAATAATAATAATAATAATAATAATAATAATAATAATAATAATAATAATAATAATAATAATAATAATAATAATAATAATAATAATAATAATAATAATAATAATAATAATAATAATAATAATAATAATAATAATAATAATAATAATAATAATAATAATAATAATAATAATAATAATAATAATAATAATAATAATAATAATAATAATAATAATAATAATAATAATAATAATAATAATAATAATAATAATAATAATAATAATAATAATAATAATAATAATAATAATAATAATAATAATAATAATAATAATAATAATAATAATAATAATAATTTGTTTAATATTTATTATATAACTTATCATTTGTTATCATTATCATATTTGTTTAATATTTATTATATAACTTATCATTTATTATTATTATTATTATTATTATTATTATTATTATTATTATTATTATTATTATTATTATTATTATTATTATTATTATTATTATTATTATTATTATTATTATTATTATTATTATTATTATTATTATTATTATTATTATTATTATTATTATTATTACTATTATTATTATTATTATTATTATTATTATTATTGTTATTATTATTATCAAGGAAACATACTAGCTGGGCATGCTCCTAAGTTACAGCTTGTAGTGCGTTGTGACGAGCCATGACAAGGAATACCACCATTCACTGGGCCATTGCAGCTTCTAATTTCAGTAATGATTCCAGGTCCACAGGTACGGCTACATCCTTGATCAGACCATGAAGACCAATACCCGTGAACTGCGTAATATAAAAAAACGTGATAGCAACAAGTATCCCTTTCTTCCATGCCAGCAAGCAAAGGATATGATATTGACATTCATAATTTATTTGTCATTTAGTGTGTCGGTGTATTTCGTGTCGTGTACATCTATCATATAAATGTCAAAGTCGATGTATATGTATGTTTGTGTGTATGTATGTATATATGTCCAGACTTGTCCAGATCGGATAGTTTTATCCGACAATTGTAGCTCTACAGCTTAAAACAAACATGTCATTGTAAATAGTATGATCAACATATTGTTTAACATGACGGCCCTCGTTTTTTCGATTTTTCTTGCCGTTTCTCGAATCGAATAAAAACATATCTTTATCAAGTTAAAATATTGCTCTGGAGTTCCATAAAACATCCTAAAGCTTGTATATGATCAAAGATAACGTAGAAAATGTTTCTTTAGAACTCTTAAGCTCTATCATATTCCTTGTTGCAGCATAGATAAAATAAGAATAGTACAAGTAGTTGAGGCCTTGAGCGGTGAACTGATGTTAACTTACCAATTGGTCCATTATAGCAACTTATCTAGAAGAGGAAAAACACATTGTAGCAATCGAAATGCAGATACGGTGTAAGAGACCGAGCTCAATCAGGGCCTCAGAGCCATCGATGGCTAAGGTCGAGCTGCGAAAGGGGCAGCAGAGCATTTCTTCGACAAGAAAGACAACTCCCCCAGACCACGGGGCTATTTTTCCTTACTACGACTAAATAATCACAAAAATAAACAGTTGCAGAGTTGGGAGCCTCAACCTGTATCTCGTATAGTAATATTTTCAGTTTTAATACCAGTCATTTCCTAGCAGCATAATTCACATCTACTTTTCTGTGGAAGTTTGTTTGTTGATGTTCAAAACTTCAGAATAGGGCTCTTTCACAGACTTCTAAATAGATTCGCGCAAGGCCTTGTGAGATAGAGATAGCACATAGTGCAACGCTTCGTTGTCATTTCTGAGTTAGCTGCGTTTTGATCGCGTTTGTTAATGAGTATTGCTCAAGTTTAAAACCATCTTACTCGACATAAAGTCGAACAACAAACAAACGAACTATTTTCGACTTTAGCGTTTACTGAAGGTGTATACTACGTAAGGGAATGGGGACTTACATATGTTTGGACGAGGGTGTTAAGAATGTAGGAATGTAGGAGGACAGTAAACGTTCAGAACAGATGAGAATTGTTACTGGGACCCTAAAAATTCAAAATTCCAGAAGAATACTTCTAGGACACGCATAAATATAGAGCTCAGTTGATACCATGAGATTTGACCATAATTTGATTATGGCACACCTTGTTGTGTAATGTAATTTGTAATCATCATGCTGTTATCTCTTGTATATGTGAACTTGTATTCTATGTGATATAACTTATAACAGATTAGGCCTGCGTAGAACATAGTTTCAAAGCGAGACGGTTGAATTACGCTAAGCATAAATTCAAATTGATCTCGCAGCGGTCGCCGGTCAATTTTGCCCCTTTAATGTCATCATCCTATGTAATTCCTGTAATTTATCTATGTGTAATTCGAATAACAAATCAGTTCCGGTTTGACCGTCGTTGCGTTCGCTGGGACTCAATGTCGTTATAGGCAATCCTGCTATACGACACACCTAAAAATAAAACGTCCTATAACGATGTATGGAAGTACAATTTCGGAGGAAGATGCTAAATTAATGATAAATAATGAACTATACCTTTTTATATGCATAATGAGAAACATCAGATACAGATTGTACGCTTCCCGTCACTTCAGGAACAACAGCTCTAAGTAAACCACAATTAAAACCAGTTGAGTCATCTTTATCATAAGTAACCAAATTGCATCTTAACTTGCTCCTTCTACATCTCTGAAGACACAGAATTTTGCTAGCTGTATAGATTCTTGCCAACTGTACAAAGTCTTCTGTTTGTTTCTCTAATGTTGTTATGATACCAAGCGTTCCTTCGCGATGAATGCAAAACGGCAGTGGAGAACTGGCACAATTAACCATTAGAATGCAAAAACCAAGGTTGATAATTTGAAAGAAAGCAATCAGTGACATATCTCTGGATAAAATGTTCGTAAATAATAATAATATTAACGTCTCAAGAAATTGACATAAAACGGATTTTGATTGAATTCAAGGTTTTGTGAACATTTATATTATTATTTTCGCAGGTGGATTTTATATATATATATATTGACTATAAAAGTAGCAACGACTAAACAGAGGCCAATTGTTTTACCAAGATTCTCTCACATTTATCAACGAATTGTCAAACAGAAACGTAAAAGTAATGTGCAGCGATTGGCTAAACAGCAATACTCATACCCATACTTCTTATCTGAAAATGGGTTTTAAATACAAAACGAACACGCGTAAATCACAATACGCATGCTGTGACAGACAGCTGAATAGAGGCAATTAATAAGAAATCAAAAATTAATTATAATTAATAAACGATTATTAAATCTCTATGATTTTTCTTATCAATTAGACATCAAGCAATCAGTATACAGCTTGCATTAATAGATAGTTAATAACTCCCAAATAAACGAGGCATGACGTGCGAACGAGAGATGTATGTACCGAAGAGGGTGTTCGGACCCATTCTTTCGAGGATCCAAACCCGATATCGTTCCGAACAATCTAGATCTGAATCCAGGTCCAAGTCCAGGTCCGAAGATAATTTGAAAATAAGATCCGAAATAAACAAAGTCTCATCCTATGACATCTACCTCTTATTATTTGCTAGATAAATGTATCCACATACAGTATTTTATAAATTGAACGGTAGCATTTTATTTCTTCATTCTGCAGCTCCAAGAATTCTGTTTGGATTCTGTTCATGATTTGGGTGAATATCCAAGGTGAATATAGATATACTGTAGTCTATAGTCTATAGTACTGTATAACAATATGCAATACTTCGGTCAAAGTATAATTCTTAGACATCGGATCGGCTGATGGAAAGTGTTAACATTTAAGTGCTCACTCTCTCTCAAGTTGTATTATGCTTGGAATCTATCGAAAGAGCACTGCGGGGAAGGGAAGGGGTACTTCTATTATCATGGAAATTCCACAGCAGGATTCACTAAAATTGTGAATTTGATAACCCAAGTTTGCCAGAATAGTAGTTTAACAAAATGGTACCCATAAAAATGGCACAAGCCGTATAGAGCCTTTATGGAAGTAGCCCCTTACCCCCGGGAGAAATGATGTCAACATAATTTGTGTCTGAAAAAATAACAGTATACGGTTCGTTGATGCTAATTAACAGAGTGATATCAGATTTGTGAATGATTACAAGACCATGGCGGCAACTCAATAACTTCAGGGACAGGGCGATTTGAATTCTTAAATAGCCTCTCGGAAAGTTCTCACTTCCAAATCGAATACCCCACATGATTGATCTCAATGCATATAAAATGATGTACCGACAAATGTTCAAAGGTTATGAAAAGGCACCCTCAACAACTGGCACATTCCCGTATATATCAACCATGTAAAGTTGATATACACAGGAGTTGATATATATGTGAAGTTACATATGAGTTGCCTTAATGTTACAAGACCAATCGTCATTTGAAATATTGCAAACAACAGGCAATTTTAAGGAAAAGGCAGGGTCTGACAAAAGTGGGAATCCTGTAATCCTAGATTCCGAAAGGCTATGGGAAATTCAGAAGAAAATAGATACTTTAACAATTTATATAGGTCAAACTTCAATAAAAAATTCAGAAGAAAATGTTGAAATGTTCTAGGATGCCAGAAGCCAATTGTTGAATACTGGTGATAAGAAGTATCACTTTTTGATGGTATGCTTTGTAATTTTGTAAAATTTGTTATGGATTAAGCCAAACTGTATGAGAATGAATATTATGTTACAGTCTAACATTTCTTGAAAATTTTGCTGTTATTTTTCTAGTTATTATATGATGAGAGTCAAAGCAATAGATCAAAAATGGTGTTAATTGTAAGATTGTATTATAGAGTTTTAAGGACGAAATAACCCCTAGGTTATACGCCGTACTTTCGAGAGGCGATCCATCAAAAATGGATCGGCACGCCTGAAAGTACGCGGCGTATAATCTGGCAAAGTACGGCGATTAATTTTTGGGTCGACCCAAAATCGAAAGTACGGCTGATCCAGGCGTACCAAACTGAAAACAGCCGTACCGGTACGGCTGAAAAAGCAGTGGGAATATACGCCGTACTTTCGTGAGGCGTACCATTTCGAATTTGGAAAGTTTTCGTCATTTCCAGGGGGTTTCTGTATGAATTTCTTATTGTTTCCTGCCTGTTGCTAAGTAACCGTGGTTAGTAATCGTATCACAACAATAGCGGGCGTGTAGTATTACGTTTTAAATTCAAATAAATGAATAAACTACTGTTGTGATCACATTTGAGTAATCTTTGCCATTTTTATATTTTATCATGATTTTATCGAAAGCAAATAATCTATCTATCAATGATATATTGTTTTTGAGCTCTTTAAATATGAAAAATATATTAAATATGAAGATAACATAATCTTGAACATCGTGTTTGTAAACCAAATATATTTTAGTGGTTTTATAAATACGCGTATGTCGACAAATAATAATTTGCAGTAAAAACTTTGTATATTTCGAATTAAAAAGTCTTCCTTTTACGGATTCTCAGAACAGAATGTCACAGCTGTTCTCACAGGAAGCGGTAGAGTTCAAACAAAAATCAACTGGTACACCACTTTTGGATCGGCGTATAATCCCACTTTTATGATTTTTTGTGTTTGGTCGACTTGGTACGGCGTACCAAAAATAGTTGGTACGGCTCTCGAAAGTACGGCGTATAACCTAGGGGTAAGACAAACGACCAAACATCAAGATAACTTGTGTAACTCTGTTTTATTAATCATATACGTGTTAGTTTTACAACGCTGTGCAATACACTCCTGTGTGCCTAATTTACACGTAAGTGTGATTAGTTTAATGACGTTGTAAATATTAGTATTATTAATTATTATATACTACATGCCTCCCCTCGGAGACATAAGTTCATTACCTTTTTTCGTCTTTAAGGCTGATACCAATTCGGAGTACGACGGATACGGGTTGAACTTTGTTGTTGACCTTTGTCTTTATCTTTGTCTTGGTCTTTGTCTTCGTCTGTGCCTTGGTCTTTGCCTTGGTCGGGGTCTTGATGGTAGGGGTGGAGAAATCGTCGGTTAACAAACAAACCACTTGAGGCGGTTTGTTTCTGTCTTTACTAGATAGCTGTGTCGACCTTCATATGCTTCAATTATGCTGGCAACGGTGTCCCACTGTTTTGTTTTCGGATTTTGTACCAATACTACTGTACCAGGTAATAAATCTTCTAAGGGTTTGGAATGTTGGTCCTTGTAGGCCTTTGCCTTCTGCCGGAGAGTAATAGCTTTCTTATCAACAGCGTTGATTTCTTCTCTTATATCTTTACAAAATATCGCGGGTCCAACTGGCAGACGTGTTCGAGTTGGGCGTCCAAAGAGGCGTTGTGCTGGCGATATTCCATCCTTTTTGGGGGTGTTTCTATACTCTAACAGACCTTCCGAAAATTCCTTTGTATTAAGATTTCCTTTAGGCGTGGTATACTTTACTAAAGTCTTCATAGATTTAATTCCTGCTTCGGCAAATCCATTACTTTGGTGGTTGTATGGGGACGAGGGATCATGCTTTATACCCCACACTTGACAAAATTTTTGTGACTTGAACTGTGGGCCACCATCAGATTCTAGGTTGACTGCAATGCCAAGTTTAGCGCTCCATTGAGTTATGCGTTCTACGGCATCGTCAGTATTGCTTCCTCCTCTACCAACGTCATATACTTCTGGCCATCCAGAAAGACGATCAACAATCACCAGATATTCTTTACCAGCATAACTGAAGAGGTCCATGGCTATAGCTTGACCAGGCCAGGTAGGTGCTTCTGCTTGGCAGATTAGCTTTAGTGGCTGATTGGGTTGATTTAGTTGACATGGTTGGCAATGTTTCACACTTGAGTGATATCGTTTACCATCTGAGGCCAATACACCGTTTGTCTAGCTCTGCCTAGTGTTCTCTCTATGCCTTGATGAGCCGCATGCAGTAGTTTTAACATCTCTGGTCTCAACGACATTGGAATGACAATTCTTTGACCATACATGATGAGATCTTCATGCAAAGACAAACTTTCTCGGACATTCCAGAACGAATTAGATCTAAATCTAGGTTGTGCTTGTCAGCAGGAAATCCTTCTTCAATGATTTCTTTCAGCTAAATGTATGCGCTGTCTTTTGAGGCAGCTGCGGTGATTTTAGATAAATTGACGTCTTTCAATGCTGCATCAGCCGCCACTAGCATGTTTAGAGCGACTTGATTGACTAAAGTATGAATACTTGCACTTTCATCTTTGTCTTCGTCATTATGTTCACTTGTTGGATACCTTGAAAATACATCAGCAATGGTGTGTGCCGTTCCAGGACGCCATACAGCAATCGGACAACATCTGTTGAGCTTTTCCTCCAGGCGGATGATGCGTGGAGTTGGCACTTGATCATAACTCTTGTTGTTGATTATTGATATCAGTGGCTTGTGGTCAGGGACCAACTGAAAATGGGCACCATGTACAAATAGTTTACATTTTTCAACAGCCCAAACAACAGCTAACAGTTCTATTTCCATTGCAGAATACCTTGTTTCGGCAGGGATCAGCGAATGACTTCCACATTGAAGCAAATACCATTCGTCGGTGTCATGTTCTTGCTGCCAGAGGGCGAATCCAAGGCCACGAGATTGTGCAGCATCCGTCTCCAATCGTAGCTTTGATCCTGCTGTGTAATGTGTTAATATGCGTGGTGATGTGAGTAGCGAGATTAATTCTTTAAATGCTTCTTGCTGTTCCACTCCCCAAATAAACACAGTTTTTGGTGACAGGAGTGCATGGAGTGGTTCAGCCAATTCACCTACACGAGAGCTAAAAACATCAAATTGGCGGATCAAACCACAAAACGATCTTAAATCTGTTCGATTTGAAGGAGTTGGGAATGATGCAAGGTCTTCTACTAGCTCTTGTGAAATGGTATAGCCTTCTTTACATAGTTGATAACCACACCATTGTATACTTGGTTGGGCATAAATAAACTTTTTACTGTTAAGTGTTATACCTGCTGTTCGGCATCCCTCTATTACTGCTCTGACACGTGAATCATGCTGAGGACCAGGTTCTTTGTCAAAAATTATAATATCTTCAACAATTTTTTTCACGTTTTCTATGCCTTTGAGGGCTTCATCGCCCCGGCGATTATGTTCATCCCCTGCTGATATGAGACCCATGGCACTTCTCAAAAACCTTTTTGGTCCCCAAGGGGTGATAAATGTTGTTAGCGTTTTACTATTTTCGTCTAAGGGTACCTGCCAATATCCATGACGTGCATCTAGGGTGGTAAACACGCCCATCTCGGGTGGGATTTGTAAAACTTCTTCTTTAGGGGTTTTCATCATGTACCCTGGGTGTTTGACAAACCGATTTCGCTTGGTGAAGTCAACAGTTATTCTAGGTTCATCACACCCTTTCTTTGGAACAATGACCATAGGATGGGACCAATCTGGCTTTTCTCCTAGAGGGACATCTTCAATTATTCCTTTTAGCATCATTTGATCTAATTGCTTTTTAACTGGCTCTTGCCAATGGAGAGGAATTTGATATGCTTTATAACATTTTGAAGGAATAGCATCTTCTGTTAGTTCAATGCTCATTGGGGGTCCAGACATGGGTGGGAGAGGGCCATCAGAAGTAAATACATCTGAAAAGTCTGCTAATATTTTTTGCTTTAGTTGGTCCTAACTTGAATCTTTCGAAGTGGGCACTATGTGGGTTGCTTTAGGAGAGCTTGGGGGTCCCAGGGACAATGCTTGTAATGGGACCTTGGGCCATTCTTTAGGAATCAATTTGAGAGCAATACAACCTGCTCTGCTTAATAAAGGATGGGTTACTTCATTCAAAATGTGTACTTTGGCCTTGTACTTATGAGTTTCACGAAATATTTCCAAAATAACATACCCATGGGACTCTAGAGGGGAACCATTTGGTCCCACTAAATGTTCATGTTCAGGCTTAAAGTCAACATCATTAGCCCCCATTAATTGGTGAAGATCTTGGAGTCCCATTGCGTCACATCCTGCCCCAGTATCAGCTAGCCAATTTATTTGTTTGCAGTGATTTCTATGGGTGGTTTGTAGTGCAATTAAATTTTCCTGGTGGCTACTTATGTGAGCAATTTCAATACAGTTTTGCGATACTTGTGATTTTGTAAAGCAAAACTTCTGCAAATGACCCTTTTTCTTGCATTTGTGACACTCTAAAATAATGGCAGGGCAATCTCCTTTTTCATGTTTGGTTCCACATTGGTCACATGCGTCATTTGCCGTGCTTTTCGCGGCTTGAAACTGTTTCGATTGTTTTTGAAACGTCTGTTTTTTGTAGGCGGACATCGCTCTGTTGACATTCACGCTTTTCTGTTAATTGATCATTAACATTATGACTTGCCTCGTAATTTTGGCAAATGTCTAAAGTAGCTTTTTAACTTAATTTTTCAAGCGGTGTTTCGAGTATCCTTTGTCTCATTCCTGAGTCCATTAGGCCTGATAAAACCCGGTCCCTTAATCGTTCTTCACGATGAATTGCATGGTTTGGACAATCCTCGGTGGAATATCCACAGTCTTCATCAATTTCCCGCAGTGCGGCGTAATAATTGTTAACGCTTTCCCCCTGTTGTTGATCACGTTGAATAAAAACGCGTCGGTCTACAAGTGGGTGGCGATGAATTCGCAGATAATCTTTTAATGCCTTAATAATTTCAGCAATATCATCAGTATCTTTTATTTTGATAATTTCTTGGGTCCACATTTTTGTCCACTCTTCGTTGAGTGTTGATCTTAATAAACCTCGGCGTGCGTTTAAATCACATTCTTGATGTAGTCTCGTAGCAGCCGCGTAATCATTAAATCTGATTTCCCAGTCACGAAAATCTATCAATTTCATGCCTTCAGGACTTTTAAGTTTCGGCATTGATATACGTTTGGCTGTTTGAAGATTTGCTGGTGAATTAGAAGAGCCTTGATGGACATTCGAAGTTGAAGTGCCCATATTCATAGTCTTGAAAGCATTAGTAAGTGACTGTGACCCCTGTGACTTCATTGCTTCCGCCAACGCCTTTTGCATTTCTTGCTCTTGAGATCATTACTTCTTGCAATATTGTTTGCTGGTCAGTAACCGATTGTAAGATTAACAGCATTGGATCTTTCGAGGAATTAGCTAGTTCTTGTCTGATTTGAACTACTTCTGCTTCTAAGTCCGCTTTCGTTGTGTTCTTGTTAGCCATAATAAACCACGAAATAAATACTGAGTTTTTGCTGGATTATAACAACGTAAGTCCGTTTAACATCAATAACAATGATTCAATAAACAACTTTATTTATTGAACTTTATAACTGCGCCATGTAAGATTGTATTATAGAGTTTTAAGGACGAAATAAGACAAACGACCAAACATCAAGATAACTTGTGTAACTCTGTTTTATTAATCATATACGTGTTAGTTTTACAACGCTGTGCAATACACTCCTGTGTGCCTAAAGTAATTCACAACTAAGTGTGATTAGTTTAATGACGTTGTAAATATTAGTATTATTAATTATTATATACTACATTAATAAATTTGAATATATTTTTTACTTGTAGGGGCATTATAGCCAAGCTTCACAAGGCCTACAATTCTACATTTGTTAAAAATATGTCGAATCTCAAACTGTACCAAGACAAAATGCAAAGATAGTAAAAATGCTAAGAAGGGAGATTTTCAGACAATCCACATCGACAAGTTTTTTAAAATTCGTTTGATATATTTCATTACATTTCACAGTAAAAAATATATTATAGATTTTGTATCACTGCAAACTTCCAATTTAGATAATATTGATGACAATTACAAAGTAGTAGTTTTACAATTACCAGTTACCCCCATAAAGTTGACATCAAATTTAATAGTTTTCATAATTGATATGAATGAAGTCTCCAAATTGTGAGCAACGAGAAGTACAATTCTGGGTGACACAACGTTGGAGTAAAATTATTATTTTTTCTTCATGAAAATTTATAGGGTAAAGCAATAGGCTTAGGCTATCATAAAATCCGCCACTTTCAACTTTTGTTAAAACCCATTATCTGATAACATAACATAAGGGTAGATATAAAATAAATTATAATATTAGAGTAAATTTACAACTAAGAGTGTTTTTTATTTCAAATTTGCAAGCATACACATTAGAAAATATGAACATAATATATTGCCAAGACCATTATGGTCTTCTGAATTTGAAATGAAATATTTTTGTTATTGAGGATTCCTTACTGTTTATGATAAAATGAAAACTAAAACTCATTAATGTTTTATACTAGTGCATTATATACGACATGTATGTTAGCCATTCTCTTAATAGTCAAAATGTCAATTACTAATTTTAAAGTCACATGTGATGAATAAGATAAATATGAAAGATAGAATATATTAGTTTAGTTCAAATTAATTTTAAATTTCATTCAAATGTAACATCATACCACTTTGAAATCCTGGCGAGACACACATGTCCGAGAATGGACTATAAGCCATATGTTGCCATGACAACGAATCTCTTTCTTTGGCACATCGTATTGCATTACCATAAACTTCATCTTCACTATCATTGTCTCTTGTATCATGTACTATTACACTATCATCTTCCCACTCTTGATAATATCTAGATATCATTCTATTAGTTTCTGGTAACACACATGGATCAAACGGGAAAAATGTATCTAGAATGTTTTGATAACGCGTCGAATCATAGGATTCATGTGCATTCTGTGCTATTGGTAACTGACATCGATTATTACGATCAATAATTGTGTAACAGAATACAATCTCATGCATTCTTGTAATTCTTGCAAATATATCAACAACTGTTTTTAAACAGAATTTCAAGGGATTTAAACGACAAGTAATGATACGTTCAAAATTCAAACCACGACAAAATGTCATACCATCTTCTTCAAATAATAACTGGCGATGACGAAAGATAAATAAATAAATCAAATTTTGACAGACACTGTAAAATGCAGAGTGCTTGCATATATCAGCTTGTATAGAGCTACCATCTTGTAATGTTATATAACGATGTAACCATTCAATCATTTCAATCATAACACGTTTAGCTGTTGGTATGGATATATATCTTGCTCTTGCAACAAGACTTCCAAGATATCCTGCAGCTGATTGACGTAGTATAGATGATAAACTCGGGTTCTGTATCATGGTCCATAGTACATCAAGAAAATGATTTGAGATTGACTGCAAACAAAAAGATATATGTATCAATAAGAAGTTAAATTTACTTTTTTATATTTTTATCTATCACTAGCAAATCTCATCTGATCCTCTAGATATAACGTGGCTTAATGATTGACAATTTTATTGGCCGGCACTAACTATAAAATCCATGGATTCCTTGCATTTTTACTTTTCACAAGAAAGAAAGTTTGCTTGTTTGATAATCTGAGCCCCGGAAATTTTTTCACATTGAAACAAGATGATCTTAAAATAGCTTTTGTGGCCAATTCTCAGTGATTTTGCCGTGGCAAAACAGATCAAAATGTTTGGAATTGATCGATATTGGGTCAGCAAAGATAGACTTTTGAGGATGTTATTGATGTCGGACAAAGACGTCGTTTTTAAATTTAAATTATTCAATGCTTGAGAATGTTAAATACAATTTATTTGGTTGATTTACACAATGGTAAGATGATATTATGGTCTGTTTAAAACTCTTCAAAACCCAAATCTGAGTTAGACTATCTTGGTTCTATTATAATATCTTGGTAAAGAGTATTTACAGTCCTGTTGATGACTTCTAGGAAAGCGACTAAGTCAATTGGTTGGCATTGTTTGCAGAACAATAGAATAATGACGATTCAGTAAAATTGTGTCAAATTTGTTCAGATACAGTTGAGTGAACGGAAAAAACTTATACTTTTTATTGATAGAAAAAGCATACAGTATTTTTAAAAATCTCCCTGCAGCCTAGCTGGAAATGTGGACAATAACAAATGGAATAATATTTTTCTTGACTGTTTACTGTCAAAATTGACTGAGTTTAGGTGTAGGCCTACAAACATTCATATATACTAACGAGCAGAGAGACAACAACATGCATAGGTTAAAGGAGCAACATTGAAGTTTCAGCATGGTTTCAGGCACAAAAACAATATAAACGACAAACACGCACATGACTCTAAGCGGTAGAGCCCACTGGTCATTTTTGCGTCTTCAAGGTTGAGTTCTTATATCACAGACATAAAGGATTATTCCTAATAATGTTTTTAATTCAAAACCGCAAATCGTCTGAATTTGCAATACATTGAATTTTTTTTCAATTTCAGTTTCATATTTGCATTTAAATTAATCTTATCCATAAAGTGTATGTACCGCCTTTGGAGACAGAATGGTTTTGAATAGAATTTTTTCTATCTGTACATGTCACTGTTACCTTTTGCATAGCGTAACCGTTTTCCCGTCAAAATTGAGATTTGACATTGTATTTTGGAGATTCTTCAAAGATTCCACCAATTAGTTCCAGTGAATTTGCCTGTCTGTTATTTTCTTCCTATTTTTTATTGAAATGATTGATTATTGGCGCCCCTTCACAAATATATTAATTGATGTCTCTACTTCCAATTATTTTCAGTGGTGCCTGGTCAGTATGCAGATTATGGCTATCTTGCACCTGAGTTTCCACAATATTTGGATTTTTTGGAGTCAAACATCAAATAAAGTATTTGCTGTTGCTCAACTGAGATGTCGGCTAAAACTTCCCTTCCCTGCAGATTGGATGCTCGGTAAGATTGCCATTCTTTGCATACCAGTAAGTAGGCTTATATACAAATATTAGAATCTTTTATAGATTATGTCACATTGTGCTTACACAGCATGGATGCACTTACCTCATCTAAACTGCAAAAATAAAACATTAAAAATTGGACATATGAGCTTGAATGAGTTGGAAGTAATAGTCTCTCAAAGCAAGAGGTAAAATCTTTGCATAACACCATACATGCATTCAAATCAACAATTTCTGAATTTGGTGAACAATATTTATTGATAAAGTTAAATAGCATGATTATTAATTTGTCCAATTTCACAGTATTCTCTTGTATTTTTGATGGTTTCGTATCGATTTCTATACCAAATTGATCATTTTCTTGTTCAGTGATCATCATTTCGACTGCATGTTTTGGTAATTCAACATCAATCTTAATTAATTTATCAATTATAAGTTCTAATATTGGTTGATGTAAGACTGGACAATATTTTGCTACTGTCATTATATTTTGTATGTAGCATTCCAAAACAATCAATGGTTTACCATGATAGGGAAATGCTAAGACTATTGAAGGAAGTAGAAGTTTTGTTGATAAAGGAATAATTTTCAATATAGAATCTAAAGCAATATGTACATTATCAAATTGCCATTCATATAAATCAATCGATAGTTTTAAACTTTCATTATCTTTTATTTCAGCCAGAGTTGGTGTAAAACGTTTCACTAAAGATTTCAAAACTCCAGTAAGATAACCCGTGTGAGCTGTTACAAGTTCACTCAATAATAATATATACTCTTCAACTATCCTTGTCTCTTTGACATGCCAGTCCAGAGCCAGCACATAACCCACAAGATATTCGTGATTCTTATCCAGCTGTAACACAACTGCTTTGAATCCTTCAATAAGCCATAAAATGTCCTCATCTGTAATAGTTTGATCTGCCAAAACTTTCAATAGTTCACGATAATTGTGACTGTTTTTATCCGCTATACAACTTTCCACAGAATTAAGTCGTGAGGACAGAGTGGATATAGTTGAGCCAGATATCAGATAGCTAGAATTAGACATCATTTTTTGAGTTTGTAAATTGAATTGGTTAAAATCAAAGCGATTGTTTAGGAGCAAATGTTGAGACAGGTTCGGCCATGTTAGATATTTTGAAGCAGCATGGAGTTAGATGCCTACCATGCCTCGTAAAAAGTGTCACAACAAATCAATGACTGGGGAACAGCGCAGACGGATGTGACATGCTTAAACAGCAAATCCATGCATTCAGAAAAAAATAAGCAACTTTTCTCATCCATAAAACAAATATGGTATTTTTAGTTTTCACTATGGTATATTTACATATTTGATGTAATCGATTTGAATCATCTCTAAACATTTATTTAATCAAAATAACTGTGAGGATCTACCCCCGTCAACTATGCGTTCGAATATCGTAAACATAAGGGCGCCTGAAAATTCTTCCACCTTTTTCAAGTGACTTTCTAAGAATATGGAGTCGCAGGTAAGCTAAGCTTGAGTATTATAGTTGAGGGTACTGGAATAAATACCAACACATAGGTTGTTATTCAGTTTTAGGATGATTTGAAGTTATATATCCCAGTTCCTAGATTTTTTCTCATATATTGGTCAACCACTGATCCGCTATGCTGCGTAGGCGGCTAGAAAAGACCTACTAGGATTATTTCATTGAACTTAAAATAACTTCAGCGGGAATATAATCCTGTAGCTGTAAGCCTAGTCACTGAAATAGTGTAGGGAAGTGTAGACTTAAGTAGTTTATTTAGTATGGTGCAGTTGGAAGACATAGTAGTAAAGAACGTAGGTAGAATTGATTTCAATGTTTTCTTATAATAAATATTGGTAATTATTTTAATTATCAATATATGCAATTGATATATAAATCGTAAACTGTGTTTCAAGTTCCTTCTTGTAGGCTCAGGACGGCCCTATTCTATAACTATTGTCTAATACTTAGCCTAGTATGCTTAATGTATTTATTATACTGCGTTGAGAGCAAGCTGCTAGATGAGATCAAATAAATTATTGAAAAACAGGAATTGGACCCACAGTTTTTGGATTAAGTCCCAACCCTTGAAGGTATATAGCCCTTTTCGGAACATGTTAAAATGAAACGGTATCTATCAGAATCCGAATGAAAAGTTAAATAGTTAATGAGAAAAGTAAAACGATCCCACCTGTTTGGCGTATAGAAAAAAAAAGATTTTAAAATCTGTCTGAGTATTGGTATTTTGTAGTAAATAATGAGTTCTTCCTTAACTGCAAATACAGTTCTAAATGTAGATAGGGGAGAGCGGGGTGAAATGGAACGGGGGTGAATCGGAATATGGTACTTTTGCTTTAAATACAAACCTGAGCTTCTGATATCATATATATGATGTCAAAGTAAGGTCAAATCCAAAATTCCATACAATTTGACAAATAAATAAAGATTCTAGAGCTATTTGAAAAGTTTGTTCACTAACACAAGTCATCGGCGCTGAATCCAGACCGCCATAGCGGCGCGGCCTCGCACTCAATACAGGATATATTGACATCATTCGGTTAGGAATTTGACACCATTAAAACCACGTGACTTTTGTTTTGATCCACTTTAAGATTAAAATGATATTAACAGAAAGGCTTAGACATTCACGTTGGGGTGAAACGGTATTTCTGCTTGACGTTGATCTGTTTACATCACAAGTAATTGTGATATGTGACTCTTACTGTGTTTTTACACTTTGTCGTCCCTTTCTGATAAGTCGGCAAAACACTTTCAGCTCAAAGTGCACCGCTAGACTTTGCATCTTCCTGTTTGTGGCTATTTGAGTCTTGAAATATTCACATGTTGGTCGGCCTGTAACAACTTTTACTGTAAACTTTTCATAGAGCCACAGAAATGAATGAAAGTAATATGCTCGAGCAAAAATATTTTCAATGCCATTTAAATACTATATTAAACAAATCTATAACAAATGGAAACAGAAGCTTAAATCTTGTACAGTAGCTAGATTCTTATTTTGTACATATATATTGTAAGTGTTGTAACAATGTAAAGTGCTCCAAGTAAAATTGTAAAGTTATTATATCAAGTTAAAAAGATGATTACTCAGTGTAACCATGTATATCTTATTATTAATGAAGAAGACTACCATGAAGCTTAATTGAGTGACTCTGAAATTAAATGCTTTATTCATATTGTGTTGGTATTTTATGTTTCAGTTGTATCTTATAATTTTATCTTCAGAACAGTAGTAGGCCTAGGATATATATACACTACTCTACAGTTAGTGGGGAACATAATATTATCATAAATGTTGTTTTTCATTCATTTTTAAAAACACTTGAATAATTTCAAAATGCCAGTGGGTGAAGGCTACATGAGCCAAAATTTGTCAGACCACGCAGAGTTGAGAGCATGATCAAACAGCGTGCCCGACAGCGTGTGTCTAGGCATCTGTGCATGTGAACGTTTATCAAAGTAGATTATTGAAACCAGTAGCTAGGCCTACTATGTTTAGCCAAAATTGATAAATTTCAATCAGAATACATTCAAATTTTTAAAAAATATTTATATGCGTATCTATCCAACATTATATAGATCGAAATCGTCCATCCTATTAATGGCGAATACAAAATATCATTTGGCTATGGTTGTTTCAAGCCTGGCAGCATTTTAGAGCAACATAATTCTAAATAAGGCACAAGGCAGCTGCCTAGAATAAATGTCTAGCCAGCAAAATAGGTAAACGGAGTTGTGAATAAAATCACTGCGTTCGACTGTCTATATAACTGAGACTATCTGATATTAAACTATAAAGTCTAGACAATACAAAGAAATAAAGCCATGTAAAATCTCATAATGTGTCATTTATTTAAGTTATCAAAATGCCACGAACATACATTCGTAAAACTGATCGTAGAGTTATTGATTCAATTGAGCTAACAGATGCAGTACAACAAGTTTTATCAGGCAAAACATTAGATGAAGTGTCTGTTAATATGGATATACCCAAAACAACCTTACACCGGTACGTTAAAGCGAAGAGAAACAATCCTGGTATCATAATTGCAGATGATAGGTATCGTGGTACACATGTTTTCACCGATGACCAAGAAGAAGAAATTGAGCAATACCTTATTAAGTGCTCCAAAATGTTTCATGGATTAACACCAGCGAAAATCCGTGAGCTGTGCTATCAATTGGCTATAAAAAACAGACTCAAAATACCAACACAATGGATCGTCAAAGGTAAAGCTGGTAGAGATTGGTTTACATCGTTTTTAAAGCGCCGTCCAAGATTGTCAATAAGAAGGCCGGAGGCAACCTCAATAGCTAGAGCAATGGCATTTACAAAGTATAACGTTGAATGCTTCTTCGATCGTCTGGAGGCATTAATAGATAAAACCAAAGTAACAGGTCGAGATATATACAATTTGGATGAATCTGGTTTTACAACTGTTCAAGATGTACCCAATGTCGTTTCTCAAACTGGATTGAAGCAAGTTGGTCAAGTAGTAAGCAGAGAAAGAGGTGCTCTAGTAACTATATGCGGTATTGTTTCAGCCACTGGTGTTGCATTACCACCAGTATTTGTATTTCCGAGAGTAAACTTTAAAAAAATTATGCTGTCTGGAGCACCAGAAGGATCACTTGGTCTTGCCACTAAATCTGGTTGGATGAATTGTAAACTATTCAGGTCAGTTCTTTCACACATGGTGGACAATACCAGATGTAGTATTGTTAAACCAATAATATTAATAATGGATAACCACGAAAGCCATTTAGATCTAGAAGCTTTGGAGTATGCCAAGTTAAATGGAATTCATATATTAACGTTGCAGCCACACACCAGCCATAAAATGCAACCGTTGGATAGGACAGTGTTTGGTCCTGTTAAAAAGTATTATAACAACGAGGCAAATACATGGATGATAACAAATCCATCAAAGCGGTTAACAATTTACAACGTAGAAGCATTGGTCGGCGTAGCTTGGACTAAAGGAGCAAACCAACAAAATATCATCTCTGGCTTCAGAGTATCTGGTGTATAGCCAACTAACCGCGATGTATTTACTGATGATGAATTTCTGCCAGCAGATGCAGTATGCAAGGCTTCTACGCCAATACAACAACAGCGTCAGGAAACATCTCCAAATCAATCGAGTGGGAGCGAAAACGCTACAGCGCCATCTTCAATAGAATCTGACGATGACATTGTTATTTCAATTAAACCAAAGCCAAAGAAGAAGTTCATAACACCAGATCAAGTTCGGCAATACCCAAGAGCAGCAACACCGACCAAAAGTACACGGAAAGGTCGAAAACGAGGTCGTTCAATGGTTGCCACTTCTACACCTGAATTGCAACGAATTCGAAGCGAAAAGAAAGTTTCAAGCATTGATGTCAAACAGAAAGACAGAACACCGCAAAAACAAAGAACGAAAAAAGTGACCAATCACAAAACCAGAGGCAAACGGAAGTGCTTGTTTAGTAAAGAGGCTGGCCAATCAGGATCGGACGAGGGATGTAACGAGGAAGAGGCAGCGGAGGTCAGCATGGACAGAACGAATAATGTAATTGAAACTGAAAGTGAAAAGCCCAGTACTGAAATAAATAACATTGAACTGCTTTCGGTAGGATCTTTTATTTTGGTCAAATTTATTGGAAAAAAGCATTTTGTATATTACGTGGCTGAAGTTCTGGAAATTAATTCTATAAACAAAGAGATTAAAGTAGATTTTTATAAAAGGCAAAGTAATAAATTTATCAAACCTGCTTCAAAAGACATAGCTTATGTAAATTGAGACGACATAGTTAATATTTTGCCTTCTCCGATCGGCAGCACTGAACGCACAATGAGTGGGGCAATTGAATTCCAGTGTGATTTTAAAAATAAAGTAGTCCGTTGACCAAATTAATCCTGTAATCTAATGATAATAAACAATGAATTCTTATTGTTAAACATTTTTTATTAGCAAATCTTATCTTTAATCAGAAAAGAAGAATTATGAATGTCTTACTGTTTAATACCATAATTGATTTTATGCCTTTGATTCTCGCTAATTTGTTATATATGTGCAAGCGGCTTTGCTTTGCAGCTATTTTTGAAATTGTTGAGAATAGACTGTTTTGAATGGTGGGTATTTTAAGTAAATTCCCACAGTAATTTGCACTTCAATGTCAAATCCTACTGTTGTCACCTATAAGGCGTAGCAAGATTGCACAGAGATCTGATGGAGTTGCGAAATGGTAACACCTTGAATAGAACATCAACATTGGATCAGCGCGCGTACTGAAAACTAACTTATGCAAAGAAATTGGACTAAATATATTTGAAAAGAGTTGATTTGAAAAGGCTAAAGAAGTTTATCACTATGTTAATGTTGTATGGATAATATAGAAAAATAAATGAAGCATTTATTGAATGGTTTTAAGGAACTTTTACTACATTTGATACTCGGTGGATATAAGTAAGAAACATTTTGTTGCTTTGAAATATTATTTAAAATTATAGATTGTTACGTATAGTTTCTGAATTTGAGTATACTGAATCCTTAATGGTAAATGTAAAGGATATTGGCGTTTCAGTGAATTTAATGGATAAGTAAAGATTTGGTTGAGGCATTCCGTTTCACCCCCATATTTTCGAAATTTGGCGTTTTCACTTTTTTGTGTAAAATCTGAAATTGTGTTCCAGTCACTATTTTATTCGAATTAAGAGCGATGATGTCGTAATATTCAATGATTTATCTACAAAATGACATATGATTAACGCCAATAGTGCAACAACTTTTTGAGCTAGATCATTTTTTGTAAATTTTGTTCCAATTCACCCCGCTCTCCCCTATAGCCTCATTGTGCTGCTCTCTACGGGTCATTCCATGGGGAATCTGCAGTTTTTCCCCACACTCTCTTAGAATTTGTTAAAAATATATATGCATATAGATCTCGATGAGCTGAGTTTAGAAATGTTACTTATAGCCACAATTTAATAAATGCACAAGTGCAAATAAATCCAGAATTAAACTCAAAACTGTGTGATTGCCTTTCAATCATATACCTGCAAAAATATTCATAAAACTCTCAAAATGCATGGAATAATGTTTGCAAGAAAGAAACAAGGTAATAGCCTACTATTGAATGTACTTTTTCTCACCAGTCACCACCCCATTTTTAAAGTGTTTAAAGAGCAGAATCCTGAAATGTAATTTTTCGCTAAGATATCCGCAACAATTTTGGATTCCATAACATGTCATAGTTTCTGAAAACGTGTAGAAGTAATAATGCCTCTTATAAAGGTGTGCAAATTCGACCCAATCAGATTTCTGATCAGATTCGGAGTGACTTTTTTTCTGTTTAATTGATGAAGGTTTTAAAAATATTTTTACATTATTTTTCCCATTTTCCAATGTTTTTCAGCAACATTTGTCATTGATTTGATCAAACCGTGTCATCTTCATTCTGATGATTAAGAAACTATAGTTTCAATATCACTAATGATCGATGTCAATAACAGTCAAATTGCAAGAAAAATCGTTTTTATATATTTCGAATTTCTTAGGTTTTTTGTAGGTTTTTTATTGGATTTCGGATAAATCGGATCGGATTATTCTTTAACCTAAATTGGAATCAAATTTCAGATAGATCGTTCCTGTGATCAGTGCACACCTCTAGCCCCTTCTCTTTCAAAATCTCACATTTGCCATTTGTTAATTTTGAATTCGAAAAATCTACAGACAGTGAAAAAAGCTTATAGCTTATTCAAGTCCTGAATAAATGATGATGATGATGATGCAATCAGTTGTAGATCAAATTTTAGGAAATTTGAATAAAATGAAATGACATAGGGGAGACCGGGTACACATCGGACGCTTTTTGGTTTCTTACTATGTTATTTTTCGCTCGAAGCAAATAAATCGTATATCATTTAATAGCTATTGTGCCATGTTTAAAAGGGTAAATTGCTGGAAAATGAAATATTTATCAAGAGTGCCGAGTATTAAATGAGTGCCGAGTATTTAATCATTCTTTTACCCCTAGTTGAGCGGGATGACTTCGGCCAGACTGGGGTGACTCTGGACAGTGAATTTAAACTCTCAGCAATGCACGAAACAAATGTTTATTGACATCAATTGAAAGCTTTATCATTCATCTACTCAGAGAAATCGATGAAATTATTCATAAATTACAAACCATGCTAATATTTATAATTTCTTTAGTGCGTCGAAATAGTCACCGAAAGCCGTATATTCAAGTGATAACTCAGCTGCCCCAAACGAAAACAAAACATGCTCGTAAATCAACAAGAGTAAACCAAACACTTCAACATATCTAAATTGAGACATATCTGTAATTAAATGCATTTCATACTTGATTTTTCATCCACAATTTGATATTATATTTAACTAGACCATCTTATTTCCACATATTTTAAACAGACGGATCACACGTGCTCTAAAATGTTTACACAACATCACAGCTGGAGCGTGTCAAACTTGAATGGAATGAGAAGCGTGACACCCACTTAATTTCGGATTTTCCATTGTTTCACAGCTTGATATTTTACTTCTTCATCGCTTTGCTATGTTATGACGCTCTGACCGTAGTCACCCCGTTCATAAACATTGAAGAATATCATTTCTGCAGTTGAATTTTCAAAGCGCACGTGCATGAAACTTCAGTATGAGGCACACAAAGTCACTGGCTTCAAAATGGTACCAAATATCAACATGTTTGTTGCGTGGATTTTCTTCGTCAAACTTTTTCTTCGAGAACAAATAATACACAAAAGTTGGACAAAGTTTCAAACCATAATAACTTTTTTCTACTTGATGAAATTATCTAAAATTTTGGCAATAGGTATGTTTTTTACATTTGTATTTAACATACTGAGAGGTTTAATTTTTATTTAAACTAAAACCGTTCTGTCCGAAGTCACCCGCGTCCGAAGTCACCCCGGTCTCCCCTACTGTTATTTTTATTGCACGAGACCTCACCATTGCTTGAATTAGAATGTATCAAAAACATGTATTTCTATTTTGCTAAAATGTTTTTATGCTTCTACATGCCACTTAGGCATATATGTCTTTCTTAAAGTTTCTGTAAAGCATTTGTGTTTTTTTTACTTATTGTTTATCACAGAATTTTCAGACACATTGACCAACCAATCATATTGCAAGATTGTACTTAATTATGATGTCAAGTTTAATAATTGTTTATTAAACATGGTCAGGGATTCAATGTTGTTATGATAATAATAATATTTACATGTGTTCTTTTCCTTTCTGTAAATTAGCTCCATGAATTTATGCAATGTAAAGTAGTGCTTTCTGGGTTTTCAATCAAGTTTGCTGCTGCTGCTGATGATGATGATGATTTTTCCCTAGCATATATGATATTGTCAGCCATCCCAACCATATTGGAAAAAGTACAAATAATTTATCCAATTTTTGTGTTGCAGGTTGATGCTTCATGGACGGCTTGCACTTTGTGCCGTTCTGGTCGTCAGTCATTATCAACATTGAAACAGGCAACGCTGCGAAAGATAGAATGGCCCGATAATAATCATGAACCCCCAGACTACAATGTGAGCATGAGTATAGAAGGGCAATGATACAAAATTTGAAGTAAATAGTTTTCTTCAAGATGAGGCCAATGGACATATTGTTTTCCATTTGTCTGGCTTAGCCAAAAAATTTTTCCAATTCATACCGCATATTATATTTGCTCGCTTTGTTCAAATTTCACAAGCCTGAGATTTATGGAACTAAAATGATGTGAATAAAATCAGGTGACTTGCTTTGTCCAATGAGAGCTGAGAATGGCACATGGAAGTGCTAATTAAGTTGACATTCTTATTTGTTATTACAAAGTTTATGTAAGTTCACTTTTGGAATCACCATCTCTAACATTCTAACATGAAACCCAATGTTATTCACAAAGATATTATTTTGATGTTGAATGTCTAGCCTGCCTCACTTCACAGAACTAAATATTTTGAGAACGTCAGCCTAATGTTCCCGAAATGTTTTGGTCTTTGACACAGGCTATTGGATATCCAGCTTGCTGTTATACAATACAAGGAGAGTGGGGATATGGTCATAACTGTTATACAAAAGTGGGGATCTCGGGGTCCTAGATCCCGGAAGGCTGGAGCAAATTCAGTAGAAAATGAATAGTTTTCTGATTTACAGGTCGATCCTCAACTGTCAATTTTAGAAGAAAATGGATAATTTTCTGATTATAGGTCAAACCTCAACAGAAACTTCAGAGGAAATTGGATAATTTTCTGATTTATAGGTCGAAACCCAACGAAAAAATTAGAGGAAGTGGATAATTTTCTGCTTTATTGGTCAAACCTCAACAAAAAGTTTGGAATGAAATGGATTGAAAATGCTCTTTATCGTTTTTTGATAGTGACATAAACGTAGCAAGTTTCGTTTGTGGAAAAACACTCTGCAGAGCAGCTGAGATCAAAAAATAAAATGAAAACTATGATAATGTAATACAGTCTAAAAGTAGTTGCAAATGCTCTTTACTGACCCCAGCGGCAACACTGCATGTCAATTTCAAAATATTCTATGGCAGATAGGCATCGATGTCAATGCGCATCGATAGCGTACACAGCATCTACTTATGATAAACTTGGTAATACCGTCTGTATAGCGTAACACTGAAAGCTGCTGTGAGTCACACAAAAAATGGAAATAACCTGTCAATGCTGCTTGTAGTTTTTAATACAGAACTTATTTTGCGACTCATTATGCACATCTCGTATTCTTCATATTGCATGAATAAAATCTGAATGGATCAAGTAAACTTGTAATCTGGAGTTCACAAATATTCTCCAGTGCTCAAGTGCATTGTGCATGTATCCCTCCAAGTTCTTGATAAACATTTTCCATTTCAGTAACTGTGTTCTAAAATAGGTTATTTCGTTGCTTGATATTTTGTTTTCAATTTGTGATCTTCTGATCAAATTAAAATATATTTTAGATTTTGCATACTCACTTTTATATTTGTATTTACAGGAGCATTGCTCTCGCACATCTGTGGATGATGCATTTTCTGCGGTATTACAATTAATGTCAACCTCAACAAGACAATGCAAGGTAGGCCTACTAGTGTCTATTGGGTAGATTATAGATTTAGAGAGCACTGATAATTCAATTTCGTGGAACTAGTAAATTACTGTCATATACAGTAATAAACCAACTCAAGTCTCTTTACTAGTTACAATGATAACAGGAACTCATCCCAATTAAGTCTCAACTAGCCCCTATCAGTGCCTTCAACATCTTAAACATTTAACGTTTGCTTCTAGAGTTTTATTTTCATCTTTGGCCTAGTAGTCATCAAAATATCTATTTTCTTCTGAATTTTCTCAAACCTTTTCAAGATCTACCATCCAAGTGTCTCCACCCCTGTGAAAATTGGGGCCATTTAACGTTCATGAACAGTTCATGAAAATATCGGCCATTTAACGTTCATGAACTGCTCATGAACTCCTGAACTGTTTTCGCAGGGGAACCTTGTCGAAACCTGGCCCTACCAATGTCGCTTTTGCCCTGTTTCTGTGTTATCGATGTACCCTTTCTTGCATTTAAAATCTATATTAATCGCATGTATTTCTATATTTCATTTCTATATTTCATGTGTTTTATCTGTAATGCACTTGTTTGTGTCTCTGCTTTTTTACTGCCAATTGGGTAAGTTATCTGCAGTGTCCGACAAGAGGTTCAGCCTTTTGGGATCCTAGTAGCATTTCAAGATTTTCTTCAGGATTTTTGTTGTTGATGTTTGACCAATGAATCGTAAAAGTGTCATTTTTCTTCTGAATCTGTTGTAACCTTCCGGAATCTACGATTTCAGGATTCCTACTTTTGTCGGATCCTTGTTATATGTTAATTAAACAGCCACTTTTTTCCACTTATTTACGTATTTACGTTTTTTGCTGATAAGTTGATGGTTTCGACTTTCAGAGGTATTACGAAGGACAGCCAGGAAATCAAAAATCTCCTGATGATAAACATCATTGCTCAAGGTTCCATCAGAAACAACCAGTGTCGAAGAAAATCAGAAATCCGGTAGGAATACTTATTCAGAGTGCTTTATCAGACTGTATAGTGAAACCTGTATATAACAGTCAGCTACGAGAGGTAGATACATTGACCACTATAGACAGGTGACTATTATATACAGATTTGATTCAATAGAAAACAGTATTTTTGACATTTCAAATGTGACCACTATAGACAGGTAACTGCTGTATAGAGATGACCGTTATAACAGGTTTGACTGTAGTTTCTTTCTAGACTTTTCTTCCTGCCAATTTCATTCTGATATCATTACATTGTATCGAATTGTTGTTATCCATATCTATATCAATGTCTCTTTTTATTACATAATTCCAATACTGCTACTAGATAGATAGATACAATATTACAAATAATCACGTGAAGATATTCACTGCTAAAAACAGTCCAGGAACATGCAGTAGGGGTACAGGGATTTACTTTCACTAATGCCAGCTAAAATATCGGTACCAAACCCTTTGCCAGTAGCATTTTAATGTGCAAAAGGGGTCTGGGACCGAGCTAGTTATAGTAAGGTTTAATCTGAATTAATGCCAATAATTTCAACGCGTAAGACATTCATAAGTGAAAATAAAAGTATTAAAAGACAATCATAACAACAACAGTACTGGGAGTTTATAAAAAGCTAACCATTAAATTATGTAATTAATCAGACAATAATTAATTTGATTTGAAATAGATATATGGAATTAATACTAAATTGTATGGATTGCAAAGATGCAGTCAAATTTACATAACCGCGTTGAATAGATTATATGCATAATTATTTTAATGGATCTTTAGCTTGACATTTCTCTTCCAAAATTTGCATGAATAATATTTTAATAGAGCCAGCGAGATTATGAAAACGGTAGCTTGTGACGTAGTCATCTAATTATAAACATGTAATTACCTACTGTGATTATTGTGTAACTGCTAAAGTCATATGATCTTAATATAGTAATTGTAATGTATGTTGACATAAAGTCAGTTCTATTCAGACATAGAAACCGCTAAAGCGGAACACTATAAACAATGTGATAAGAAGTCCCTTTATGATGACGTTATTTCACAAAATTTGAGAATCTATGACCTACGAAGAGGTCGCAGACAAAATGATGGGAAATCCCTAATAAGTTCACGTTCCTCTAGATCAACTAGCACTGCAGTATCAGAGGCACAAATTATGGAAGAGCAGAGACAGGCAGTCGCTGCTGTAGAAAATGTTCAAATGGAAATTGGTTTAGATATCAAGCAATTAGAAATTAAAATGATGAAAGCTAAGGTTGAAGGCAATAAAAAATTTGAAGCAGCTAAACAAGTGCTGCATAAAGAAAATATCGAACGGATAACGTTACAAGAAGAATATCCTTCTGATTTAGAAACGGTCGATAATATTAGTCATACAACTAGCCGTAAATCTCAAAATAATAAATCTAGAAGTAATCACGATAGTTCTGATAAAAATGAATATTATAGCGCAAAATTATCTTTGTCTGAACATCACCGCGCGTACAAGTATGATACAAATAAAAAACAATTTTCACCAACACAAAGCGGGCAAAGCGCGCAGTCTTCTATGGAAACAGAAGCAATCAAAGAAGCTCTATTAGCAAATCAAAGAATGAATTATGCTAATGAATTGCCAACGCCAGAAATTATAAAGTTCTCTGGAGACCCTACGCAATATCCAAGATTTCGGTTAAGGTTCGACGACATGGTTATGTCAAGACCACTAGAAGAAACACAAAAATGACAAGATTGATGCAGTTTTTGACCGGACCAACCAAGTCAGCTGTAGAAACTCAGGCAAAGGAAAGCTGTCAAGGGCACTATCATTATTGCAAGAAAGATATGGTCAGTCATATACAATTGTGCACGCGTTGATAAAATCTTGACTGAAGGGGCGTCATAAAAACAAATGACGTCATTGGATTTCGAGAGTTCTCAGACAAAGTTAGATCTGCAAAAGAAACCCTGCAAAATATGAAATGTATAACCGACGTAACTGATTCACATTTGGCCTCAATTATTCAACGCACACCTAAGTATTTCCAACGAAAATGGTTACAAAATGTGGCTAAAATTCGCAAGCTAAGAAAACCAACAATCGAAGACATTGTAAAAGCGTTAGACAATGAATCAGACGCATTAAATGACCCCGTGTTTGGAGCTATTGTTTCAGCCGGAGAATCAACAACAGATTCAACAAGAACAAACAAATCGCGATTTAATTCAAATTGAAATAGGGTGCATTGTGATCGTAATGTTATTTTGATATATCTGTAAATCATAAACTGTGTTCAGTGTCAGTCTTGAAGAAGTATCGTCGAAGTAAAGATCAATATCGCCAGAACTTGTGTGTTGTTGTATATCACACAGTATCGAGTAACAACACTGAATGTAAAGATGGCTGACATTGATCATAGTATTGTATATATCATTATTTAGCTTGTAATTTGTACTTATTGTTTATTATCTTTTATCCTTGAAATAGAGAAACCACATAAAAATAAACTTGTGCATTGTTCATGGTATCCATAGATCTCGATTTGAAATTGAGGACCGCTTGTTGATGCAGTCCGAACACGCTGTATGGTGGATTGACAAAGGCAAGGCTCCAAGATGCAGATGGACAAGAGCTAACAGATTTGGGTATATCATCAACTATGACGAAGTTAAAAGACTAGAGACAGAAATGGCTTATACATGCCAGAATAATCAAAAAGAGATCCCTGATGGTCTGTCTTGTCTTGCTGCATCAGCGTGTGCATGGGATAATTATGATGTCAATACGGTGACATTGGATGGCAACGACACATTACATGCTACTGTTGGTATTTGCTATCAAAATAAACTTAATGAAGAAAAAGAGCCCGAAAGATCAGTGAGTACTGTAGAAACACGAACACGCAAGTGTTTTAAGGGACATATTGCTGATATTACACCTTTCAGAATGTCTATGGGGTGATTAGCTCAGTTGGCAGAGCCAGAGCCATCTATTTACAAGAGTTGGGACACGCTTTCATGTGCCGCTATCGTCTCCTATTGTACAGATGCCATTCACGTGATTTTTTGGACGCCATTTTCGTACTTTCGGCACCAGGGTTCTTGTTCTTTTGGCGCCAGGTTTCCTGTTTTAAGCAAAGCGCGCGGAAAAATACAACTTGTATCAGTGAAAACAAACATAGGCTATTAAATTATTAATTGTTGTGTTAATAGGCACAATAGTAATCGAAATTAAAGTATTGTTTACTATTCCAACTGGGGACAAGAATTAGAAAAAGTTGTCTTTGACTGCAAAGAATAAGCGCAAGAGAGTAAGAGATTTAGTCCATACTCCACAAACTCCTTGTCCATTTAGCAATTCCAATAGCATAGCATTGATCTGATTTACTTTCGAGCAACATGCTGATGAGATCGATAACAAAGTAATAAAGTATACATTGAAGTAAATTTTATTCTTATTTTGAGACTCCAGCAAATAAATATGGAGAAAGACAACTAATAAATGGTTATATCGCAAACAATTTCACACAGTTCCAAAATGGCTGAAAAAACACAACTTTCTTTTGCACATGCGCACTGCTGTTAAAAACGTGCTCGGGTCCAGGCCAAAAAACAAAAATGGCATGAGTGTCCCAACTCTTGTAAATAGATGGCTCTGGGCAGAGCAAGCGAACTTCAGATCGTATCATATCTGATCGACTGTGGTTCAAATCCCCCTCAGGTCAACTCAGCCTTAACTTTATCTGAAACATCAAATGAGTACCATCTAAGGATGGCGGATGCAATGGTTCAGAAGATATTGCATTGTGAGTTGCTGCGGCGCATCGTTGCGCATTGACAATCAAGGCCTATCTGCCATGAAATCTGTTGAAATTGATCTGCAGTGTCGCGGCTGAGATCTAAGGAGCGTTTAACATCATTGCTCTTAGCGAAAAGAGCCACTTCTCTAGAAATAGAGGAGTGGTACGGGTGCCTTCGGTAGGGCGACACCGTCCACATTACTTTTTTTTATTTTTTATATCTATCAAAAAAGCCAATTTTGAGCTAGATATATCTGATGAAGCCTGTCTCTCCATTTGTCAAGTGAGCTTAAATCTTGTATGGCTGATATGCTCCGTATTTTCAAACAGCACTCCACTCCACACAGGATATTTCTCGATGTTTATACAGGACACTTTACCGCAAACTGCTATTGCTTATATGGACCCAACCATGCAGCCTCCTACTAGCAATGGTATAGTGCAAGAGACAATCAGGCGAACTATGAGGCTAGCTAATGAAACTAAGCAAAAGTACGCAATTGCAACTTACTATCTTGCAGTCGCAATAAAAGCATTCTCAATACAAGCCTTGATGACACCTACCTTTGATAGTTTAATTATTTTACTGGGTAATTTTCACGTCGAGCTTTCATTCTTTGGTGCCCTCGGAACCTTTGTTGCAGAATCAGGATTGGAACACATATTTACAGAGAGTGGTATTTTAGCAGGTGGCTCTATCCCTGGAATAATTAGAGGGAAATTTTACAATAGATGTTCACGAATTCATCAAATGGTAGCTGCTTGTCTGGAAAAAAAAATTTAAGTACTTTTTGGAATCAAATGAGAAAGATTGGACTGATGTGATCGCTGATATATTTAACAATGAAACAAACGTTGAAAGTGTTCTATCAGAAATAGAGAAAGATCTATTTATAGAAGTACTTCAAAGCTATGAATTATTTCTCCACGAAGTAATGGAAGGAAAACATGGAGAGACTGCTGCGCATTGGGCTATCTACATATACCTGGTCAACCGAATTTTTTGTGAGCTTCAAAGGTCTGTCCGTACCAACAATGTTGAGGACTATATAGCCATCCTACCTTCATTAATCAATGTATTTTTGCTCTTAACAGACCAAATTACTCTCGATGGGGATCTTTGTTCCTTTGCCAACTAAGGACTCTTCCTCTTAGTGCCAAACAGATCCTCCAGGATGGACTTTTTAGCGTTAGAAGGACACCAAAAAATTACTCAAGAACTGCAGTTGATCTTTGCTTGGAGCAGACTGTAAATAGAGATGCTTCATCTCCTCTAAAATGCACAACTGCATTCAACAATAGTTTTTATGCCATAAGAAGATGGTCAGTGACATTGAGCCAAAGAGGAATGGCTGTATCCGAACTGAAGAAGCTAGTTGGGCTCAGTTCTGGAGAACATGCTGCTAATCAACTCCGCCCTAACAGAGCTAAAAGAGACAACAAGGATATGGAAGCTATATAAGATTTTTCAAGATAGGTGCCAACCGTTTAGCATGGACTCACCATTCGAGCTTGTAAATATTGCTTCTGGGAAGACTGCCAACGAGACGACCAAAGCATATCTGCTTAAGACGTTGACACGAGGTGAAGAGCTGAGAAAAAACGTTATACTGATTGTAGAGATATAAACTTTGTAAGCCACGTCGATTTTCTATTAATTAAGTGCTAGCAAATGTTGAAAAATTATGTTTTAATTAGATGATGTTACAAACTAAATTTGAAAACTTACACATTCTATTGATTGATTTCTCTTTTTGATTATTTCAATCTTAATTTAATGCTGCTCAATTACAAGATGCGATTTGTTTTTGCAGCTGGGCTTGAGGTCTCACTTACATTCAATGTAGGCATTGACTGTTCAAGTACAGATGTATCCATGTCTACTCCTACATCACTGTTCCACATGAAACTGCATAATTGTGAATAATCACGAATTCCAATCCAGTCCTCGTTCACATACTCTTCTTCATCATCAATATCATCAAAACATACCTGCTTAAAGTCAATGTCGATATCATCGAATGTATTTTCTAAGGCCATTAGCACATTATTTGCATGGACCCTTCTTCATATCTCAACATATTTATATACATCTGCTATTGTAAATATTTTTGTACAATTATCCTTGACTTGGTTTATCTGGAAGGTACCGATGGTTGATATGAAAGGTACCAAATTCTAATTGTATATTGGGAAATGCAACAGGCGTCAAAGTCTGGTATTTACAGTATCGACAATAAGTACTCTGTAAGTTTCCAGTTCAATTTTCAGGTGGTCTATATCTGCAGATGATTTAAGCCTTTCTCTAATGCATGTCATTTCTTTTTGTTATTGCACTAACGTCTTTCATTGAAAGCCAATTCCCACAATCTTCTGCTGCGCATGAACACACACTTATCTGCAGATGTATCACAACACTGGCAGCCAATTACCCCACTCGTTACTTTGTGATCAAATAAAACATCAATATTGCTTCGTCTGCATAACTTCATGTTCAGACATGTCATTCTCATGTCTTCATTACACCGCACTGACATAAGTGCATTATAAATAATGAAGCTTGAGCTTGATAGACCATCCCTACCAACTCGCCCACTTTCTTGCACATAAACTTCAATGGTTTTGATGGTCCAAGGTGCAGCACTGTGTGGATGTTCTTACAATCCACACCCATACCAAATGCTACAGTGCAAATTGGCACACGGAGATCACTGTCTCGCATTGTCATTTGTTGAAGAATATTGGCCTTAACTGCAGAAGGAGTATCAGCATGGTACATATCCACAATTCTTGATTTTGGGTCCTTTGCGGATGAACAAAACAACTTCTGTCCAAGGCACTCGGTTAATGTGCGGTACAGTGAAACACACTGATTGCAGGTTTGACAAATTATTAAAGTTTTCTTTCCAGGATTTCCAAATGTTAATAGATCATCAATTTGATAAGAGAATACATCAAGCAGTTCAATGTCATTATCAATGTAGATAGTCCCATAGTTTATAATCTGACGCTCTGCTGGTTTTCTATTACGTATAGTATATGGTGTAGTATACCCAAACTCTCAATATTTTGCACTTTTGTAGCCTTTTTAGCAATGGCTGTCAACACAGCATACTGTAGTTTTCCATCCAATAACGATCTGAGCTCGTCCAATCGGGAGTACCACACTATGAAAGCCTTTTATTTCTTGTTGCTGTTATTCTTTCCCCTTTAATGAAAATCAATTGATAAAATATGATATCGATGTAAAAATGTAAAAGGGGGAATAGGCCTTACATCTTTTACTTTTGCCCATGGCACATTTGCATTTAGGCAACAAAAAACATTATCAAAACCAAATAAGATGCATATATATAAAAGTCCATTGCAACAAAGCTTTTCCTCTAAATATTTTTCTACAGCAGCCTTTTTCTTCAGTATTCACATCCGAATGAATTTGTGAAAGTGAGGCGCATATATTCGGAACCACGAAAATGTGGGCCTGCGACAACACAAAACCAGAAATAAAGGCGTATTGCACAGACCCCAATGTTCTCAAAATGTTTTGGTCTGTGGCGCAGACTACGCTTGGCTAAGACCACTTTTCCAGCAAGGCCAACATCTACATAACCTATCCTTACTTTATTGAATAAAGATATATCACAGCAAAATCCTTTTAATCGCTTTCAAGAATTTTTATAAATATCAAGAATATATTTTTCGAAACAACAATATTTGGCTCTTCCGTGAGGTAAGAATATTCGAATTGTGTAAGAATATAAATCGTTGTTTCAAGTCTAATTTTTCTTTTTATTTCACATGTTATTCAATTGAATTTAGCCGTTAATTGTTGCTATTTTCTTGTTTCAAGAATAATTATCTACGTAGAACTAGAATTAGAATTCCAACAATAATATTCTCTTTTCAATTGTTTTTTTTCTTAATTGGAATATAATTCTTTTCGACCTAGTATGGTATTATAGCCCCTTCCTGGCAGAAATAGAATCAAAATCCGAACAACCAACGATATAACAATAACAAATATGAAACATTTTATTCAACAATCAACTTGAATGATTTCCAAGAGTGTTTACATGTTTTGTTACTAGACTCAATCAAACAGAACCAATGCAACTTAAATACATATCACTTAATATATATTAATTTGTAGTAGCTAAGTGTAAGAAAAATGTTTATGCCTACTTAACAAAGCTCAAGATTATTTAGATTATTTACGATGATTATAATAGTAGTTTGTTATTTATGTGATTACTAACTTGAATATAGTTCATTATTGACAGTACAAAGCTCTTGAGTATGGTTTTACCAGTAAAACACGCATTGGCATTGCATTGTTTTATACTCAACCTTATTATCACGTCGAAATTTAGTATAAATACTGTGTACTTTTTAATATTTACTCCTTTTTGTCCGAACATCCGATTAAGCTGCTGCAAAACGTTGTTCAAAATTAAATCTGCTGATATTTTGTCGCTATCAGTTATCTTGAAAAAAATGTTTGCTAGAGAAACTTTTATTGAAATATATTGTTGTTGAGATATATCAGGTGGAGGGCTGACCACTTAGGACCAAAGAGGAAGTGATATTATAATAAATCCTCAAGAATTGCACATATCCATATCCTAATCAGTAGACGTTTCATGTTTCAAGGTTTTAATGTTGGATATGCTCCTTCATGATTCCATTCCACGGTGTTATTGGAGTATTATTTATCAGGCTCCGTGTTTGGCTGTCTGCATTTTTCCATCTCTATTTGTTGACGAACTGACTCGTCGTCGATAGTATTGGTATTGGTGAGCTCACAAAAATCATGTAAGATAAAACAAGCAATAATCAACTTTGGCACATGCTTCCAGAGAACATTAAGTCTCTTATTTAATACCTGCCATCTGTAATTAGCATATAGTAGTCATACGTATTTGATGTTGAACAAGATGGCAAAGAAGTAGGACACTGTAAAAGAGCCGGTATGAAACTCATGCAAGCTGTAAATATGTTAATCATTGCACTTCTTGCTGCTTGACCTGTCATTTTTATTGCTGCACTTGGGTATTGCCTAACTTGATCTGGTGTAATGACCTTTTTCTTAGGCTTCGGTTTCGTTGAAATTAGAATCTCGTCGTTTTTTTGTCAAAGATGGAATATGCTGCGTTTACATTTTGCTCCCACTTGATTGATTTGGAGGAGATGTTTCCTGACACCGTTTCCTTTTCTGCTGCATTAGCAAAGAAGCCTTGAATACTGCCTCTGCTGACAGAAATTCATCATCAGTGAATACATAGCGGTTTGTTAGCCATACACCTAATACTCCCAAGCCAGAAACGATATTCTATTGGTTTGCACCTTTTGTGCAAGCTACGCAGTCCAAAAGCTACTAAGTTATAATTTTGTTTCGCTTTGATGGATTTGATATCATCCATGTATTTGCCTTAGTGTTGTAAAACCTTTTAACAGGACTAAACACTGTCCTATCCAGTGGCTGCATTTTATGACTGGTGTTTGGCTGCAATGTTAATATGTGCATTCCATTTAACTTGGCATACTCCATAGCTTCAAGATCGAAATGGCTTTCGTGATTGTCCATTATTAATAGAATTGGTTTTACAGTACTACACCTGCATTGTCCACCATGTGCCAAAGAACTGATTTGAACGATTTACAATTCATCCAACCTGATTTAGTTGCAAGACCTAGTGATCCTTCTGGTGCTCAATTTCTTTAAATTCACCCTTGGAAATACAATTACTTATGGTAATGTAACACCCGTGGCTAAAACCATAACCATGTACAGCTTATAGTGAGTAAAGCACCTCAATCTCTGCTTACAGCTTGACCAACTCGCTTCAAACCAGTTTAAGGAACTACATTAGGTACATCTTGGACAGTTGTAAATCCAGATGAATCCAAAATTGTAAATATCTTAGTTTGTCTCTTTGGTTTTATGTACTAATGCCTCTAGATTATCAAAGAAGCATTTAATATTATACATTGTAAATGCCATTGCTTATAACTATTGAGGCTGCTTCTGGACTTCGTATTGACAATCTTGGATGTTGCCTTAAAAAACAATCTTTACCAGCTTTACCTCTGACGATCCATTGCGTTGGGATTTTAAGTCCATTTTTTACAGCCAACTGATAGGACAGCTGGCGGATGCTAAGCCTTGATCATCGCTGAAACACGTGTACCACGATACCTATCATCTGAAATTATAATAGCTGGATTATTTCTCTTGGCTTCAACATACCTGTGTAGAGTTGTTTTAGGTATATCCATATTAACAGACACTTCATCTAATGTTTTGTCTGATAGAACTTTTTAATGTATGCGAATGAAAAGTTAGTATTTAAATTCAATATTTTGCATGCGTTCTTCATATAGGTCTTGAATGTTTGCAATTTTAGAAGTAAACTCACAGAATATCAGATGAATGTATTGATCTGCTTGTATAGTCGTGCTCTAGCTGTGTACGAATAACTTGATTATTTTTGTTCCCAATTTGATGCAATTGGTTTGTTTCTGTAATTATAATAATGATAGATTTGGTTTAATCTCCTGTATGGATGAGAACTTTTATATTGCAAATATCACATTGCTTGATTAACAATCATCAAAGGAGTTGATACCAACTAATTGATTTTGGATTCCAATTCCTGTTGGATTTGTCGGTACTATTCTTGCTGTAGTTGTTGTTGGTGGTCTTGGATTTGTTTGGCTGAAACAGATTTAGAAATATTTGATTAATGCAATCAGCGATTTTTCTCATTAGTATATTTGTCTGATTACAATAGTATAAATGTGGACTATGGTTACCTTCTTAGTATACTAGTTGATCTACATAAATTTTCAGAATAAAACAAAATAAAATCTTCAATACATTGACACCACCCACCCAATAAAATGTATTGCTGTATATTATATGTGAGACTTACAACGTAAATTGTGGCCGAGCTACACTGTCTGGTTGGTTAACAAACCTTTGAAAGAATGAAATATCAAACGAAAAGTTAGAATTTGATTTCAATCTTTGCATGCATACTCCATATAGGTCTTAAATGATTACAATTTCAGAAGTAAACTCACGGAATATCGGATGAATGTATTGATCTGCTTGTATAGTCGTGCTGTAACTGTGTTCAAATAACTGGATTATTTTTGTTCCAATTTTGATGCGATTGATTTGTTTCTATAATTATAATAATGATAGGTTCGGCTTAATCACCTGTATAGATACAAAATTTTATATAGCAGATATCACATTGCTTGAGTAACAATCATCAAAGGAGTTTATACCAAGTAATTGATCTTGGATTGCAATTCCTGTTGGATTTGTCGATACTGTTCTTGCTGTAGTTGTTGTCGGTGGTATTGGATTTGTTTGGCTGAAACAGATATAGAAATATGTAATCTATGCATTCAACGATTTTTCTCATTAGTATATTTGTCTGATTACAATAATATAAATGTGGACTATGGTTACCTTCTTAGTATACTAGTTGAGATACATAATTTTTCAAAATAAAACAAAATAAAATCATTAATACATAGATTCCACCCACCCAATAAAATAGATAACCCTACCTAAATAATGTAGATTATACCTTTGATGCCTAGTAAATAATGATGACTTTCCCTAACATTGGGGCACCAATGTGACAAATTGGAATAATCGTTACTTGCTAGTGATTAAATAAGACAAAAGTATGTGTTCTTCTATGCAACATGTTAATGCAATGTAAGAATATCAATTGGTGCATAAATGAAAATGAAGTAAAGTATAAAATCATTGTCTATCGTGATAATGTTTATATATCCGTGACCCTCACGTCGTATAATAAATAATATTACAACATATCAAGGATCTGCTACGATTCATTCTTGCAATTTGATTGGTTAACGCCAATAACGCCATTTCACCATAGCCGAGCTTGACCCCGTCGATTTCAAGAAATTTATGAAAATACCAAACAACCGATAATAATTTAAATATGGCATTGCAGGAGAAATATCTGAGCCAGTAAACAAACATGTTTAAAGTGTATAGAAATATTTTGCACAAATTAACAATTCAAAAACAATTTGCATAACTTTTACTTTATTGATAATTGTGAAAACATAACATAACATAACTTCATTTCATTAACACATCCCCATATATTTTAATGGCCAATTTTAGCGAGTTCCTAGATATAGGTAAAAACTAAATTCCTAGCATAGAAAAGAAAGCTTTCGATAAACTACCGAAACCAAAACATATAGGCTAAACAGAATTAACCGCAAAAATTTCAAATAATTGAACCATTTCTCCAAATGAAACTTAGCAGCATTCTAAAGAGTTATCATCAATTCAATAATCTGCTCTTTTAATAGGCAATTAGCAAACATTTAGTCAATAAATCTTTCGTTGTTTCATTTCTTTCTTCGCGTAACGGCTTTTTACGAAATTCTTCAAATTATAGGTAAGAAACATTTTCTTTCCTTTTCAAGTTTTCCCAGTCAGTTTTCCATAATGAATAACACACAGAAAAAATAGAAAATATTGTGTAAAGATACGAATCCATGACTATGTAAGAAAACGATGTTAAGGATCCATTCTTTTAATTTCAAGAAGAGGAATATAAATTTCTCGATATCAATTTTTCCTCGCAGCTTTTAGTTGATTTCAAAAAAGCAAGTGTACAGCTCTCGACTCAGCTTTCTTCCTGTGACGTCACGAAAATAGGAGAATTACATACTTGATCATGGATTGTAAGGTCAGAAAATGCTTTGAAAAAACGCATAAAACATTCACAAATCGGGGTTGGCTATGTTCTAAACCAAAAGTATGAACTATTTGTTTAATAGCATTTAGCGACAATGGTCACGTGGTAAACCACAGGGCGTACACATTCTCATAACTAATGGCATTAGTTAGTTTACTGGTATCATCCTGGATATCACTATGAATGCTGGTATGGATCCTGGTTTCGATACCAAGATTTGTAATATATTTTTTTAATTTGCTCATCTAAATGTTCTCAGCCTGGTCTGACAGTGACTATGTTACAAATAGACAATGTTGATGACATTGTGCTACCTTCATGTTGCTGTATGATTGTGGGTCATAGTAATGCCTTTTATGTGTTTGCGGTACAGGCAGTACATCATTCCAACTATTATTAAGCATAACTCAATAATTATCTACTTGTGTTCTATCAGAGAACATTCTATTAATACTCAGATTGCGCTATTTTGCAATTCTGCATAATATTCTGCATCTGGCATTGTAATTCCTGCTCTCGGTTGACGCCAAACCGATCTTTTGCCATGCTTCCAATGCGGTCAACTGTTGCCTTACCATGGTACGTAGTGAAAAAATTCAAATAAGTGATGAAAATTCAGAATCTTCTTTCCAGGTTACAAAATTTGAAAATAAATACTTTTGCCTGAATTGAGAAGCAGTTCCATCCGAGAAAATGTCCAAGTTCTTAATACTAGGCTATTAAGTTGTTAATCATATTGTAAAATGTATGCATCATAAAGGCGTAAAAACGATATCTATTATGCTATTTGTAATCAAAAATAATAGCAATACTTTATTTATCTGTGTCATTTATCCACGCCAAAGCTGTAAATACGATGACCTGTTTGTGTGTCCAATGAGCACTTTGTATTTGAATTTAGCTGCAGATATTACCACTCTCTGCAAAATCAACTTGTAATACGGCTGATTTACCATCACAATTTGCAGTTTTGTTCTTCATGTGGGCAAGTTGTGTACCCTTACAGAGGTATAACTAAGAAAGGCGAATGATTGAGTTGTCAGTTCCTCAAATACACATTAACAGCACTCGTTATTTTTATTACTTCTTCCTTGGGTTCTCAATGCTCTCTGCTTTCCATTGTACATACTTAACTGCCACACCACGATCGCCTTCATCTGGATTAAATTTATCCAAATGCGATTTGCAAGTTGCACATTTTCTCGTCTTTCAACTATATTTGGTAGCATCGCTTACCATATGCTTAAAAAAACTTGACATCCTGTATCCAACATAGTGTATGGTACAAATGCCACTAATAATAGTCTTATATTTCCTTGATAATAACAAACACATACATTGTGTGGAATATCGTTAAATGGTAATACTTCCACCGGTCGAAGATCGCAGAATTAAGTTAATCCAATTTTTAAATCAGCATTAGAATCTCTGTACATGCAATGGTCTTCATTCAATGACACAAGCATACACCTCTTCTGTATATATCTCTCCACGTTCTCCTTTCCATCCACTGGCTTTGTCCGTACAACGATGTGGTTGTTAATCCCAGCTGCTGGCCGTGAAACACACTGATGAAGAAGTATCTGAACAAAAAAACTTCAGTTTCAATCCGGAATGCAAACAACTCTATCGATGGATTTCGAAGATTTGGATAGTGAGGAATAGGACATGTTCTTCGGATCATGTTTATTTGTATTTGTATTTAGTTTTAAATATTTGTTTATTGTGATTTCATTTGACTTTTGATTTGAACAACAGTTTGTGTTACAATCTAAATATATTAACTGACCCTGCTCTTTCTCTAGTTTAGAGTAAATACATAAACTTCATCTTTAAAATAAAATCGTCTGTGTTATTTACGGAACTCAACGATGCAAACTACAAATGAACTCAATTTCTATTGATCCTAAATGAGATCTTTGTGACTCCCTTTGTTTTACAGATCCACCCCTTCAATCTTACAACAATACCCCACCCCCAAAATCCCTTTATTCCATTTCAATACCCTATTCTTCTAATGACCCACCTCTTTTTTTCAATAATAATCCCTGTTTACTGTATTTACTCTCTCACTGTACATCTACTAGCTTCTTTTTCCATAATAGAATTCCTTGTATAGTAGGATACCTGTCACCCTCCATAGCACTATATATGGCTTCCAATGTTTGAGGAAGTTGATTTTTTCCTTTGTCATGGAAACATCAATCCTGTCAAGGCAATGAGAACCCCCTTTATTTCGACAATGTCACATATTTCTTGCCAAACATCTACCATGCTTTTCAACAGTGCCCATTTAGTATTCCACCTGGTTTAACAGTCTTGCAGCACCATTGTCGGTGACTTGTTGGCTGCCAGGCCATATCTTTTCAGGTAGATGATAAGCCTTTAAGTCTTTGTCAATAACTCGTTGATGGTTTGTGATACCTCTCTTTCTTCCATCAAAGCAAACAACTCGTCATAGTCCTTGTAGTTATCTCATCTTCATCTATCTCTTCAGGTTCAGGCTTCAATTTGAAGGCATGAAAAAGAAAAATATTTAGAATGTGACAACAGCATGCTCTCGTAATGCCTTGTTGTTCCTCTATTTGTCATCATAAAGTAGACGTATTGTTCTGCTGCCAACACATCAACACCTGATTAAACAATGCCTTGAATAGTAGTTTGTTGAGCATATTGACCCTTGATTAAAGGTTGGGTATAGAAAGAAGGCATAGCACATTTTTTCATGCAATCATCAGCCAGCCACTGAACCGTGCAAGCCATGTAAAATTTTTTCACGGTGGTCTTCTGTCCACGTATCAGAAGCCATATCATGCCATCCCCAATTCTATTGCTTTAGACACGGCAATGGATAAATAATTATTCTCCTTTGAGACTACATCTTTTACTTTCATGCTCACTTGACGACTGCTTGGCAACACGTCATATGCCTCAACATTACAAAACAAACATAGCGCTATTGTTGCTTAAAGACTGATCTAGCTTTACCATACCATTTCCTTCAAGTTAACATTAATGATCTCATATCTTGCACAGCAAAACTGACAGCACCATCTAATACTTTATTTTTGCTTTGCTTTTGACCACTTATTTGCAAATAATAGCATGTTTTGGGTATTCTTTTCCAGCCCAATTTGTAATGTGCCATGTCAAATGAGTCGTCCCTCTGTTTTGTGACTCGAAGCAGTTCACATTCTTGCAAGCAACACCTGGAATGGCTTTCTTTCTTTGTACTAACATCAGAATTATGTTAATTATTTCAATTATACAGAGTTCTGCGTAGTTTTCATGCCGGGAGTATGCAGGATCAGGGGTTTTGGAATGGCTACAGAAGATTTGTCTACAATGATATTTGATTGTATTTATTGAATTTTATTAAAAACATATTTTTAGCAACTATTTTATTATTTTAGTTGTGTTTTTTATTGTAGAATAGCACCTACAATGTACTATATATATCAACAATAATATCCTGCGTAATAAATTTTAAATCTAATGTAAAATATAAATCTTCTAAATTAATAAAGCAGGATTTAGTCAACGGATAGCTTTGGAGAATCTGCTTCCCTGATTTATTATATAGCAAGTCTCTGCTTATGTGAGAATTGTGGTCTATTGCAGCCTCAGTTAACCTCATTATAAAATAAGGATACCAATAGCAGTAAAAAATGTAATACAGTTAACAAAGTGAACATTCAATATACTGCACAGGAAAATCCATGTACTTAAACCAAGAAAACAAATAAGTGAAACTTTGCTTGAAATAAGAATAAATGTACTTGTCCACATAGGAAGCAAATATTTCTACCCTAGAACAAATTTGCTTGTTATATTTTCTTAGTTTAAGCACAAATGTACTTGACATATTACTCTCTTTTCCAGCATAAATTTCTTGAAATGAGCAACTTTTTGCTAGAAACAAGACCCTTTTTGCTTTCATTTTTGAAAATAGTGTTCAGTCAGAATTATTGAATTCTTGAAACAAGTATATATTTTCTTGAAAAAAGCATATATATTCTTGAAATAAGCATACATTTTTGTGAAATAAGCATATATTTTCGTAAAATAAGCATATATTTTCATGAATTAAGACAATATTTGCTAGCGCATCTGGAACTACAAATCAAATATTCTCATCAGATTCTTGGATCAAGAACATATTTTCTTGAATTAAGATATTTTTACGATTGCTTATGAAAATGTTGCACATATAGTCTAATCAAAATATGGTCTATACAATGTTAATCATCAAATTACAGCACAATATCAATTTTAGATTAGATTAGACATTTAATTTAAATCAATTACGATCTATAATACAATGACACTAAAACCCTCTACGCCACTGTAACTAATAGTTTGGATTTATCAGCTGGTCATTGAAAAAAGATCAGTCCATCATTATAAAACCCAAACGTTAACAATAATTCCATGCAACTGCATGTATAGATATTTGTAAAATAACAGCAGAAGATGCAAATGTTTAAGAGAAAAATTGTTGTATAGCTTGTAAGTGAATTTCATCCCCTTTTTGTGTTATTTCATCCAGCAAGTAAAATCATTAATATTCAACCACATGTAATGTTCGACGGTTTGCTAGCAAAGAGTAACTCTTCTTTATCCTATCAGTGTATTGATTGCTACAGTGTATTAAAGTATTGCTCGTCAATTTTGAAATCCAGGATTTTCACTCTGAAAAACAAATGAATATATCACTGATTAGATAAGTAATAAAAGATGAAATCTACAGTAAGATGAAAGTCATGACTAGCAAAATACAGTGAAATCAGATTACGGCAACGCTGATGAAAGTTTAAGAAATCTATGAAGTGGACAATGTGCCTTATATAGAGCAATAATTGCAAAAATCCGTAAATACAAAGATGTAAGTGTAAAGGTTAGATCAATTGTTACAAATAGGAAGGAACGCCATAATTTCACTACATCATTGCCAAACATATGTATTGCATTGACTGTGGGTTGTTATTTACAAACACATGGATAGTTTTCTGATAATAAAAAAGGGAGAATTGTTGTGAGTTTAAAGGCAGACCATTACTAATTTCTGGAAATCAATTTTAATCCTTTTTCGTAAAATCCAGGCAACGTAAAACATGATTTCCTGCCTTTTTATCTGCATTTGAGACTTTTAACAATGAAACATTAACAGACTCAACATTTATCTCAACGTGGAATTCAGGATTTCTGATTTAAACGAGAATTCGTAAAAAAAGAGAATCTGATTAGAATTCTATTAAATAAAATTGATGAGAGAGAGTGCGATGCCGTACAATGTGTATTGACCATGACCGGCAAAGCATTTCATCAAATCTCGCATGTTCAGAGCAAGTAGAAAAACAAACGATATTTTGTTTGGAACGGTAAAGTTAAAGAATCCGTGCCAGTGATGAGTTGTTGTGATATCGCAGTACATCATTTTATTACTTTCATCGTATAGGCTACACGTTCCTTCTGTATTGGGAACACAAATGCTTGAAGTTGAATTCATTTTGTAAAACGATGTTAAAACATTAAAATTCGTAAATTGACTGAGCTTTTCGTTTTCACACTTTTTCAAATTGGGGTCTGGATGCAAAGATGCTCGGTACTGGCCGTAAAGAAACTTCAGGAGGTGCCGAATATCGATCAGCCTGCATGCAGCAAAGATACAATTCAGTGTTCCCTTTACATCTGCGTGTAGGCTCAATAGCATCATAGCGATTTTCAGACTTCACGAATATTATAAAGTGCGTATATAAAGCTTTCCAATATTTTCCATGCAGACACATTGTAGAAAATATCCCGAATGGGTTCGAATAAATTATTTTGTGAGGTATTGATTTGTTTATAAGAAACAGGCATTGTTTAATATAAAATCTATACACATAGCATATCATTGTAATTTCAGCTAATCACTAATTTTTTTCAACATAAATCATATTATCTATTTCACATAAGCCAAACTAACTATCATGAGTAATTTTGCTAAATATTATTGAGTAGCTTTGAATTTATTAGCAAATAGCTGTGTGAATTATCGTGTTAATATTAACAAACTCAGTACCCTTAGCATAATCTAAATTTTCAGGCAATCATTAATTTTTTTTGAAAATGAATCAAAAATGAATTATTACCCTAATTGGATGAATTTTAAAATAGCAATTTATTCAAAATTAATTTGGAAATAAAATACCCCCTATGAAACAGTTCATGAACGTTAAATATATTATTATTATATTACTATTATTATGAACGCTAAATTACTCTTTTTTCATGAACTGCTTATGACCTACTGTTCAAGAGGTTCATGAACTGTTCGAAATGAACGTGTTTTTTTTGCAGCGGTAGTAATAATTTATATACGGCATCTCTCCTGTTGAAACATGTTCATGAGATCATGAACAGTTCATGAAATACTAAATAACTAATTACAAGATCAATTTCAAATATGTTGCCTACGTATGGTGAATGCACATTTATATTAATTGGAGATGATAGCTATACCTTATCCCTTCCATTAGCCTCACCACTTACAGCAAAAAAATACTAACATCTATCTAAGATGATCTTGATTAGCTCCTGTATGCAAAATTTGTACAAAATCTGAGTCAACAATATCGAAATTTCTGAGAGGGCCAAGATTAGGGCGTTGGGGTCTTGCTATTGAAGCAATGCAATGTTTTGTCAATAAAACTTGTGCATGGTGAATTATAATGCCATTAGTAAGATCAGATGACATATATCTAAGGTGATCATAACTCAAATAAACTCAAACTCAAATAAATCACCATAAGATAGATCAATGGATAAACAAAGCTTGTGAACTTTAGATGTTGCATTTTTCATGAATCCTCTTACGAAAATGTCTGTCTGTCGATTGTAAGTTCATGAAACATTTTGTTTATAGACCTTTCATGATCTTACACAGAAAAAGTAACATAATCCTAGCATTTAATCTAAGCTTCAATAATCAAAGCATGAATCGATTTCATATTTAGTCAATGGTTTGACTGCATCAAACTACACACTATGTTGCATATGCTAGATATATAGCATTACAGTGAAGCATGTGTATAATGGTCAGCATTCGAATTGTAAAAATTGACCACTACAAACGAGTGAGCTTTATAGAAGATCAAATAAGCTATTAACTACTGGCATTTCCTATTAGTCATTATAATTGGCACATTGTTGCTCTACAGAGTGACCACTTTACTCAGGTTTTTGATTAAAATGATGGAAATGCTCAAAGGTTAACAAAATAGTTTTCGCAACTGTTATTAATTAAATATGTAATTAATTATATGTATAATTACTGTACTTACACTGTCATGCACTCTGGTCATAAATGGTGTAATAAATGCTAGGATAAATGGTTCATCATTTTTATTGTCAATATCTTGTTTAGCTATTTTTAACCCAGGAATCAATGTTTTCAAGTCACTGATTCTTGCATTGATTGCCGCAAACAGCTGGTCGCCATTTTTTCCACCAAACTGGTCTCTGCAGAATTCTGTATAAAAATTGTATACATCACTCCTCCGTGGGCACTTCTAACGATCACCTTTTGCTAGATGAAACTGCAAATCACTTGAACTGCTTGCTTCAAGTTCCAACATAAATTTGTTGATCGTCAATACTGGTGACAGGCCTTTGCTGGATGAAGAAAATATTTCTTTTTTGACAGCATCACACACAGGTTTATAGTTCAATGCCTATAAAGAATTAATTGTGTGGTTGTGGTTCCAATCAATAAGTAGCATCTAACGACGTGGCTCTTCAGTATCTCTCAATTTCTTTATTGTCATTTTGTAACGGCATTTTGTATTTTTGAAGGGCTTGATGGGGTCTTTGACAAGAAGCTTAGCAGCATTCTTGGTGTTTTATACTTTGTATCATGATGACATCTGAACGTTTTATAAGAGTTTGTAGGAAGGAGTCATTTACTTTGGTAAATTCTATATTTTTTTTAGAAATCCCGGGCTTTATACTTTTCAAGAAACCTAGAAATGATGCATATATGGTTGATAAGGAGTCCTGGAAAATGTGATTAAGGGGAGAATATTTTCAAGACTAGGATAATTTCAAGCTAATCTAAATGTGAGGTTGATATGTTAATGAGTGTTACTACTACTGAAAATTAAAATGAAGGCTTACAAAAAATTTTGAGGCCAGATAATCAGATACAAACTATACTCCCTATCAATTCAAGATGCAATAATTAAAGCACCATAAATTCAACTTATATTTATAAACTTACCTTCCTAGCGACCTAGTAGTTCAATAGATCTCAAGAGAGAAGACAAACAAAATAATACGAAAACAACATCGATGGAAATGAATATCGAATGAATGAAATGCAACAGACAAGTCAAACGATAATACTTTTATTATAATATAAATAATAATGAATGTAACATTCGAATCTCCAATAAAATATTTATAACGTGGTATTACAACAAAGTTATATATGTTTTGCTATTCCACAGAATAAAAATCACAAAATATTTCTACTTTCGAACATGGTATGGTTGTTCGCGCCAAGTCTCGTGTTCACGCAAATAAATCCACCGCAAACGAGACTTGGATGCGCTTCATGGGTTAGTTAGAAACAAATTGCTACGGCGTTATCACTACAGTTAACAATACACTTTTCCTGAAGGAAGCCAACTGTCTTCATTTTCTTTCTGCACTTTAACCATGGTTTTGGAAATGTGTCAGGGCCATGTCGACTGCCGTGCAAATTCATAGAAAGTACGCATCATGTTTTTTATTGCATGTTTCAGCACTGGCTTTCTTCAGTGGTACACACACATCTGTCTGTTTGAAGGAATTGTTGATGGTTTCTTTGCTCATTTCGATGTGGGATAGGGATGGCATAGATAGAAGATTGTCGATGCTCACAGATAAGCTACATGGTTTGATTTTATAATTTGTGTGATGTTGTTTCATGACAGCTTCAAAAGTCTAGTTAATCAAGGCTTACCAAAAGCTTTCTAAACATGCATGTCAACTATAGGCTAGCATACTGATCTCTTACTTTGAGTCAATCTTTCTATTTTTCTAGATTTTATGGTTGATACAGATATTTGAGTATTTTTTAAGTTAAATATATTATAGTATATAGCAGTAAGATTTTGCAAGCATTTTATACGACTTCCGTCAGAATTCAATGCCATTATTAATCGTACTTTTTGTCTACTGCGTTTTCAATGGTTTAATGATGTGTTTTTATTTTTCAGCTATCACGCAATGAAGATATTAATGTTGACATTGCACCCGGCACGTATGCTATTACTGCTGGTCGATGGGGTGCAGAAAGAGACCATACACAAGTCATACATGTTAACCCTGGTCAAACTATCGATTTGACGTTCATGGTATAACCATGCAATGACTTTTTTATTCATTTTGACTAATTTTGTATTTGAAATCAGTACTTCTAAATTTGACATGCTAACCGTGTAAATTTGTACAGTAATAATAATATAGGTTTATATTTTAAATAAAACAGACTTCGGTATTCGGTGTGCAGCTTGGTACATTCTGCTTGTTGAACACATCCTCATATGTATCGATGTTTTTAGCGTAACCTAATTATATTCAAAACATTTCCAGAACTAGAACGTCATCCAAATTCAATTGTGCGCTCCAAAGTACGACTGACTGTTAAAATAGATGTCTGGGTAAATGCATGAGCAATTAGCCTTGTTCAACCTATATTGTGGTTTTGCATCCAACTTCAATTGTGCTCTCAAAAGTACGATTGGCTATTCGAGTAGCTGTCTGATTAAATGCATGAGCGATTAAGCGTGAGCGAGTCTGTGTTCAAGCTATCTTGTAGTTTTTCAACTAACCTCTCAATAACATTGTTTGTGTGATAGCTCTTCCATCATAGAGAATCTCATCCTATAGACTTTTTCTCAATTGCTGTTTGAATGCATATCAAGAAGTGTCAATAGCTTCTATTATATTACATTATATCATGTGTGGAAATAAGAATGAAGACGAGATAAGATCATCATTATTGCCATTATCTTTATTTGAGTTATAATCGAGTATGAACACAGTATGTGTCCGAAGTTGTATTCTAAATAATTCACAACATAATCAAAGGAAATGTTGATCAGAACTATAAAGTACCCCTGAAACGCATTACAGTATCCATGTGTTCAATTGCAGGAAACATTGTCAACACGTTCCAAAATATTGTTGTGAATTTAAAAAGGTCATTATTCTCATGTTCGACGGGGTGTCTCAGAAAGAGTTCCACGTCGGTATACACCCAAGATGGCTGTCTCAGTGCGCTCTTATTGCTATCATTAGCAGAACCAGTGCCACCACTGCAGATATGCAAGATTATGCACACATTCACAAACAAACATTTCAGCTAGCATATAGCCACTAGAGACAGCTGCAAAAGTTTAGACACTCTTTCATTTGCCGCTCTTGGCTCCCATGGGACCGCTCTGATGCAGTCACACAATTTGTTGACGCCATCATGACTCGTTCTGTTGTTCTCAGGCTCGCGAAATTTGAACAAAGCCTGCCAATATAATATCATGAATCTGAACATTTTGTTCAAAAAAAGAACTCGTTTTCAATGGAACGGAAGTGGTGATTTTCAAGCCTCAAAACTATAGTGTAAATAATGGAACTATAGAAAAGAGAAACAATGGATTATTTGAGAGGAAGTATTTCTTCTTCATTAGTTGAGTGGTGAGTTGAAGAGAGACGTGCAAGCTCTGTGCTTTGAAAAATAGCTCGATTCGCTCCTTGTCAGCAGAAAAATTCTTTTCTTGTTTTTGGCTTCATAAATCTACTATCTTACTACAAGCTATAGCGGAGGATATGTCAATTAAGCTAAACAGATATGGTGTAGCGTTTTAGTGGAGTTTTGTGTGAAGATTCTCCTTCTTGGATTGAAAAAGTAGAGTCAGTGGCAAAGCTATAAAATATCGATGGTTTGGAATTGTTTGTTCCCGTTTTTCTGGAAGGTGCAGCTTTTGCTACGATATGGCGAGACAGTTTCTGGCTGAATTGGGTCGTTTGGGAGGTTTGTTCCAATCTTCTTTAAAGGACTATGCAGACCGGCAGCCCTGATGGATTTTTTTTGGGGTGCGAATTTTATTGTACGTCACTACATCGCCTTCGCAATTTGGTGCTGACAATGAAATGAGTCAGCACAAAAACATAAATATTATCGCTTGATCCTTTTATTGCATCTGGCACAGACAATTATATTGATGATGTAATTATTAATCTTGGTATTGTTTTGTTAATCAAGTAAAGTCCCATTTATCACGATATGGACTAGTTATGAAAGAACCAGAATTAATTGATGGCGCATGAGTACTTGCTTTAAAAATCAATAAATGTTTACAATCAAACAATTTATTTTGGACTAGAGACAATGTTTTTGAAAGAAAATGATCATTCAATCCACCGCCGATTATTTTTTATGTTGGTCAACTTATTGGTCATTATCCCAAAGCAGGGTGGCTACGTGTTGCTGGTTTTTATTTGAAACGCCATTGTAACGATGTTGAATGGAATTAACATATTTCAAATAATGTTATATGGACATTAAGACGAAGAATGCGACAAAATTTACATTTAGCACTTCCACAACGTTTATAGAGGATATGCAATGTAAGTAGCGATGTCACAGAGTACAAACAGAAAGAAATGTCGGATAGTCTTTCAAACGTAGGTACCTATTGTTGCTCTTCCGCTCCTCTGATTGAACGCATGCGCCTGTACTGAAGCAAACGAATAGCACAAAACATTTATCAGGCAAATAAAACCATGCCTTTGATCGAGATCCTATCAGACTTTCAGCTGGATGCGCCCCTGTCTATTACTATATCAGTGTTTTTTCTTAACAGATATAGTATTAACTAGACAAGGTTGAATCATAGTTTTCTTATTATTATTAACAGAATGTCTTAATTTGAATGCACAAATTGTTCCGGGGAGTCCAGCTGCAAACTAATATACAATACCAAGATCAAGTAGATAAAGCACTGACGATTGGTCTAATCTAACTGTTGATCATGTGGTTTGGAATTCATTTCCACATAAAGTTTGAAAGGCTGCAGCAATTGAACTAATCAAATGAACTGAAAACTCATTTATTTGAGACAAAAATAGGTTTTATACAAGGAATAATATATTAACAAATATTATTTTATCTTTAATGCATATACTGTACTTTATTTTTTCTACGTATACACTTTTGTTTTCAATTATGTTATATAGCTTGACAAATATATTATATGCTGACTCTTTCTGTGTAACAGAAATAAAGAAATAATTAATAGGATTTTAAAAAGCATAAAATTTGAATAAGATAAACAGCAGATGCTTCATATTCATTCGAATAGAGTAACTTCACTGTAGTTCCCAAAACAAGCTGCAAATACCTATCAAGTGTGGATCAACAAAAAGGGAATTTGATTAGTAAATTAAATGTCAAAGTCGAATTCTTTTGAGGCTAACAGGCTCGTCTTTGTTGAGTTATTTACAAAATGAAGAACAATACTTTAAAGCCTTAGTTAGTCGGAAAGTGCTATGGAAACTGTGGAAACTGCCAAAGCCGCTTTTCTTAAAGAGCGAGAAAATAAACTTTGTTCGTTGTGACAAGCAAGTTTTCGAAAAACTTCGTCATGGATGAAGCTGTCCGTACATAGTTGTTTTGGAGGATTTTCTATACCTGTGCAGTAATGAAGTGGACAGTAATGAAGTTCAACTTCGTAGTACGTTCCCTTCGAATCTAAACATCCGTACTATAAAGTCCAGACGTTGACTTCTAAAACAAGCTACTCATGGCGTTCCATTTTTATGTTTCAATTTTAATATATTATTTCATTGCAATTGAAGGTATATATTCTGAAATGTTGCCACAAACCTTGTTTTCACATTAGTAATAAATAATTTTATAGTATATTTTATCTATCATTGTTTTAACTTTCACTTATACTGTGCTATTTCGCTGTTCAGTTTTAAACAATCAAAAGACCCCCCTTTAGGGTTTATGTATATCCAAACGTGTACAAAACGCTGCATCACCACATAGCTGGTAATCTTATCTATCAGTCGTGTTTGTGATTATTATTATTAATAAAAATAATAATGATAATAATAATAATAATAATAATAATAATAATAATAATAATAATAATAATAATAATAATAATAATAATAATAATAATAATAATAATAATAATAATAATAATAATAATAATAATAATAATAATAATAATAATAATAATAATAATAATGATAATAATAATAATAATAATAATAATAATAATAATAATAATAATAATAATAATAATAATAATAATAATAATAATAATAATAATAATAATAATAATAATAATAATAATAATAATAATAATAATAATAATAATAATAATAATAATAATAATAATAATAATAATAATAATAATAATAATAATAATAATAATAATAATAATAATAATAATAATAATAATAATAATAATAATAATAATAATAATAATAATAATAATAATAATAATAATAATAATAATAATAATAATAATAATAATAATAATAATAATAATAATAATAATAATAATAATAATAATAATAATAATAATAATAATAATAATAATAATAATAATAATAATAATAATAATAATAATAATAATAATAATAATAATAATAATAATAATAATAATAATAATAATAATAATAATAATAATAATAATAATAATAATAATAATAATAATAATAATAATAATAATAATAATAATAATAATAATAATAATAATAATAATAATAATAATAATAATAATAATAATAATAATAATAATAATAATAATAATAATAATAATAATAATAATAATAATAATAATAATAATAATAATAATAATAATAATAATAATAATAATAATAATAATAATAATAATAATAATAATAATAATAATAATAATAATAATAATAATAATAATAATAATAATAATAATAATAATAATAATAATAATAATAATAATAATAATAATAATAATAATAATAATAATATTTATATAGCACTTATAGCGTTTGTTCTAAGCGCTTCACAATTTGTAATAATAAACTAACCAAAAATAATAAGGTAAAATTAACTAATTTAAGAACATTAATATGATAATATCTAAAATTTCATGCAACAATTAACTGTGATTGAGGAAACGAGATCCAAAATAGATATGTTTTAGTTTGCTATTCAACTCGAAAAAGTATAAATTAGTTTTCATCGACCAAAATTATGGGTCTCATTAATCACAAGAAGAGGTAAAATCGTAATAGGAACCCTAGGCAATGTACTTATGTTCGTACTCAATTAATTAAACTTGCAATTTTGGGAGACACCAATTTGTAGTCTTGAAAGCACTAGGGCCAGGAGACTTGGAATTGACATTTACAAAATTCGACAGGTTTTAGAATCAGTATGTTTTCAGAACCTCAATTGAATTTCTAATTTTGTGCTGAAATTATAATTTCATTTGTATGTTTTCAGTTTTTATATCATTGAGAGGAATAAAAGCTTGACGTTGTTAGTATTCCTTAAGCCATAGAGAGAGACAACGTTTGTTGGTATAATTTCTTCAGTGTATCAATTTTCAAGAGAAGAATTTTTCAACAATGTTTATCGCAGAATTTCTAAACACATATTTCAACCAACAGCATTACATGAATCTGACGGCGTACTATTTAACCAAATGTAGCAAAAATATGGAAATAGTTGAGCCTAGTTCACATATAGCCAATTTTCCATCGTCATTGCCTGCGATGTTTGCCAGGCTCACAGCCGTAGACATTTATTGATTTTTTTCCTATTGTTTCGACCGGATATCGTTCGTCTTGCCTGGCTAATTTCAAAGTTGGCTATTGGCTATATTGACTACATGGGAAGCAGGCTTGAGAGTGTTGTAATCATTTTAATAATGATGTTGCATAATCTTTGTCTGGGACATCAATTGTCTCTTACCAATTTCACTCCAACAATGATTTGCATTCTATTTTATCTGGTGAATCATTTTTCATAACATTCCATCTTAATGAAATTCATGCAAATAATATTTCAAAACATAACTTAAAGAACTCAACATGATGGTTTTTCAAACATTTTTGTACTATTGAAAATAAGATAATAGCTACATTTGAATATCGCAACTCCTAAATTGATATTTTATAAATTTTTCAAGTTGGACATTTTTATTTGCAAAGTAAATTTGATTTGAAGTTCTGAACAGGTAAATAATTTGTCGCAGCTCGTCACCATTTTAAAAAAAAGGGGCTCTAGCTGCTGAGTTGAAAGTGTCGGGTATAGACCGTGCTGGAATGTCTTTCATGCACGGTCTAAACCCGCCATAGCAACGAAAACCCTGCAATGATCAATTTTCTTCCTTCAAAGTTACTTCAGAAAGTATTTTTAGAGCTTGCGTTCAGATTAACTTGTCTTTACATAACTGCAAATCACGTGGTACAATCATGCTACCGTTTTTTTTAAGTGATTATTGAAGTAAATTATCATGTGTACACAAAATATAATAGCATTTTAGATTCCTTACCATAGGGTCGTTAGTGTCAGCTTGGAAATTTGATGATGGGCAGCACCCACATTTCAGTTTATGCGTTTTACTGATAAATTCCACAAAGCCAAATTCACAGTCGGGATCTTTACTCTTATCGTGGCAATGTTTATATGTCCAAGTATTATCAACTATATCAATGGACAATAAATACGTTAAATATATGAAGCCAAGCCTTACTGCATTACTGCATGGAAAACTAGTTTTTCTTACGCCAAAGTTTTGCACCATTTCGAATTTTACACCTTATCTGTGTCATAATATTATTTATTGAGTTGAGTTTGACTGAAGCAGACTTGGAAAGAGCCAGTGTGCAGATTATTTCAATGACGCAACCGAGATTCAGCGATATTTAAATGATTCACGGTCAAACGTCAACAAAGTATTTGTTGTTGCACACCCGAGATTTTGGCCAGGTCTGTTGGGGAAAAAATGTTAAAATTGGCGGAAGGTGTGTTAAAAAATGCAGTTGAAAGTATCAACATTGCCCTACAACGTTTTATTCTTTACTTTTTAAGTTGTTAGGAACTTTATGCATTACGTTGCATTGTTATTTAAATGCAAGGAAGTGTTGTTAAAATTGTTTGTCGTTGACGAAAGTATAAGCTACTTATAATTGCATCAAGGAGCATATCAGGCCGGATTAAAATATTCCTGCTAAAGCTACTCAATAGTTTTTTGATGTCAAAGAATTGCTCCATAGAATACTCTGGAAGTAAAGACAAAGTGAAAAAGTATTATTGACCGTTATTGTTCATATGGTGAGGTGGCAGAGTGCATAAAGGCAATGGACTGCTAATCCATTCAGACTTACCTGCAGAGGTTGGGATTTCCTCGCTGAATTTTATTTGTACACAGTGTACATAATTTTTGCAAAGAGTTGGGGTTTGATTCATCGTTGCACACATGTTTGCATTTGTCTGAAAATGTGTTTCTGTCCCCAATAAACACAACGTTTTGCTTACGGGGTGACTATCAGTAATCATGTAGTTAACTGAAAACGGAATTCAGTATATTATTATGATTTCAATATATGTAGAAAAAATTTATGGGACTGCCAGGGTAGTGTTCAATGGCTATGAATCCACTCTAAATAATGACGCACATGTTCCAAATGTCATGGGTTATGCGCAGTTTTAATAGAGAATTAGTTGATAGATGTGGTGATGTCATGACAAAAAGGTACCCCGATGAGATACGATACGTTTTATTTTAATGCAGAACTTAGACCCTTAAACTAACATAGACGCCCTCATTCTGCTGTACTTTATATCACAATGATTCTCTTATTCTACTATTTCTGAGCTATTGAGGGACATAACCTTGCGAAATCAATTCAGGAGCTAATGAACAGTTCATGAAAAATGGAGCCATTTAATGTTCATGAACTATTCATGAACTCCTGAACTGTTTTTTCAGGCGTAGTAACTAGCATGTGACATTGGCACTACATATAATATTTCACCATCACGTCATTTCTTATCAAATAGATTTCCAATAGTAATATAGGTAATGCCCATCATGTGTAGCTTTGCTACCGGTATTATTTTTTATTGTTTATTTTGTTTCTTTATATTTTTTTCAGGTTATTTCTGTCCCGGTCCTGAATTTTTCTATCCATGGATATAGCTCGGCTGATATACATGCAAATTCACAACATTTGTATTGTTTATTTGATAATTTATATATAAATGATTATTTTTTAATAAATACTTTCATTTCTGTGCAATTACTATACAGATCAATGTTTTTGTTTAATATTTCAGTAATAGATACCCTCATGATTTCCTATTGTTTTTGATATCATTAAATGATAATAAGATCAATAATATGTGATATTTGTCCAAGCTTCGCTTTCATGCAGCCTGAATCTTTAATTCTCAAATTTAGCTATTTCGCCGTCTTGGATTCTTCTCAACCGTATGTTATTACAGAGGCTATTGCCTATTCATCGAAGCTTCAAAACTCGTGTTGCAATTTTTTCTAGGTTAAACCACAGATTGACTAGACCTTAAAGTAACAACCTTGAATATAATATGATTTATTTATAGGTTATACTACCGAAGTAAGTTTTTAACTTTGATTTGAATATAACGTGACAATTATGCAAGTTATCACGTAGGCTATTCCACACAACTGGAAATTCGTAATCTGTATGTAATGTCCCTTCCCCAGTGGAAAACATTGAATTGTATTTATCTTCCCCTGTTATCTGAAGATCCTCGGGATTTCAAACCGGCTTCAGATGTTAGAAGAATTCAGTGTTCTTTTATTATGCGTGAGAATTTATCATTATATGAATGATGGTTCTAATATCTAGATTAACCAAGTTACTCGGTTTGAAATCATTCGATAGAATCAGCGTTAATCAGTTTCACCCGACGGGACCAAATGATGACATTCCCGGATAATATACCAGATATCTCGATTTCCAACACAACATTTACATTTATCTCTTGATATATACCTGGACAAACTTTTTTCATGCAATTGATATCTTTTGTTTGATCACCATCACATGACCTACCCCCAAAACGTGGAGATGGATTACTGCATGATCTCCTCAGATTCCTCGTTCCAATCCCACAGCTTGCAGAGCATTCGTTTACTGTTGTCCAAGGTGTCCAATTTCCATCCACAGCTTTAATAGGGAAGAAAAAATGAAAAATTTAGGCGGAAAACTTATCTCAAACTAAAGATTAAATTGTTGAGCAATATAGAACACTATTATTAACAATCTATATGGGATAATCTACTTTAAATCTATGATAAGGGTTACTGTCTGAATATCGTGATTAAACGCGTGGAACTGTGTGTAGTGGAAAAATGCTTTTGCATCATCTTTGTCGCTTATTCAATAATGCTCTGTTCTGCCTATTGCATCTCTTGTAAATACTAATTAATGTAAATACTAATTAATGTAAATACATATAAACTATTGCACAGCAACTAATTCAGTTTACTAATGTCATTATATTACTAGCACCGTACTATTATTATTATAACAATATATATATATATATATTTTATTTTTATTTTTTATTTTTTTTAAATATTACTGAAGAAGCTATACCGAAGGGCAGCGAGAATATTATGATAAAAATTTAAATTTATTATCTAATCACACTGTTGTTATAGTTGTTGCGTGTTATTTAGAATGGTTACAAAATTACCCAACTACAGTTTATAACAATACTATACCCTATCAAGTATATGTCTTACAAATCCTACTAATTGAACCCTATGTGTGTTTATACGTCTCTTCAGTATTTGCTCTAGTTCGAATTATCAATGAAAACGTCTTTTTACTGTTGTCAGGGAGTGTGCCTCAAATTTGATTGTTTAATAAATGAGATGCTTGCTATCAAAGAGTTACACCCCACATCTAATGTGCAGATTGACTCTGTGAGTCCGGGCTATTCTCATGATATATTTCCGTAATTATAGTTCTCATTGTTCGTATTTATGTCTTCGTATAGAATTTCATTGTTTTAAGTAATATAGATTTAGTTTAGACTGTATAACCCAAGTAAAAATTTATACTCTTTTTTTTAGCCTGAATATAAAATACATTGATAATTCGAAACGTAGCTATAATCATTCTAGTATTCTCTTGTCGTTATCAATTACTTCGAAGTAATTTATTATTATAATTTGAAATACTATCATTTAGCTAAGGAGCGATGAGTGATGTAACAGCGCTATTTTAAATTATTTACTGTGCAAATTATACAGTTCTGTTTCAAAACTCTATTTTTAAACTGTATAAGCCTGACAAAAATTAATTTTGGACAGAATATTTACACTGTAACTTCATTTACAACAATTGCAAATGTAGCATTATTTTCTAAGATATTTGTTTGTAGAATATGCATATTTTGTCTTTTACTTTCATTCATCAAAGCAAACAGAGCATGCTAATGCTCATCCTACGTTTTGCTCATGATTATGAGGATTCCCTGCCTGGTTACCTTCAGTCCATCATTTGTTACTAATTTAATAAGCAACATTTATTAATTACTTGATCCAAGTTGCATCTCAATGAATAACAGTTGAATGACTGATTTGAAATTATTCAACAAAATCTCAAGTTGACATGCTTTCAGGTTTTAAATTATAATTCAGGATTATGACCTGATAATATAAAATCAATTTACCTGGCAAGTTATAAATTCATCTCGCTTATTTCAAATTATATATTCAGGAAGAACATTTCAAAATATTAAGCAACCTGGAACCGATCAGAAGATGTGGAGAAGGTTGATGGTTGGGATCACATCAGAAAACTACAGGGAGGCGAAAATCAGGGAGCCTAAGATGTATCCCGGTGATTTATTTTTATCGAATACCATTGTTGATGGCATGATATTGACCTGTAGCCTTCGCAAACGGTCTTGAAATAGTTTTTGATGCACTGATTCACAATACTACTTATGAATTGGAAAATGACATTTATTTTTTAAAGCTATGTCACACAGTATGTCTACAGCTTGTGCTCAGATAAACTTGCCTTGACATTTTTCAATATTGCAATCTTTCATCATGCTGAATTCTCCTTCACAATCACGTCCGTGAATGGAGACCATAGGAAATATGCATTCCCTAATCATCTTCTGCCTTCCTCCGTTACACAACGCTGAGCAGTTTCCCATTTCAGACCACGAGCTCCAACGACCATGTCCTACAAAAACAAAATATGATAATTAAAATTTTACATAAATTCCTTAGTAATAGAAATTTACAAGTTTGACAACATGGGAAAACAATTCGGACAGAATAAGAAGATATCTACTGTAAAAATGGATATATTACCATTTTTGCATTGAGATACAACTATCCATAAATGTTATAAACATAATAATACTGTTACCTCATCTATACAGAGTCTAATTTATGCACTCTATTATGAGTTTATATGAAAAGATGATCATTGACTTGATACTCTTTGATCTATAGTCCGCAAGTCCCATCAGAACAATATATTTGCTTATATCATATGTTAATTTACACCCATCTCCATTCCACATTTGCGAATGCCCTTAGAGAAAATTATATTTTCGGCATTATACATCAAATTCTACAGAGGTTTTATATGACAATTATCTCAAGACTTTTTATAGACCCGTCTACAAGAAGGAGGATCAAGTTTAAAATTAGGATCACAACTTCATCAGCCTATAAACAAATGTTGCTTAATGAAATAACAATGACAATGAAGCCAGATTTGGGGGTGCTAGGATATTTTTTGGATTGGGCTGTGCCATATTCATAAATCTGTAAAATTTCCCCACAGGTAGGATGGAGACCCTAACATTTGATGTTTTTATACAAACAAAACAATGGAAAAGTTTTAAAAATATTGAAAACCTAAATTGACACTGACAATGGCACGCCTCCGTACAGCCGACCTATGGAATTTAACCATCCACGAAGTAGGGTACATTCATCAGCCTATATACTCTTTAACGTATTTTTTCCCAGGAAATAATAATGATGAGGACAAAGGGCCACTTCTGCCTTTGACAGACTGTTGTTGTTGTTGTTGTTTAATTTGCAAAATAAAAAGTAAAAAATTTGACAGGCAAATTCATCCGAGTAATTTCGATTTAATCTTCTCTGCACAGACGCGATTAATTTAATGTCTTCTGTTAGTGAAGAGTTCCACTCAGGAGACGACGATTTCAAAAAATACATATATATTATAAGCTTGTAACAGAACTAAAGGATCACATGAAGTAAAACATTTCTTTAATAAATTATAACCTTGAGTACTGTTGATACTTATACATGAATTATAGATCATGTGGTATCCCCGTTATCATCGTTTTCACCATTATCAAGTACGAAGTTCTTAGGTATCAAGCACAAGACGTGTTACTACACCTTCATATCAAGGTCAGTCATTATGCTATACTTGAATATTTACTCATTTCCAGTTATAATAGAAAAGCCTTCAATTACGTTATTGTGGGTAAACATTAGAATCGCTATTGATCGACTATGGTTAAAATCCCCCTGAGGTCAACTCAGCCTTGACTTTATATGTAACATCAAATGAGTACCATCTAAAGGATGGCGGATGGAATGGTTCAGAAGGAATTGCATTGTGAGTAGCTGTAGCGCATCGTTGCGCATTGACAATCAAGGCCTATCTGCCATGAAATCTGTTGAAATTGGTCTGCAGTGTCGCGGCTGAGATCTAAGGAGCGTTTAACATCATTGCTCTTAGCGAAAAGAGCCACTCCTCTAGAAATAGAGGAGTGGTACGGGTGCCATCGGTAGGGCGACATCGTCCACATTACTTTATTTTTTTTCGCTATTGCATTGGTGTTGTAACTCTATTTTATTCTTCAGAATATTAATCATAATACTTACTTATAGGTCCTTCGTAGCAATCATTCTAATATAAAAGAAAAACGTTATTAAGTAGATTTACCCATGTTCATCGTTGTTCAGGAATAACAATGTTTCTACTAATTATATATGTGAGTGAAATTTTATAAGCGGAAATAGATATGTGCGAAGAAGGTTTCAATATTTCAAAATTATTTTATACAACTTATTATTGTCAGGGAATAAGTTTGTTCATTATGCAAAATTTCATTAAAATTTATGCATATATTTGTAGGTAGAAGTCAATGTTCTCTATCCAATTGAATGACTCGAGTATTTATTTGGATAGTAATGTATATGGATAGTATCTGTGGATGATAGGAAGATATAGTATTTTGAAAATAATAACCATAGTCGAGAATATGTCAATAATTGAGGGATTATCAATCATACTTTGCTGAGCTGTAATGCAAGGATGTTAAAATATACATCTTGAAATTAATGAATGATGTCTAAATCGTTATATTAATTTTAACATCCTTCAAAGGGTAAAACAGTACACAGTCTTCTTCTGATCGTTGTGTTTTGATTTATTATGCTAACGTAAATCAAACTCGTTTGCAAGCAATCATTTTGTTCGTGATGTACTTTGATTGAGTCAAATACTTTCGGTTATTGGATGATGCGCATTACGAATGCCAGTGTGGCTTTTCACTTCAAATTCTTCATGGAATATGATATTTAAAAAATATGAACTTCAGCGTTTAACTATATTTTCGTAATGCAATAAATATCTTATAATTAACTAATAATAAACTATAGTAATAAAATTATAAACTGAAAATGTTCTGAAGGGCTATTATTGGCAGAATGCACAACTCAGATGATTGCTCAGCCAGTCCAACTGTCTCAGTTATGAAGTCACAATTGCGTATCGATTTTATTCCTCATTCTTTTAACTTTTCCCCGAACTTTTTACCCTCATAAGCATTTGAAAGATAATTAATTTTTTTTAAGTTGTGCATTATATAACTCTTACAGATCGTTTAATTAAGAAATAAACAATTCAAATTTGTTCTTCATACCTTTATACTGCTCTGAACCACCTTGTTGTGTACTCGAAAATTTTGGTTACGTTGTTGTGATCCGAGCGGCCTGCTTGATAAGTATCGCAGTTCACAATTCCTTTCTTTCTTCTTCTTGTAAATTATAGTATTACAATGATCATTTCGTGCGCAAATCAGGCCACATATGACTTCTGAACGAGCTGTTTTAAAGATCAAATGCTTACTTTGACCTACATCCGGGCTTACATCCACGTTTTCAGGATGGAATTTGATTCCCAAAGATTTTGTTTTCTTGTACACGCATAGTTTGTTGCTATCAGACACAGAGACATGATCGACAAAAATAAAAATAAAATAGCTGATAATGTTTATTAACATATTAAATTTAAAAACCAGACGTGAAAACTTTTTCATTCTGTTCTGTTATGCTCGGTTGTGCTGTATTCTGCTTTGTAGTGTAGTGTGGTGCTCTGCTGTTAATATGCTCTTGGTTTCCGTCTTGTTTTAGTAAACAGTGATTCATTTTACGTGTTTTACGTGCATGTCTGTGTGTAAAACGTATTATTTACTACAATGAAAAACTATACATTATTCTTATTCTCATTATACACACAAGAAAAATTATTCTTCAAATATACATATGTAAGATTCCATGCAGGTGCAATTCATTATAAGTTAATAAAAAATATTATTATTAGGACATATTTTCGCGGTTATTTATTTAATAATTGTATTTGTACAACCATTGTATATATGATCTTTTGATACACAATAGCCTTTGTATAATCAATAATAAATTTTCGGTATATGCTTTGAAACTAACTTCTCAGTGATTTGTAATATGAGAGTCTAATGATATCATATATCAGCAAAGTAGCCTGTAAAGCATAACTTTGGAACAGTGTCTCAATTATCAAGCCATGAGATTGAATTATATACCAAATATATGTAGCTAAAACTAGCTGAATTTTCACTAGAAAACTATGACATAACTGTTTGAATCCAGAAAGTATTTTATAGAACAGTAATTTTTGAAAACAAGAATAAAATAATAAATTGAAACTACTATACATATTAATTACCAAATTAGATAAAAGTTTGAAAATTCATTTATTTAATAACTACTATACATATTAATTACCATTTTAGATAAAAATTTGAAAATTTATTTATTTAAATTAATCAAGTACTTTTTGAACAACTTTGCTTCATGTAATGGTCGTTTGTATATAAATGTTTTGTGCATGTGCAGTCAGTAATTAATGAAGTACTTTCACTCTTAGTTACAAGTCTACTGAATACTCCACTTGCCATAGCTAAGAGTTTGAAAGTTGGACACATCTTTTCAAAAATCACAATATTCAGAATCGAAGGCAGCCAATTTTTAGTGTAAAACAAAATCCAAAGGAAATTTTGAAATAAATAAAGGAATAAATTTCATGAATGTATTATGAAAGCCTAACCCTTTGAAATAAATAAAATTATTATTATTATTATTATTAAAGACTAACCCTACAGTACTGAATCAAACCAGCTTTTAAATGTGTGATTTTATTGATTCATTCATGCAGTAATCATATCAGTTTTATGTAGTCTCTGCGGAATGCCTCGTTATATAATCAAATGTAGCGAAAGGAAAGAAATATATTTCATCCTTATGGTACCAATTATATCATAAATTGAATTAATCAGCCATAAGATAGATTTAATTTCAAAGGGAAATGTGAAACAGAATTAATTATAGTGTTTAAGAAATGCATACAGTAACTACAATAGTGTGGATAGGACCTTTCATTTATGTAATTGGAGTTACACAGAAGATAGTTACTTTTTCAAAGAATATTGTTCTGGCTGCAAATCTGCTTCAGATGTCTTGTCTTGAGAAAAAAATGATTGTTCACGTCGAATTTCAAATCGAATTGGACGTGTAAGAAAAAAACGCTTCATATTTTTGACCATACAAGTTTGTATGCTATATATTTATGCATACATAATATATTTCAAAAATAGTGAAAAAAACTGTAGTCTTTGATTGAAAATAAATCAAGCGAAAAGTGCAGTATTCCTGTGTATAGTGAAATATTATATAGTAATTACTTGACGATTAGGTTTGTCAATGGGACAAAATCAATTAAATTGGGTGTTACAATTATAAATTAAAAATTAATTATATATTGACTGCAAACTATAGGATACACAGAAGTGCTCAATGTTTCAGATGAAACCAATCATACAATTAGAATAATAAACTGTTATTATACTTCATTTTTTGCTGCGTTTGATCAAGTTATGATCAAAATATCATGATATTTAAATTTGAGTGAGTTTGGTCGCTTACACACGGTTTGTTTCTAAATGTCTCCTACGGTGGAAAAGAGTTCTCTGAAACCTTGTGGGGAATGTCATAATATTCTACAGCAGATGTATCTATGAATGTGCGATTTTGATGAGAATATTTAATTGGATATCCTTGTGTTCATCGACTCAAATATATCGCATCTTTGGCAATTAAGATCGACTCAAATATATGTAACCTATACCGAAATATAAAAATATAATGTAAATAGCCGACGTTGCGGAGGCAAAGAAAGTGAAACAATATGAGTGCCTTGGACAAGGATATGAATTTCAGGCAATATCAGCAGAAACTATAGGAAACTTCGAAGAAAAGGGCAAACGCTTTATCAATGAAGTTGGGAAACTGATCACCACTAAAACAGATGAGAAACGATCAAAGGTCTTTCTGTGGCAGACACCGTCCATGAAAATTCAGAGGTGAATTCCATTACTGTAACAGGTACCCTTCGGGAGAACAATGTAGACCTAATATTTAACAAATAATTTTATCACAATGTATTTCTGTTTTTAAGTAAAATAGTTATTTCAGAAGTTTTGAAGAAATATGTATAAACAAAGCAATAGCAATTTTAATAAATATGGATAAATTATCGAAATGAGACATCGATAAAAAGGAAAAGAAGTCAAACTATAGTTGCTGCGAGGGAGAAGGAAATCAAAGAGCAAGCTATAATCATGTGAGTATAATATACTTTTCTATCCAAGAACTAAGCTCAAGTTACAACACGTGACTATACATTACATACAGTTAATGCCCATTTTAAAATACAAACAAAACGTGACAATGTGGGAGGAGTGAGCCTCGACTGGTACCCAATATTTCCTCTACTAATTGTTCAAATCAGGCTATTTAACATCTATTTACTTTGTTTTATCAATTCCATAATGATATATACAATCATATGACAATGATATAATAATAACAATTTCTAACTCATGACTTAACATCTATATGACGTTCCATTATTTACATGTAAGATTATAGACCATATTTTAGACTTCTGCGTCAATAACATTTTGGAAATATATTCCTGCTAATAAATGATACGCTATTTGAGCCGGTATTAAAATGCCGGTAATAAAAGTTCTTTTAAAAAAGAGTTCTTGATCCCTGAGAAATTGTGAGCTTATTGTGACCAGCCCAGCAAAGGAATGAAACTTCTTCACTGCAGATGCATTTATAAGTTATTCAAACACTTCGAGTGGAATCTGTTCCATGATTTTCGTCGCAGAAGCGAAATCTAGTTGAAATCAATGAATGTTATTGGTGTTTATCACAGAAATCTATCATGTCAATTAGAGGTGGCGCGGGCAAATTTTTCCTGCCCTCTGCACTGCTCGCATCACTGCAAAAAATTTTACAATTTTCTTTCTGCGCAGCGCTATATTGCAAAAATTTCAAAAATTGGTATTTATCCCCCAATTGCAAAGAAATTTACAATATGTAGCTACTGATGCAAACTGCAGTGTCTTATTCATTATTATGGGGGGTCACATACCCTAAAAATGTACTCTAATCAATCTGATCATTTAATTCACAGTGGATGATTCAGTGCTTGATCACCAATCTAGGTAAACAGAGGTGGACATTCACAATGCACAATTCTAATAACTCTCACTTATTTTCATGATGATTTTGATATGTTGGTAATTGAGACTTGTGTCCTTTGCAGGTTCTATTGTTTTCCAGGCCAAAACAAATGCATCAAACCATGCGATATTACGTAAAATATTACGTAGAATACTGCCCAACACTATAGACAAAGGACACAAGTCCCGCTTACCAACCATCAAATCTCGGTACATCAAAGTAAGCGGGACTTGGAACCAGTCAAATATTTCAATCAAACATGTTAATTGCTATGTTCACGTCATCTCAACTGTGCAGTGCTTAGCTACTAGGGAATGTGCTATTGAATTTCGCTGGATCAAACGAAATATGCCAACAGAATCAATCTCTCGAGTTGTAAGGCATTTCAGCTTGAAAGATCCTGTTTTCTTCCGGATACTCACAATTACCTGTTTGCATTTAGCCAATCAATGAGCCTGATAGGATATGTAATTATAATAATCAGAATGATTGAGTAGAACAAAGTCAATGATAAGCACTATAATGAAGCCAAACATTGAATAAAATTAATGAGTTAGAAACACAAACCTGGTTCGGGACCTGGCACAATGGAGGTATGATGAACCTGAATGAGAAAAAACAATTGACTTGAATAACTAATTTCAGATTCAGATTTATGCTCAAGCTTGATTTTTTCACCTGTGTTATAGAATTGAATTATGGCTGGTTCTATTTACAGTTAAATATTGTATTTGGCAGATGTGAATGTCAATTTGAAGAAGATATGCCTGCTTACCGTTAAGACGCCCGTCTTGTGCATGCCTCTTTCTTTAACGGACTCCAATTGAATGTTACACATTGACTTCTCCACAATGAATACTAGAGCGCACATTGTACTTTTGAGTATGTGAAATTTAATGTTGATGTGTAAGTATATATCGTTTGTTACGTCAGATGTGTAAATAGCGATTCAACCGACTTGATCCAAAATTAGGCAGCATAAATCATACATTGGAAAAATATATCTTTTACAATCATCTTACTGCCAATCATCTTGGCTCGCTTACTTATAGACCTATAATGCATAAATGTAACAGTAATTTAAAGATGTGTGTTACTAACATTAGAGTATGAAGTTGTCCCAATATCGAAATAATTTTGATTCTGTATGCAACGTCGTTAACTCAGTAGATTTCCAAATATAGAAAAGCGACTGCAAACTATTAAATAATGAGCAATGTAAAATAAAATACTTTAAGAACAGGACAGTTACATGAAGTTCTCAAGTGCATCTGCTTTCAATATACGATGATATCAAGTTCTATAGAGAAGGTGGTGTAAAGGGAAATGTGAATGAAAATACAGTCGAACTTGCTTAATATCCAACCTCTAGTATGGATGAAAAGTGGGACATTAAGCGATGTGGGATATTAAGCGAGGTAGGATTATGAGAGTTTGTATGGAGAATGGAAAATAGAAATCAGTTTTATATGGGGATATTAAGCAAGGTGGGATATTAAAAGAGGGGATATTAACCGAGTTCGACTGTATATCTGTTAAGTATACTGTGTAAGAAAATAGGTCTTGTATTGATAGAACTATAACATTTACCGTCAATTTTGTGTAAATACTTTCAGAGCGACTGTATAGAAATGAAACTAGTGAGGTTTCATTTATTATACTTATTTCTTTACGAGATACATGACTGAGATGACAATGTATGATGGATAAATTGCATTATAAATCATCTAAATGAACTAGCTATTATCAACTTATCAACTTGGAATTACCAATATGATGGTCGTAAAATGTAAAATTCGAATCAACCTAGTTTTAATTGGTTTCTCTGTAGTTGCATAAAACAGATACACATATAAGCTATATAGGCACATATCCTTCATTAACAATGCTAAGCGATAAATATACGGTCAGATTTTACCCTATTATGATACAGGTTTCAGATATCAGCATTTTTATAAATGTCTCAGATTTAACTCTTTTTCATATATTCCTATTATTGGTTGAAGAAATACGTCTAATATGACATAAGTACTATGTACTATATATATATGAACATTTATAATATGACTACATCTATTGATCAATACCCAGTGCTGATTTCGGAAAATTCATTAAAAAAGCAGTTATCGAATCTAAGTGATAATAAGGATCAAATTTTAAGACCGGTTTATTATTCTACATTTGTTGATGATTTGCGATACATGAGCCTAAGCCATCGCACTTTTCCCGTCAATGCATTGTATATTATTATCAATGTGCACTTACATCAACGTATTGATGGACATAGCGAATCGGCCATTGGATCGCATCTTCGACATTTGCATTGTATCACTGTTGAATATTACCATAAAAATTTCACAGGTAGCCAAAAATGGTGAAATCACCTCGATTGCCATATTCATGAGATTCTGGGGATTCGGCAGATCAAACCTACACTCAATACGCAATTACATCGTATAATTAATAATATTTGTTTTACCGTAATACTATTATGAAATTCAATTAACTATTTTGTTGTTCCTTGTTTGACTGACTAATCCATTTTGACCTGATATGATTGATAATTTATAATCTTTTTAAAACTCATATTCCAGCTAGTAATGTATGAGAGCTCCTTGCAGGACCTCAGATTCCCGTTAAAATAAAGCTATGACCCTTAGCGTTGTGCATTTAAGTATATATTGTGCCAAAGTTAAAACATTTTTCACAAAACATTTCCGTAAATGTTCTGTGCTCTTTCAAATGATGAAAAATTTAAAATAAACCCAAAGAACATATCTATTTGGGAATACTTTATGAGTTTGTTCAATGCTTACAGTCAATGCTGTCATAAATTCGATATTCATAGACTGGAGACGCTGGAAAAATAAATTCATTTCATTATTAGTACAAAATGATTCATGCATATTCATTGATATATATGCATGAATGCATTGACATTACGGTATTACTTTCTCTATTAAAATTAACTAAAATATAATACTAAAGAGATAAACAGAAATGTCAGCCGTAACTTCCAACACAATTATGTGAGTTCAATCCATGTGGCTAACATGATGAAGGAATGAGTTCCGTTCTTTTATTTAATAATTTTCAACTTTATACTAAATTATATGGAATATCTCTGTTAGACATAGATTACATTTTTCCGTTGCATTACTGTAGGCAGCGGTTGTGGCTAGTATTGACCATTTTATTTTGTAATTGGTATGTTTATCTTCGAGCTTCCAAGTGTGTTTGGACAATTCTGTGCTGTTTGCATATTTTTTTGTTCAAAAGACATCTTATGTTGGGCTGCAAGCTGCTTGAAGGTGCCTTCAGTTAAACCCATGCCGTTTTGGCTTATTCTGTCCTGTGCCGTTGTGACGTTAGCCATGTAAAGGAGACTTGAGGATAGGCATTTGTTGACCAATGGACAATTGTCTTTATTGAGGCAGCTGCAAGTCTTTCTAGGTTTGCTGCTGCCATTCCCACTAGGACGTTATTGTTATGGCTTCTAATTATAGTTTGAACATTGACCGTGCACCTGTAAGATACCTAAAAATTATTTCCATTAAAAATCTTGTGGAGTCTATGTGCTTTCAGAAAGTGTTTGTCAATTATCGCTAAATATCTCTTTGCAATGTTAGCATCCACATTGTGGGTGACACCAGATTTATTATGTCATGTATATACAAGCCCATCATAATGTTTTTTCATTCAATAAACCGTCTGAAGAGGAAAACTTACTGGAAACTCAGAGTAACGGAATAAATTCGTGATCTTTGATCTACTATTTATATACTTTTTAGATAAATAATGTAAAGTTGTCCACACTTGTGTAATTATAGTGCTCAATGATATATATCAGACTTGTAATAGATTAAATAGGTAAAATGAGACAAAAAAGAGACATACAATGATAGTAGCATACAACCCAAGCTATACAACTGCCCGGAAAAATATGAGTGCCAACTAGAAAAAACGGGCCTAAACATCAACCATCGTTCATAAGGGCACTGTTACAACGCCCGATGATTCAGAAGGCCGTCCCTACATAGGCCTAACAGAAAGAACTTTTATACAGCGATACAGCTATCAAAAAATGAATTTAAATCAGAAAAATATAAACATAGCTCCGAACTTTCAAAACACATATGATGTTTAATAGTAAAGAAAAAGTCGTTTGACATTAAGTGGTCAGATTTAGGAAAAGCAGGGCTCACGGCAATACTTTAAAGAAATGCAAACTTTGTTTATTAGAAAATTTTTATTTAATTAATTCCCACAAAAATAGTCTGGTAAACAAAACATCGGAACTCATTAGTAAATGTACCCACAAAATCAAATTTTACCCCAGGAACTTGAAAATTATCGACAATAGTTAAACACAATAGCTAACATTATAAACCCAATTATATGTAACATTTTATCATGTAGTGCATCGATATGACTTTTTGATTAGTGTGGTAGCAGTAGTTTAGACATTTCCAGGAATGCACCGTCTCTTTTACGCCTATTATATTTGCTAAACAAAGATTGCTACAAATCTCTGTCAGACAAAATTGACAACGAAACTTTTAAGTAAAACAATCCACGATACAGAAGATTATGAAAAGATACTACTTTACTATAGCCCTATCAAAACATCTCCTTCGGTTTCCAGTGAAGGATGTCATGAAGCGGTTGGGGTGCATACGTCTTTGATCTTTCGATGTGACGTGTGACGTAAAAAGATATCTGACCTTGGTGAGTAAATTGTAGAGGCAGACAGGGAAATTGGGCTATAGTCCAGTCCATCTAAAATTTGACCAAGATAAAATTGCAACACAAGCTTTCTTATGGAATATAGGGTAGAATTTTATGCTGAACAACATATCAAAAATCGACAAAAATCGAAGTGGTGGAAGGTGTTAAATTTTATAGAAATTAGCTACTGCTGGCATGACAGCGAGGTTGTGTCATTTAGGGCTAAAAACCGAGCGATATTTGAAAAACTAAGAGAATTTACGCAAGAAAAAAGAACACACTCAGTGAAAATATATAATTACAGAAAAATAAATCAAATTCTCAAAATTATAACAGAAAAAACCATAACGAGGCAAAAAATATATATCAGGGAATGTAATGTACTTTTACTGTACTACCAGCAATAATGCAAGATAGGCTAGGATAAGAAAAATCATTAGCCGCTTGTAAATAGAGGCAAATCGATGTAAGTAACGATTATATTAATTAACTACCAAGCAAATATTAATATATTAAATTCTATTCAAATCGGCAAAATCAAAAAAATCATGATCAAAATCAAAATCAAATCGAAATAAGGATACGTGTAATCCCCCTCAGTAGTATAATAGGTGTGGCCCAAAATCCAATATCAAGAACAGAAACATTTCTGACATCATAGAATCATATCTAGGTTGCATAGAATGTATATATAATTATGTAGACCATCCCATAGGAACTACAGGTACATCTAACCACCCTCAGAAGTATAACAGGTTTGGTCCTAGAGTCCAATTTCAAGAACAGGAACATTTCTGACATCGTAAAATCAAATGTAGGTTGCATAGAACATATATATAAATCGATTAGACCATCCCATACGCAATATAGATACATCTGATCACCCTCAGTAGTATAATGGCCAATTTTACGCATTTCGTTTGATATGTTTCTGAATAAGATCTTGCTTATTCACCGCTATACCTTGTCGCCCATAGTAAGTCTACTGCTGAGTTGCACATTGTTTCCCATTATTTAAGTTGGGTTGCCCCTCAGAAACTGCAGATGGTAGCTGACAAATTTGATTATTTGAAGCAAGCACTATAATTCCCTCCAATTGCAGCCAGGCAGTGTTATTTGATTTGGGGATTACAAATTCAACGACAATATACGACAGTAAGGCTATAGAGATTAATAAAATCAAATAAATAATGGGAATTACCATATAAATTACGTCCGACAGGGTTTATTGACAACGGGTAATTTACATTAAAATCACCACACACTATAGCAGCATCTCAAGATCGTATATTAACTAAGATGGAAGATAACTGAGCATAGAAAAGGGAGACATTCTTCTGCTTACAGGATTGGGGAGAGTAAACAGAGAAAACGTATTCGATGCGATCAAAGAATTTAACAAACTTTTTTAGAATATCGGACGAATAAGACTTTACACGAACATAACGAGCTTCAGCACACAGATTACATATAAATCCTACACCACAAACCCGATAACACTCAACAGACGATGTAATAAATGTATATTTATTATATAAATCAACAAAACGAATCTAAAACGATATTCATGGGCAGCAACAAACAATAAATTAAACTTACGTGTGAGTGTAGCTAACTCGTTCTGTCGTCACGGACACTTCAGAGTTCACGAGTTGAACGTAACAATACGATTAGGTGGAGATGGTCTTTTCGTTGAAGGAGATAATGGGCCGTCTCCGATAGGAACTCGATAGCGAGATCGCAGTTCCGATCAAATCAAACTTCAAAACTTCGGTTTGTGACGCTTTCTGTTTCTATTACTATGTTCGGAGTTATGTTTTCTTCTTGCATCAAGTGCTGAGAACGGAAACCTCGTCGAAAAAAGCTTTGATGGAGTTTTAACTTGAGATTTGAAATGACGGTACATTTCTGGCTACCAATTTTCCGGCAAACTAATTAAGGTGCGCTTAAAGAGCATTGAAACTTCATACAGAAACGGCGTTCCGAAACACCTCGGTTCTTGATGAAAGCCTCACCTCACTGTTTGATGTAAGTTTGTAATACCCTTGTATTTACAGTATTTATAATTTCTTTATTTGATTTCTTTATTTTTTATTTTTTTTTAAGTAATAATCAAGACTAAACATTGTTAACAAATCCGTATGAGACTCAATACGTCGGAAATTTATAATATGGTATAAATACGAAGCAGTTGATCCACACTTGTTTCTTGTATAAACATCTTTCATCAGGATATATGTGTATGTGTATGTGGATATATGGATATATGATATATGTGTTCTGATCAACTACCAGTTTCATTTCAATACTATAAGAAGCAGTTAGTAATGTTTCAAATTGAGCTGTTTGAGGTACATAATTTATCTATCATGGAACTTCAATGACTATATATTATCTTGCTACAATATGTGAAATGCGAATATGCAAATGCGAAATTGAAAAATTCCAAATTGGACAGAAATAGCGAACAAAATTCTGCACATGTGTCATGTGATAATCATGTTGACCAATGAGATACTCAGATGAAACATGAAGTCTTGCCTAAAAGATTACTTTTGGTAAAGCCTCTATAAAATATTCATAATAATGGACATAGCGTTCTCATAATAGCTCCATTGTTATATTATGTCAATGTTCAAAACTTTAAAAGCAACAAAAAACAATGCTTTGAATATGAAACAAAGATAAAAACGCAGAAGTCTTCATTCTATCATGCATATAATATAATGTTGAAGGGTAAAATTGTTTTTCTGATTGCCGAATACTTTTACGTGAAGTAATATCGAAAAAATTTTGCCAATTATCACAATGCTTTCTAATTACTTCTATTTGCTTTATGGAACACAATTAATATGTTATGCTAAGTACATGTAAACGCTATCGTATAATTATGCTTTAGAAGATAATTATTAGTCATCAGTGAAATAGAACAGAAGCTTATTAAGTGATTATTAAACAAAACATGAAGAAATGTTGTAATTAAACTAAAAATACTGCTAAATGTATATCCTCCTTAGCAGCATGCATGTTGCCTATCGATACCTAGGCAGCCTAAATCATCAATACTTCGGGTACATGTTCTTGATCGGTACTTGTGATTTCCTGGTTTGCATTCATCGATGTGACATGTCGAGCACGCCTCCCATGCTTCCCAATTTCCAAATGTCCCATAAACTGAAATTCAGATATTATCATGATAATAGCAGCAGTTCTTAATGTCAAGAAGAATGAAATATAATGGAGGAATTATGGGGTAACGACGCAAATTATGCACAAGCAGAATCCATTTCCCTGGGTAGTCTATTTCTGTACGCAAAGGCAAGTGATTGTGAGTTCTTTATATCAAGGTTCTTAATTCAATTTCTTATATTTAAAGTGTATATCCCGGATATTGGGAGATTGCTTCTTTAGATAGAGAAAAATATTCTATTCGTACATGATATTCTTTTGTTTTTACTTTGCGCAGGCATTTCCCCCTCAAAAATGCAATCAAAGTTACGATTTTGTGTCTCACTCTTTTTCGTCGAACAGGAATCCACTTATTTTCCACAAGAGGGTTTACACCGGAAAAAACACTAAACTTTTTACTTATTTGTCTCTAAATAAAAACCGCTAAACCAAATGACAATCTGCTTTTGGAATGAAATTTTCCACGTTCAGCTAAAGAACTAGAGCTATATTTGATCAATATTCAAGATCCAGGTAAAGAGATATAAGCCTCTAAAGTCAAAAGTTTTTAGTTTTGGATTTTTCCCACTCAAGTGCTCACGCGAATAGCACCTCTTTACGACTTCGTCTAAGCAGGTTATCGCTGCTGGTTATTGAAGGTGGTTGACTATTTTTAATACGCATCAACTATGCCGACTATGCTTAGAGGAAGTCTAGCACTTCACAATTTAAAATATATTGCAATACACTATTGCTGTTTTCTAATACGACTATGCAAGTGCCAAATGAATGCGGGATTGTTTTTCTTTTCTTCCTCGCTTGTAATCAATTGCCATCAAGGCCTTTGGTACATATTATCATGGACATTTTATTTTTATTCGAATTCAAAGCTATTCTACGCCTTTGAAATCGAACCATTCGACGAGTTTGATCCTCTTCAGCTTGACTCAAGTAACATTTATATTCTGTTGTTGAGTTAATTGGGTTTACTTCTAGGGTGGGTCAGACTGTCATTTTCTTCACATTAGCTTTGTCACAATTAACATTCTCTTTCGTGTTAAACGTATATATAATTAATTGGCTGTTTTTTCTCTCAATTTTTAATTCTTGAATGAGATATCTATGTCTACGAGAGCGGCATTAGATATAATATCAATGTAGAGCGAGTATAAGTGAATTCAGTATTCAGAATTTTGTCAAGGAGGAACTACGTTTAGAATTGAGGGATCTCTACATGACAATTTCTACAAACAAATACTTCTTTCGCATAACTATTGTCATCAGTCTATGATGGTTCTCAGGTTATACATTTTATACATTTTATACAATCTGTAATAATTATGCTCTAAAGAGACTTTCGTTCGGCCTCTGCTTTGTAAAATTCCTTCTATTATTACTATCGAAATATTGTCAGTACGAGAATGTTTAACACTAATCAATCTCGCAGCGGAGATTAACATCAAGAGCGATTAACATCATTTCTATCAGCGAAAGGAGCCACTCCGCTAGAAATATACGGTAAGGCGATATAGGCAATACCGTCTAAATTAATTACCTACAGCATTACACTGTGATTGATACTATTACATTGGAGCAAAAGAAATCCAACCAGTCGTTGCTTCCCCTCTGATCTACTTGATAAGTATTTCTATTCAAACAGGATATATTCCCCAATCACTCAAAATTGCTAAAGTTATGCCTATTCTTAAGTCGGGTGATAAACATCTCTTCAGCATATATTGTTCAATTTCTTACTCAGTGTTTTGTATAAAGTATTAGAAAAATGTATCGATAAACGATTATATTTTTAATATGATGACAATTTTTGAACAAAAGTACAATCTGGTTTCTGTTATTTCTCTGAATTAGTTCACGGAATTATTAACTTTCTACATAACATCTACACTAACCGAAATGACAAGTACCATATTGCACTTTTTCTTGATATAAAAAAGCAACTGACACAGTGTCACATGAAATTTTACTCCAAAAACATGCTCATTATGGACTTGTAAAAAAAAAATGATTGCAGTTTGTAAATTATTAATCTAACAGGAAACAGTTAGCATCTTTTGATTTTTTTTGTATCTCGTCTACTAGATCTTACTTGTGGTGTTCCTTAAGGAAGCATTCTAGGTCTTTACTATTTATTACTTTTATAAATGATTTTCTCCATTCTGCTTGATTCCACATAAGTTTATTTGCTAATGATACGACACTCAAACTACCTTCAAATGACCTCAATTTGAAGAAAATGTGAATTCCTGACAAAAATTTCGGATCATCCTCAAGAATTCCAACTAAAATTTCTCCAATTCAAAAATTTTCGATAAATAAGCAATTTTGAGTAATTTTTAATCCATTGCATTTTACGCAGTATATTCTTGCTAGTGGCCGCATTGAGTAAATCTTCCTTGGAGTTAATGGTATGTTTTACGCAGATTATCCGAATGTGACACTTAGAATTGTAATCACTCTAGTACGATCTCTTGTTATTTCAGGAGCAAATAATATGAGGTATAATCTAATAGCAGTAAAACAAATTTCTTAACAAATGTTTGCCTATAGGAAAGTTAAATCTACAAAGCGAAAGAAAGGATTGCAAAAAGTGGAAATATAAACTTGCCTAACAACAGTAACATTTTAAAGGCGTGACACACAACACATGAGCTCCATCATACATGAGATACAAACTGTCTTGAAAATCACACGATATTGAATACAAAATCGAATGGAAGGAATTATCAAGAACAAAAATACAACAACAAAACAAAGAGATCTGAGCAGGGCCTAGCAAAAAAATTGAAAAAAAATTGAAAACCATGTTGCTCAATAAAAAATCTGAATTGATATCTAAACGAAGACATGAAAATAAGTTTTCTTTTTCTAACTATAAATCCATAAGAACATAATCTGTAATTTAAGGAATTCAAGAATCATTACAATGGACAACCGCATGTAGCAACAGCAACATCCTTTACATTATTTAATCAACAAGTGACGTGCTTATGTAACTCTAGCTGTGATGTATCATGTATGTTTCGTGTCAATCAAGCGTTGACGTACATCTTCCTGTTCTGTGTCATGTTTATTGTACTAGTTTTGATTGTTTATTGTAATCCCGTAATTCTATAATCAGTCGTGTGTGAATTGTCAGAGATGGTATACACCAAACAAGGTAAATATAAATATTTCGCATCTATTTATTGTATTTAATTATCTATTTACCAATTAAACAACAAGGGCGAGTTGTCTAATTGTTTTAGTAGAGAAAGACTAGTAGTACAAGCAAAACATATCAAAATATATAAATTCCAATTATTTATTCGTTTTTTGCATAATTAATTTTAAATACAACCATCAATCAAAGGCATCCATGACAACTGCAGCGTCGTGATTTGGAGAATGAATTTTAATTCGACTTGATTCAGATTTAATTTTTAAAACAAAACAGTTGGATATTAATACTTCCTACAAAATACAGCCCCACAACTTGAGAAGGTAACTATTGAGTATCTAAAAATACATACATGTTTGCAGTTTGTAATATAAAATTTTGTTGTTTATAAACTATTCCGGACTAATTTATATCTGCAATAAAGTAGCGAGAAGTTGCAAGAAGATTGTTAAATAAGACTTAAATTGTATATGCATAGCTTACCATTGAACATCATCTCAGACTTTGTTACTTGTTTTGTTTTCTCAGGGAGGGAAATTATAATTTACTCTCGTAATTCGTATAAAATTTTAATTCAAAAACATTTGCGAACGCGTTGCTTACTTTTTGAAATTTTCGAGGGAACTTGCCATTGTTGATTATGAGAAAATATTCAACGATCGAACAGCCAATCAGAATGCAGCTCATCGAATAGTACCCTATTCGGTTTCGACTAATTAACCAATAGACCAAATCGGCTAATTCTTCAATTTCCTGACCACGTGACCCAGATGCGGGACTCAGTTTGCGCTTTTTCGAGCAAACGTCCTTTCGCGCCTTGTTGCTGCACGAGAAGGTCGTGCTTATTTGATCTCATAATACACACTTTAAACTACCTATTTAATTGAAATGTCCAATATTTAGTATTTGGAGGGATATTATTCGATATGTGGAAAAGATTTTCTGTCGAATTTGGAGTGATGGCCCTGTGGATGACCGTAAAATTGGAACCGAAATGTTTATGGATTTTAAAACATAGTTTGAAAGCATTTGATAAACTACAGTGAAAAAAAAACAAGCTTAAGCTAAACTTGAGATGAATATGCAGTATGAATTGGAAAGATTTTTGAACATTGTTTTGTTATAGTGAAAAATTATGTGCATCATATACATGGACTGTGGAATATAAATTTGGAATGACAAAATGTCATGATATGCGATATTTTGAAGCATTGAAACCAACCGATCTTTGCTTATTTAAATAAAATACCAAGCAGTTATGACTTAGAAAGTGTATCTATGGTATGTAGAAGTCCGATATGTAGGCTATACATCTGTTAGCAGAAAAGTTATATTTTACGAAGAACTAACAGCGAGTTTGATGGACTTCGATGTAAATTTCACGAAACTATGGTTTGATCGAGTCATAAAATGACTTGTGTTGCTCATTTATATTACCTTTCCTATAAATATGACTGTTGTATGTTTAAATTGTTCATTTGAAAAGCTAGGAATTTATTTGTTTCAATGTTATGTTATAATGTTCAGTTATACATTGATCTTGTTTCAGTTTTCTCTTTACGGCGAGGCACATCTCAATGTTTGAAAACGCATGGAGTTCTGTGTTCTACGTCATCAGCTACGTTTACGATCAACTCTATAATACATGCCATATTGATTGTAAAATAATGACATTTTTTGTTCATTACATTTAATATGCTGGATACCATCATATAGTATTTTCTTTGAATTGAAATTGTAGCGAGACACAATAATTATATCAAGAAATGCTACATTTTGATGGAGTAATTGACGATGATGGAGTACCGATATATAAATTTCAAGGTCCCAGGCGTTTTTATTGAGTCTTGAACTACTTGAATCCATCTTGAAATCCCCACAAATCATTTAAATACTAAATTTAAGAGCAAATTGCGAAGAGGATTATGCGAGAAAAATAGTTGCGCTTAGACCATTGCATTCTGTTGTTGAAAAACACAAAATACCGCATTCAGGCCACGTGACGGGTTAGCCGATTTGGTCTATTGATTATTTTTGAGCTGTGTGATGATCGCATAAAGCGTGAAAATGTAAGTACTAACATGTGTCGTCTTTTTATTTTTATTTATATTAACAGCTCAGTCAATTGACATCGAACACTGTTCTACTGCTATTACAAATTATTAGGCGGATTTTAGTCAATATTGCTATTACAAAGTCTAACCTGGATTAATACTTAGACTAATGAGTGTTGTTAAGTCACACTCAGCTGATGCTAGAGGATGTAATGGAAAGAATGATAAACGGGATTGCTCAAATTTGACTCAAATAAGCGACGATATTTGATGCTAAATCATTAATTATCATCTATTATACGCAACCAAATTGAAAAATGTTTTTCTCTATTTTATATATCATTTTATTAAACTTCATGAAATGTTGACGAGGAATAAGTAGAACAAGACACACTATTTTATATTTCTAAACTTTAGTAGCGAAATACAGTGTCTTGTTCTTATAGCTGAACAATGTAATGAAGTATTCTCTATCTTTTGAAAATAATTAAAAAACATGATATTCAAAATAATAGAATCAGGATATATTTTTCACAAATGATTACCTGGACACCTTTCAATATTGCAAGTGATGGAATTTGTGTCACTACCAACACAATATCTCCCCCAGTTTGCAGGAGTTGGATTATTGCATTGTCTTTTTTGTGTTTGCCGACCACCACCGCAAGTAACAGAACAGGGTCCTACATTCATCCATGCTGACCAACCACCTTCAACTAATAAATAATGATCAATTTTGAGTTTAGAATAAGAGACAAAGATGATGCAAAAGCCTTTTTCCTTTACTCGGAGTTTCACGCATTTAATAGCGATCTTCAGACAGTAATACTAAAACCAGCAAATAATTGTATCAAGGCATACACAAACAATGGAATATATCATTACAGTTTATTTGTAAATAGCTAGTTTTATTGCTACATTGTCTACATTTTACCGCATTTGAAGTTTCTCAAGTAGTTTAATAATACCGTCTGATAGGAGCAATGGCACGTTACTTTTCTTCAGTATTACCGTCTGAAGATCGCAATTAGACGTGTGAAACCCTGAGTAACAGAAAAAAGCTTTTGCATTATCTTTGTCATTTACTCAATAGTCAGGGCCATCGCAAGGAATTTTGTTTTGGGGGTGTTGAGCAATAAATTTGCCGCTTCAACCGGATTTCGATCCAGATTCGATTTGGTAGAATTGATTAAGTTGAATCCATGCAGCCATTATGGATAGCGCGTCGTCAGTACATCTGGTTGCATTCTGCATCATTATCTTTCGCGGGATTATTTGGTGGTCATTGCTAGAATTTCAACAATATAGCAGTTTCCTTGGGCTTCTTGCTTTGATTAAATTCACATTGGTATGACAATGATCACTTTTATTTGAGTTAAAATACCAAACAATAATTATTTTTCGCTTCCTCGTGTTTGTTTTTGGTATTGCATTTACTGTGTTCGACTTTTTATAGGTATTTGGGAAGTTTTGATGGGCACGTCTGATTTACGGAAAATGGGAAAAATTTAAAGAAAAACATAAAACGAGGTCCACTGTATTCTGCTTTCCTGTAAACGAGTGTACTGCATAGGATTATGTCGTCCTGCGAGATGAATTTAGATGCATCCGATATAAAATGTTGCAATGTTGTCTTGGATTGTGATTATTGTGTCTCTTTTGTCTTTGCATCTGTTATTTTTTATTAGTGTAAATAATGATCGATAGAAAAGAATACAAATTGTGAATGTTTTAATTAAATACGAATTACAATCTATGAACAGTGTTTGCAAGTAGCTGACAATATGCTGACAATGTAAACATTGGAGTTTACCTTCACAATCAGAGTGTTTTTACGAAAGCTTTGAATCGATGTTACAGTATATATATGGTGAAGAATTTAATAATGTATTGCATTTACAATTTGTATCCGTTTGCGAAGGATACTGTATTTATTTTGCACAGTTATCATTGCTTAGCCCAATTGGTATGAGATTGGTATTGACAAGAATCGGGACTACATTTTAATCTTTGTTTTTATGTTAATTCAACCATCGAAATCGACAATAATAACTAACGAAGATGATAATGACAAAAATACAGCAAACAGTAAATCAATCAATCATTCAAACGGTTCCATTTTTCGATGATAATAACTACGTAAAAGACTGGAGGAGTAAATAACAGAATATCAATAAAATCCAAATGTATAAAACGAATATCCAAATTTAGAACATCATCGCAGAATAGTTGTTACTATAATCACTACACCTAAATCTATCGCTCAAAACGATGTATTTCTACGTGGTACACTCGGTTTAAGGCATAAATGCAGATTACAATGGATCTCGTTTTTTATTTTTCTGTAAAATTCTTTCGGTTTTCCATAAATCAGACGTGCCCAGTTTAAGTTTTAGTTTAATTTCATCCACGGTGAAGTGAAATCTCATCTCATGATGTTTATTCCAAGAACAATGTGAGAAATTACAGCAATCACTTATTATTCTCAATATTTTTGACTCTTTGAGCTTCAAATTTTAGCCTAGGCATATACACACATACTCGACAAGGCAATTATGCAATGCCCAATTTTGAATGTAAATTAAATGTGATAGTTAGACAGCAGGCTATCCAATTATATCAAATTTTGTTATACCCCCTTAGTGAAACTGTCATGCTGCATTTTGCTGAAACCTGAGTCTTAAGAAGAATGTATTATTGTATTTTTTATAATAGTAATAGCCAAACGAACTGAAGTGGGCCTAATCTTATAGTATACCTGCATTTATAATGTGTTTCCTGCTAAAATGTAAGATACTTATTTTGATGTTGATAACATTCAAAGCTTAGAAACAGCTTAATACACCCCAGTAAGCAGGGGAAAATACATGGGGAGACTAAACTGACCTATTGAGCTCAGGAAAGCATATCAGTCAATTTCTGTAAAATTTAAATATATACTTCATGGAGGTATCAAAATTCATGGATCTTTGTAGGTTCCTAAAGAACCCCTCAATATACTTCTAAATTGACACTATTCCATATTTGTGTCTGTATGTACTATGTGCAAGGAGAGGGATTTTTGAAAGCCGTTTGAATACATTAATAATTTCTTTTTATTTCTGTAAAACAACAATGGTTGGTTTATATACAAAATTTATAACAGTAGTATTACAGTTAAATTATAAATTTGCTATATCTAAGATATTTTGATAAATTTTCAGAACTCAATTCAGATTTAAAAGTAAATACAGATTTCGAGGAGCGAATATTTAGAGGTAATTGGTAATCTAAATATGTATGCAAAGTAGCCCACATGAGTTACGATACACATCTAGATGGGAGGTAGACATTGGTAATCTTCCATGACTGGAAACTTGAAATATTGAATTTTCATCAATTTATACCAAGTATATACACGGATATATAGATCGTCTACACAGGCTTTCATCAAGAACGGACGTGTTTCGGCGCGCGGTTTCTGTTTGAAGTTTTATTGGCCTTTACGCGCACTTTTATTAGTTGCTGCGGTAGCCAGAAAATTACCATCATTCCACCTCCCCAATTAAAACTTAAGCCAAGGTTTTGTCGACGAGGTTTCCGTTCTCAGAAAGCCCTTGCTGCGCAAGAAGAATGCGTAACTCCGAACATCGTAATAGAAACAGAAATCGTCACAAACCGAAGGCTTCAAGTTTTATTGGATCAGAACTGCGATCTCGCAATCGAGTTCCAAATGGAGATAGCACATTATCTCCTTCAGCGAAAAGACCCTCTACGCCTAATCGTATTGCTACCTTCAACTCCAGAACCCTGAAGTGTCCGTGGCGACAGAAAGAGTTAGCTACACTCACACGTAAGTTAAATGTTTTGTTTGTTGCTGTTCAGGAACATCGTATTATCCACGATGAACCTATTTGCTATGTTGATTTAGATAATAAATGTACATTTATTACATCGTCTGCTGAATGTTATGGTGTTGGTGGTGTAGGATTTATGTGTAATCAGTGTGTAGATGTTCGTTATGTTCGTGTAAAGTCTCATTCATCCCGTATTTTAGAATTGTATCGTACATGTTTTCTTTGTTTACTCTCCCATTGCTGTCAGACAGATCGAGGCCTCCCTTTTCTATGCTCAATTATCTTCAATCTTAGTTAAAATACCATCCCGTGATGCTATTATGTTGTGTGGTGATTTTAATGCGTGTTACCCCTTGACATTAAACCCTGTAGGACGTAATTTAAATGATAATTCCCCTTATTTAATTGATCTTATTAATATCTATGACCTTACTCGGTTAAATTCTTTGTATCGTAAACCTCTGTCAAGACGTGCTACCTTCTTTTGTCAGAAAGGCCGGAAAGAGCGTCTTGATTATATTCTCACTAATCGTCCACGTTTATTTTACGATTGTGATACTATAGCACCATTTGCTATTCCATCTGATCATCGCCTTGTTTTCTCTTGCATGAAAAAACGCATCCGGTACTGCAAAGGAAAAGCGGGGTCATCCCTTTGTTAGGAAAGTCTGTCAGAGTTTTCACAAGCGTTTAACGACTGTCTTGAGAATTCTCTTGTTGGACAACCCACAAGAGGTGATTTCTCCTTTCTTTCCTCAGCCATCATCAAAGCCGCCGAGACCGCTTTGTCGCGGAAGAAAATACAATGGTCACGCGTCTCTTGGGACAGTGACGCAATGATCAGACAGGTAAGATATGAATTGAAACTAGCTAAAAAACAATTACGTGATTGTTCTCCTACTATACACAATATCAGTCTTTTACAATCTATTGTTGATCAAAAAACAATAGATCTCGCTACCGCTCATAACGCCCTAATCGAGCGTGAATTAAACTCTATAATTTTAGCGGAAAAAACGGCTAGTAATAGTAATAAGCATTGTATAGCATGGAAGGAGATAAGGCATCTTAAGAACCCATCCCACATGCCCTTATTAGTTGAAGCGTATGATTCTGTCGAGGCAGACAGTATGATTCGTAATTATTTTTATGATTTATATAATCCCCCATCCTGTCTAACACCGCTAAATAAATTAGCACCACCTCCTAATTTCTCCCCTCCTGATATGTCCAATTATAATACTTCTCCTGTAACTAATGACGAATTATGCCCTATTCTAATTTCTATGAAACCCCTTGCGTCTTCTGGACCAGATGGATTCCCCACCCTGGCACTTCGAGAACCTCTTGTACAAAATGAGCTACTTACCATCATAAATGCCGTTATGTCAGGGGAGCAACAAGTACCGGGTCAATGGCGAAGATCTGCTGTCATCACCGTCAACAAGAACATGTCTAGAGACCTAGACCAACAGAGGGGTATCACTTCAAGTTGTACTGCAGGGAAAGCTAATAATAAGATTCTACATAAAAGGCTGGCGTCAGTAATTGACCCATATTTAAGATACAATCAAAATGGTGGCAGGAATAGCCGGTCAACCTTGGGCCAAATTCTATCAGCTAGGATATTGTTAGAAGGCTGTAGGACTCATCAAAAAGACATTGTTACAATTTTTATTGACTTCAAAAAGGCCTTTGACTCTGTGTTAAGATGCAGAATCCCAGAAATATTAGATTTCTATAATGTTCTTATTGTTCTTATCGATGCTATTATGTCCTTTTATTCTTCTACTTCGGCTTTTGTTAGAACTCACTATGGTGATACTGATGATTTCCCGACAGCTTGTGGCGTACTACAGGGTGACACATTGTCCCCTTTTTTATTTACACTATTTATTGATTATGTTTTTCGTATTTCATGTCCTGCCTCTTCCGGTTTTGTCCTTGATCGTCGTAGGTGGCGCAGCGTATCGGACCTCTCATTCGTTGACGATATTGCTATCTTAACAAATAGCATATCTTATGCACAACAGCTTCTTGATGAAGTTGAACGGGTTGGTAAAACGGTAGGCTTGACAATTAACACGACTAAGACGAAATTTATTGCTTTAGGCATAGAACAGGCACACCTTGCTACATCTAATGGTGACATAGAACGTGTAGATTCGTTCAAGTACCTAGGTTCTGTACTTCCATCTTCTTCAGATGATTTAACACAACGTAGAGGCCAGGCTTGGGCAGCCATTAGAGGTCTGAATAAATTCTGGGCGTCCGATGTCAACACTGACGTTAAGTTAAGACTGTTCAGACACACGATAGAACCTGTTCTATTATATGTATCTGAAACGTGGGTTCTATCGACCTCACTATTGACCCGACTTGACTCAGCTTATGACGCCATGCTTCGGCATGCTTTAGGAGTACATTGACCCAACTTACTATCTACTGCTATTGCTCACCAACGTCAGATGTCTTTTTTAGGTCACATCGAAAGATCAAAGACGTACCCCCCTCAACCGCTGCATGACATCCTTCATTGGCAACCAAAGGAGATGCTTCGACGGGGCTATGGTAGAGTAGTATCTTTTCATAATGTTTTGTATCTTGAATTGTGTTATTTAAAAGTTTCTTTGTCAGCTATGTCTGACCGTGTTTTGTGGCGTTCTTTGTGTAACAAATATGTAAGGCGTAAGAGGGACGGCACATTCCTATAATGTGATTGTCTATACTACTACTACTACTATACTAAGTTATTAATGATTTTAATCTGTGAATTAAGTCAAAATGTAAACGCCTCTTTTGCAAGCCATCAAGATTTAACTGACGTTCATGATAAGGTAATTCTAATTCTGAGTTTAAGTAATATATGATACCATTCGTAAATCTGCGCTGTGTAGTCTCAATTTAATTGATATCTTTAGAACGAGATGTTGACCAGTTTCGATCTATTTTTGAAAATTGGGATCACGGGAACAAAAAACACGATGCATAATCTTTGCCTTAATTTCAGCCTTATTAACAATTGACGATATAAAGGCGAAAATCTATTGTGGATGTCATTATTATTCCCATATCACTTATTCCAAAAACAGATTCTAATATATATATGACAATTACCAAAGGATTTTTCTTAAATTGGAACATTCCGTGCTCTGTACACTGCATATTTTCCTCTGTTAGAAAAATTTGACGAAAGAAAACGAAACAAAAACAGTTTTTATTCTTTCAAAATGCCGCACTATTAACCAGAGCTCATACGTCAAACCATACAGTATCAGGTGAGAATAATAATAAGTTTAGCATATTAAATGCGAGTTATGTCTAAGAAAACAGATGAGCGCTTTTATAACTGCATTGATAACCCTACACGAATTATTCAGCATCCAATGTTTTTACAAATCAAAATAAGCAGATCAGATTTTGTCGAAAGATTATTCCCATAAATGTAACGAGTGCCATAACATATTTGTGTACTTTTTTAAAACAGTTTTAATTCAAAGGAGAATCTTTTCAAAGATTCAATTTTCTGTTAATGAAAGATTTTTATGGATAATAATATACAATTATTATTTTTTTAAATTAATGATTCTTGGTTTGAAAATAATGATCAATGAATTGCAATTTCAAAAGTCAAATCAAGCAGTTGTATTTTGTAAGGAATTTTACATCATGGAGTCTCGCGGATTTTCATCTACGTTATATACATATTATTCCGATGGAGTGAGTCTTAAATTTCGAGAAGCAATTTTTTAATGTTGTTTGAATATTTCTGAAAGAAACAAGAATGGAACAAGAAACAAATAGTTCATACTTTCCGTGAACTAAATGCTCTGATAGCACCACGAGAGGCACATAAGGAGAAAACGAGAAGGCTTCAGAAAATTACGAGCCTCCTCGGCGAGATTTTTTAGCTTCCAGTTTTCTCATTACGTGCCTCTCGTACTGCTATCAGAGAATAGTTCACGGAAAGTATGAACCATTGAAGGGTTACTGCACGACAGCCGTGTTTGGGTTCTCTGATACCAACACGCGGGATGTTGGGAGACACGAAAAAGCATCAGAAAAACAAGAGCCCATAGGATGAGTGCTTTTCAGCTTTCGAGTGTCTCCCAACATCCCAAGTGTTGGTATCAGAGAACCCAAACACAAGGCTGCCGTGCAGTAACCCTTTTGTGAAATAAAACATATTTTTACTATTTTTAAACGAATTTAACATAAATGATTTGACTGATTAGATCAATTTTCTCCTATAAATCTTCACGTCTTCGTCATATTTTGCCTTTCTTCGAATCACAGATTCAGAGTTCTACTTTCGAAACACTTTCGATTCTTTCGAACGATATGATTTTGATCTGTCTTGTATCTCATTTCTGCTGTGTCAAAAGTTCTTGCCGGCTTCGTAGGGCATTTTTGTCTCGGAATAGCCACCATAACCAAACAAATGATTCAAAGAAGAAGAATGCCTTGAATTATAATACTGTACTCTGAAATATATATCATCAACGGTGTTAGTAATGCAATTTTTTATTTGCAATTATTTAGAACTTTTGGATGTTTAATCTCTCATGATGTCTAAGTTGTTTTGGCTTGCTTGATCCAAACACAGGAGTAAGCCAATCAACTTACTAGAACAGCATTGGAAAATCTCTCGAGTTTTACAATTGGTTTTGAACATAACCAGCCACGATTTGTGACTGTTGGTCACGTTTTTCAGAGCATTTTCTGATCTTACAATCCATGATCAAGCATGTAATTCTCCAATTTTCGTGACATCACAGGAAGAAAGCTGAGTCGAGTGCTCTACACTTTTTTCAACTCAAAGCTGCGATGAAAAATTGCTATTGAGAAATTTATATTTCTCTTCTTGAAATTAAAAGAATGGATGTGTAACATCTTTTTCTTACATAGTCATGGATTCTCATATTTAAACCACATTTTCTATCGTCTTATGTATGTTATTCATTATGAAAAACTGACTGGGAAAATGTAAAAAGGAAAGAAAATGTTTCTTACCTATAATTTGTAGAATTTTGTAAAAAGCCGTGAACACACAGAAAGAAATAAAACAAAGAAAGGTTTATTGACTAAATGTATGCTAAGTGCCTATTACAAAGAGCAGATTATTGAATTTATGATAAATTTTTAGAGTGTTTTCCTAGTTATGAAAACTTTCATTTGGAGTAATGTTTTAATTATTTGAATTTCTAGCGGTTGATTTTGTTTAGCATATGTTTTGGTTTGGTAGTTTATCGAAAGCTTTCTTTTCTATGCCAGGAATTTAGTTTTTAAACTTATACCTAGGAACTTGCAAAAATTGGCCATAAAAGCTAGGATGAGGAGATGTATTAATGAAATGAAGTTACGTTATGTTATATTTTCAAAATTATCAAAACAGTAAAAGTTAGGCAAATTGATTTTAAATTGCTAATTTGTGCAACATATTTCAATACACTTTAAACATGTTTGTTTTCTTGCTCAGCTCTTTCTGCTGCAAGCCGTTTGATTTATTTTGAACAATTGAGAAACTGCAAGAAACAGTAACTCAATGAAATTGTACATGACTCTACAAATATTCACTGTATTTGCTTTTATTTTTTATTACTTGCTAGTTTATAATGCCATATTTGAATAATCATCGGTTGTTTGGTATTTTCATAAATTTCTACAAATCGACGGGGTCAAGCTCGACTACGGTGAAATGGCGTTATTGGCGTTAACCAATCAAATTGCAAGAATAAATAGTAGCAGAGCCTTGATATGTTCTAATGCAAATTGAATACCTGATCACGAAAATAAATGTTCTAATTAGGACAATCATTATGTATTTGAAACCTCGTTCTATTCGAAAAAGCTTGAAATTTTTATCAGAATATTTGCCAATAAACAATGCATTGAAAACACAAAGATCGAACTGTCAATTTCATCAACAATGATAAAACTGTTAGCTTTGATTTTGTCAAGCAGTAACTTATACCTTATAAAAAGCCTTGATGTAATGATGCATACCTGGAACTACCTTGATATGATGAACCTGAATGAAAAGAAAGCATGATATCAAATAACTTAATCTTAGTAAGGGTGGGTGAGGTCATATGGAAGAGCAATTTTAGATCTTGTCATATGTTATCGACTGTGGTTCAAATCCTGCAAATGTCAACTCAGTCTGAATTTATCTGAAACATCAAATGAGTACCATTTACGATAGTGGATGGGATGGTTCAAAGGAATTGCATTGTGAGTAGCTGTGGCGCATCGTTGCGCATCGACAATCAAACCCTATATCTGGCATCAAATCTGTGGAAATTGATCTGCAGTTTCGTGGCTGAGATCAATATGGAGCATATACATGAATAACATAATTTCTCAGCGAAAAAAGCAACTTCCCTAAAAATAGAAGGGCGGCACGGGTGCCTTCAGTAGGGCGTTAACGTCTCAATTACTATAAGGGTTAGGGTATTTACTCTATGTGGAAGCATTAATAAAATGTGAAATAATAAAATCGTTAATTATCTGAGCCTTGAATGAAAAGCAAAGAATTATTTAAGAAGTCTTTCAAATCCATATGAATTTTTAGACAGTTTATTCCTTTGTCAGTATTGATTATATTTAATATTGAGATATATGTATTTTCTTACCGTTAAGATGCTCTTATGAACATCTTCATCTTTGCCATTTTGACGAATGTAAACTGTACATTTTTTTTCTTTCAAAGGATTCCACTCGTATGTTACACATTGAATTTTCCACAAAGAACACTTCATTGCACACTGTATTTTAGATGATGCAGCCACATACACAATCAACGTGTAACTGTATGTCTGTATTGGTACTGGATTTGTGAAGAGTGATTCATATGAAAAGACTATGTCCAACAGTAAGACGAAGTATATCATATATTGAAACAATAAATCTTTTCCAATCATCTTAGTTTGCTTTGGAATGTACCTTTCAAAGTATAAATTTAACATGCATTAATTGTAATTTCTGTTTTCTTAATTAAAACCTTGAAGCTGCTTTATAAACAAAATGCATATTGAATCTGAAACTTTAAATTGGATTACTGCTTCTTACAAGGTATAAGTCTTGTAACGTATAGCCTAATCAGTCCTTTGAAAAAAATTATGTATAACTTAAGGGTTCTGAATAAATGATGATGATGATGATGATGATGATGATGATGATGATGATGATGATGATGATGATGATGATGATGATGATGATGATGATGATGATAACTCAAATGGTTCTTATTGAAGGTAAAGCGTCATATCGATTGAATGTCATTAGCGGAATATCGCAGGGTTATTTCCTGGCCGCTCTTTTATTTATTTCATCTATCTATGACATGATCATCTGTTTAGAAGATGATTGTCACATTAAATTTTTTGGTGATGAAGTAAAACTGTTTCTTGCCATCCTGCTGCCATTACTCTTCTATCAGTTGGTGGAAAATGGCACTTCTGCTTTCCAATTGAGAAATGCAGAAAGCCTGAGTAACAGAAAAAGGCTGTTGAATTATCTTTGTCTCGTATTCAATAGTCAAGGCCATTGCAAGAAATTTTGTTTGGGAGGGGGAGGGGGGGGGGGGTGTCGAGCAATAAATTAACATTACCATCATTTGGACATCAGCTAAACCAGGTAAACGAAATTCTAGATTTCGGCGTGACAATAATATCCGCTCTGAAATCATAATCTCGCTATTCAACGATTGCTGCAAACTTATTAAGATCATATTTAATTATGAAATGCTTTACAAATCGCAATCCTTCTATGCTTGTCAATGCGTATAAAGTAAATGTACGGCGATTATTAGAAAATGTGTCACCAATCTGGAATCCTCATCTAATAAAGAATATCAATGTGTCTTAGAAAGGTCCAGAGAGAGACTCAAGAGCTACTGCATAAGCCGGAGATCTCTGTTATAAAGCTTACCAAGAGTGCCTTATTGCATATCATATAGAAACATTGGAGAGGGATAGAATTAAAAATGACTTGATACTAATGTATAAATTAATCTGTGACCTGGTCGATTTGAAACTAAATTTACTACGTAGCATAGACAAAACTAAAAATATTATGCAAGAAATCTTCTTAAAGCTGATGCCTTTGTCAACACTATCAATGCTTTCGGATTAGGTAAGGTGGAATGCATTGCCAGAATAATGTTTTCTTCGATAAGGTTTCTACATCAAAGCAGTCTTTAAATAATGTGAATATAAATAAGTATTGCACTATCAGTACTGTCTTCAAATGAACATTATCATCTTTTTTTTCATTCATATCTAATCTTGTATTGTTGTATGGCAATGGCTGCATAAATAGCATCCGAAAACGTCCCTGTAATTTACCTGTCAAAATATATTTGACAATGAAACATACATACAAACTGCTTCAGTGAAAATCTAACATGAATAATGAAACATCAAAGAATTTCCAAGAAAGGTACAGCTGGAATATCGGTTAATGTTTTCAGTGGTTTATCAGAAATAAATCACACATTTACTTTGTAAGACTATGAAATTGATAAATGGAATCATCAAAGTAAAAAATAGCGTATCCAGTCACTTTAGTATACTTTAGAAGTCATATTATCCATACAATTTTATTAGTATGGAGTCAGCCCAACGGCTAAAAAGTCGCTCAATCATAGCTACTAGATCATTATTCCACGAGAATAGTTGTACCAAGTGAGATGTATTAATAAAAACAACAAAAATAATAATTATAATAATAATAATTATAATAATAATAATTATAATAATAATAATAATTCCTCCTTTATGTAGCGCCAAAGAACTATGTCCAGGTTATTTACAAGTTTAAACTTACGAAATAGTATAAATTTGATATGACCGTCTGTTACAACGTAGATAAAAAGTAATTATAAAGAATTTTCAACCGAGGAAATAGAAAATGGAAATGACAATGCTGATGTATTGTATATAATCTATAGTCATCTAGATGTTTCTGCTGCCTCATTGCTAGTTAAATATCAATGTGTCTCTTTGGATAATTTTTGATGACTGCGATAGTATGCCTTTTACTGTTACACCATGAAATATATTAAATTAGTGGTTTAATATTGAAGTGTGGAAAATGAATGATTATGAATTAGAACTGAATTTTATAGAAAGAAAGATTGATATTGAGATTCTTAGATTATATTAACTCCGTTTAAGATGATGATTCAGGATAGAAATTTTGATTAAATTTAGATTAAGATTGAAGGCGCGACATAAATCATTCAAAGCCGGTTTCAATTTACTCATCTCCAGGCCCCAACCATCTCGGTAAGTCTCAAAGACGGACTACGGAAGAAGCAGAGATATTTATGGGAGAGTTTCATCTTAGGCTACTATTGTATTTTTGAGTTTCAGAGATACTACAGGTTTGTGTTCTTCCGCCTTACTTTCCATTTATCTGCTGCATTTGTCAATAGCATTAGAAAAATACAAATGTAATTATTGAACAGAAGATAGAAATCAAAAGGAATTAAGCAGATTGGATTGATAGCAAATGAGGACGTAGCTTCTAGTTTAACTCTTCCATAAAACTCTCCGCCTCTTCTGTATTCCGCGTTTAAGAACTGCCGCTGGTTCTCAAAAAGAAGTTATTAATATTCCATGCTTATTTGAAAAGTATATTATCAAATGAATTTTCTAAATTCATGATGCTAATTCATACTTTTCATACATTTTGTCTAGTTTACAATTTGACAAAAAATAGATCTGTTTGTAAAATTTGAACGTTTCTATACATTCATTCATTAATTAGTCGAGTAAAAAAGAGCTTATGAACATCTGAATAAATTATGATGTTTATGATGATGTTCTGTAGTATAAACAGAGATTTCACGTTTTTAGCCTTCGTTTGTTCATCTACAGCATTGAAAAGTAAAATTATATTTAAAATTATGCTGCTAGTATACAATACATTAGATAAATCATAAGTGTGAAGTATATAAATTCGTTTGATAAGGTACACTGTAACAGGTGTTTTACTGGATTTATGGGAATCGCTCGCCGTTTGTCAAGGTCTTTCAGAAGTTTTATTTAAATATTATTTGAAGAGCTGGATATATGAATTTCAATTATCTGATTTTATCCAGATTCAAAACTATTTATCTCGGTTTAAAACTCAAGCGACTTATTACTTTGTATATTTCCGTTCTTTTCACTGACTATCAACAATCTACGGAATGATTGACATAATTCCACATCTTCATTGTTCTCTTTGTTATGCAAATTATTGCACGCACTGATCTGTGCCATCGCTAACAGATTCAGAGGAGTTTGACCACAGAAATCTTAATTTCGAAAAATTGGAGAATAGAGTTGGCAAATGCAAAAAAGCAGTGTTAGAACCAAATGCGGAAAATTGTATTTCATTACAATCATTTGATTTACCGCTAATCGTACTGCCACTGCTCCACTTTTAGATTTGTTAGAAAATGATTACACACCACATAAAAGCAGCTGTTTAGAGCTATTTGACGTAGATTTCGCTGTTTATTCATATGTTGAGAAATGCAAGACCTTTGTAGATATTAGAGAGTTTCTTGATATCGTTTATCAGACTGATTTATTTATGTGAAATAAATTCCCAAATGCACCAAAGATAATTACATGATTAATGTTTACACGGCAATTAATTAAAGATATCGTTCTACTGTTTACTGTTATTTGTTAAATTATTTGTCTATGTGAAAATTGTGTGCTATTGTACAATTTAATCTTTTATGGAAGTTTGGAACAGCTCCACTATTAACAGGACGTGTAATTCAATGTGACAGGGCCAACTTTTCATAGGCCGTGCGGCTCGACTAATCGTAGCCGTGCTGTACTACTGAAGCCGTGCTCATGCATGCTATGCTAAGCTTTTTTGGGAAATCTTGATTCTTAACTGGGAAATAATTCTACAAATATCGTTGCCGTAACAACAAACAGCTTTGACTGCAGCTGCAGTGCTGGGATATGAATCCTTTTGTATGCATCATATCGTATAGATAGATAGATATAGTTTGCAAATAACAAAAGCAAAATTACATGTCATGAAGATAGAGGATAAACATATATCATTTATTCTGCAATTTATGTACTGCATATCTAGAGAGTTGCTTCAATCGTATGTACCTTAATAACTCTCCGAGTTCTCCTTCAACATTTATGAAAGTAGCATCATTTGAATCTCTGTGTCCGTTTTGATCTATATTTTTAATCCCTTTCTGTTTTATTTTCGTTTTTTACTCTTCTTGACGAAACAAAATATATCTTTTCATTTAAAGGTTTTTGGGGCTATGCGCTATAACTGCTAATGTTTACAAGAGGTATCCCCATTGATCTCCCCGTTCCAGCAACGCGGGTAGCTCGTTGCTAGTAATACATAAACACTACTGATTTTATTTTTTAAAGCCTTTGATTTTATTTACATGGTCGATTATAAAACTATATAATCGAGAAAATTGCTGAAATTGTTAATGAATTGAGAATGAAAAGAATTTTCTAATTTTTAAAGTGTACTTTTTACACAACTTATTTTATTTGTTATTCGTAGATGTCACTGTGGCAACACGATATTCTTAATGATGTGATAGAAAGTGTTGAAACGAAAAATTACATCTTTCAAGGTATATATCTCTTTTTTGAATATGTTATACTATGAGAACTTTAGCTAGCAGGATGTGGAAAGAATTCCATTATGCAAATGCAATAATTACATACAGGAATAGAAATAAAAATTCTATCCAAATCCGTTTTGTAAAAAATAGGCAATATATACACTTCAGCAACGCCAGAAAATCATCATACTCATACAACAAATCTGTAGCTGCTGCTAATCTTTTTGAATATGGTTATTCCGACACAGTTGTTGGCATAATTTTCGTAAAAGGATTATCTGTATTACTTCCCCGGTGAGATGTACATACGTTCCAGACAGACCACAACTGTACATATATACAAATATTGATCTAATTTATTAACAAACAGACAATACTATTAATACTAGCAAAGACTGTACTGTAATATCAGGAATATCGTGCTTAAATGGTTATTGAGAGTTTGTACGATAATAGCTTAAATTGTGGATTCCTAACACAAGGTATTATACTTTTTCAGGCTGAGAACGGATCGTTTTATCAAGATGAAGACATTTTTTGTTCTGTTTTCGAATAGAGTTTGCGTCGCGTCTTATTAACAACGCTTCGATATTATGATTTTATTGAAATTTTTACTTTTTCTGCTTTATATCAGTTTAGAACTGATATAATTGCAATAGACATTGCTTGTAAAAATCCATAAATCTTTGAACAGCATTGTTCGTTGATAAAATATTACATGTTTATGATCATTAGCAGATCATGATAAAAAATAAATGCCTCATTTTACTGTTAATGCAAAAATGTTGAATTGCAGCTGAGTACTTACCAATTAAGAGAAACAATATTCAGATATGTATAACAAATTATCTTTGCTCGATATGAATACAATCGAATCGATGTTACCTGTAGAAAGAACCATACATGATGAGTGGGATGTTAAAAATAATAAAAATCAGTACTGAAAACTTGCTTACTATATTATGTTTTAGCATTAAGTAGCTAAACATTATAAGATTAGACACTAGTTAGTTAAGTAACATAAGCTGGCTAAATATTTCGATGCAAATCTTTAAATTGATTATATACTGGGCTATAATACGAACATTCAAAATCGGAAAAATAGCATATATATCCATGATGATTATCACTGTAAGTTTAAAGCCATAGATCGGATGATGATAAGAGAATTAAGCTTACGAGTGTGAGAATGAGGGTTTCATACACATCCATGTGAAGTTCCACAGCTTGCTTTCAAACGTATATCGCTTATATTATAATTTACAACTTACCTAAACATTAACTTTTCAATCTTATCTGGAAATGTATCTTCTTACAGGATATTCATATTGCATCCACTATCGTTGATTGTTGAAACTGAACAATATTTTGAAATAAATTCTGCATTCCTGGGAGACAGGTGTTTTAACAGATTGATATTTTTATCTTCTACAAGCATATTCATTCATAACATGCTGTTATGTTTAAGCCTTTTTCTGCAGGATATCCCTATTTCAGAAACTTAGACTTATTTGATCTATATATAGCATATATAGCTTTTACTATTATTCCAAGAGTAGATAGAGGATTGGATACGATTCTTATTGTTAATAATATAGAGGCATGGTGCCTAAAGTTAGTAAATATATATATGTTGTAGCCTGACATGATATCGATAGGTATTTGTTAACGTAAGCCATTGGAATTGTATTTTTGAATTGCCGAATATCTGATATGCCTTATTTATAGATATTGTTTGTATTACAGACCCCATGTTTACGGTAACTTAGAGCTTGTCACTATGCAGTCCTACAATGGTGTTCCCTTAAGATCACATTTTTACACCAGGAACAGTACTGCACTCTATTATTATATATGACTTGATATTATAGTGCAATCTATCAATTTGAGAAATGTCCTATATATCCTTTGTCTTGCTCCAAGTCTCATTTATTTTATGACGATTTTAGATATGTAAGTGAGACTTTGAGAGTGTCCTTTGCTCAAACCTTTCGAGATGCGTAAAATGTTTTGAAACTGTCCAGGCGGTCGTCTTCATTCAAAATTCGTTTTGCAAATTGGTGCTGTGTAAAAAAAAAACTACAATTGGCTTTATGATCATCAGTTAAAAGCTCTAGAAATGTCGAAAATGTTCTAACTGGAAAATATGTTGTTGTTTCTTGCCTCAACGAACTAACTGGTTCTGGCAAGCTGTTGATCTACGAAATGCTGCAAACTTTTTCATGAGTCAAATTATCGTTTCGGTGGTGATGAGAGTTATCATTCTATTCCTGTTGTCAGTTGCTTTGGTCAGTTTGATCAAAGATCTCTCAATTATAATATTAAATTGGCTATCATATTGATTATATTGAAGATAGATATTTTTAATCGATAATTCAACACCATGTGAGCTCCCGACTATTTAATCTTTCGAAGACGTAAACATTTATTAAAGCTATGAGATCAGACAAGCAGGCGTTGGGCAGAATCCTGCCAACCATCAAAATTCGGCAAATCAAAGTAAGCGGGATTTGGAGCCAGTCAAACATATCCTTAAAAATAAAAACAAAATGATATTTTGTTTTTCAATTAAAAAATTTTAAACAAAAATCATCCATTTCTCACACTTGAAAAAATAATCGAATTAAGATTAACCGTTTGTCATCTCTCAGATGTTGGATGGAGGTGTGAAGTATTCTCATATGTAGCGATTTCTTTAGGTAGATTTTTAAATTATTATTTACGCTCCTACTCTGAGCAAATTTGAAAAGTTTATATACATTTTGCGTCGTTGCTGCTTCTAATTGATAATTTGATCTAAGTAAGTTGCTAAAAATGTATGTTATTGCAAGGATGAGTATGTATGTAATAGTTATTTACGTTATTTTATCTTTTTTTTTTTTAATTATTTTCAATCTCTATAATGTTTACGAATTGAATGTAAGATTCGGTAGCCTCACAAATTAGTATATAGTATAGCTGTAATGCAGATGAGCCACATATTTTACATATAAATTCATCGGTTGGCATGTGAAATGCATCTGTCATTCATATGAGATGATGAAATCCATGCATATATAATCATGCTAATTGATCTATTGAAAAATTGGATTGTCCAGTCGATAAGATGTTAATTGAAATCGCCACTGATATTACAAGGGTGTTGGCACGATGTGAAAAAGTCAATAAAAGAACATAATCTACTCCCTGTAGTATCATATCAGCAACGACTGATTCAAAATCAAATAGACTTGGAATACAAATAGAAATATCTTCCAAAACTATTGCAGCATTGCTAAGCCACCACCATGTGTACCCGAGGATCAAATTCTATGTAATAAATCATTACGAGTTCCTTGCAAAACTATTTGGTCATGGACTGTGGAAGACAACCAGGTCTTCTTGACAGAAAAAAAACAGTCCTAAAAACCATGCAATGGCTCTAGGTTATCCATCAAAGATCGCGAATTAAAATTTTATTCAATTGAGATAAGCATTAGCATGATAGCTATCGATGTGTTATTTGCATAACTGTTTATATGGTGGATGGGTAATATACTGTTGACGGAGTAACCACCTTTAAACATAAGGTGGACAAGAAGACAAAGGACTGTATAGATTTTCTGGATGGATGTTGATTAGGGCCAGCAAAGGCCGTGATTATAACTCGTTTTCAATGTTTGTATCTGCAGTTTCAGAACAGGCTTCAGAATCAAGATGCAGATAAAGTCTTGTATTTGATTGTTTCACTTCGTAGACTGAGAATCTGATGAGCTGTTTTGATGTGATAGCTGTATATTATCTCCGAAATTTGTTTTATGCGCTTATAAAATTTTTAATGCAGTTCTTTGCAATTATCTTCACAGCAATCAAGTTTCTGATAATAAATTTTGCATATGGTTAAATGAAATTGCTTGCATTTGCTTTTTCATTGCAACCTCATTTTTATTGCCATTGGTTGTGAAGCACCAAAAGTGTTTAGGGTGGTCGAAGGTCGAATTTACATTCCTTTCCTTTCAGAGAAAATTTGTATATCCTTGTTTTATAATCAGAACATAGACCTAAATAAGGTTTACTTTGCCTTGTAAGGTATTACCGTAAATAATTAACAGTTGATGATTCTTTTCTTGATAAGGTTTTATCATTTATATACACTTTATGACGTCTTTTGTGTTGAGAGTCATAATACTAGCGTATCGAGTTCTCTGCGATTGCAAAATCAATGAGATCATCTAATTTCAAGAATGTTTGCTGTTCCACATGAAGTGATTTCAGGGACTCAAATCTAAATATATATAGAGTTAAAACTATCCTTTGTGTTTTTGCAATAGAACTGTATCTCTCTTTTACATATTTTTGAGTGTTACTAGCAAGAAAAGTCAGTCGTAAAGATAATGACATCATCCGTTGTTGGTAACAAACTCATCTACGGTGGCATAAGACTTTTGATTGAGCTTAAATCCTTAAATTCAACACACGTCCACATATGCATTCATGTTGATAGCTTGATTTTTATCAATCTCAGTCGCCTTAAGCCCTGATCAAATGACTTTTTTTAATTCGCCAACATTCATTGGATTTTGTTGAGTTCATTTTCGTCAACATCTTGAGGGTGGCCAAATGATTTTTATTTTTCGCCAACATTCATCGGATTTTGTTGAGTTCATTTTCGTCAACAGCAGATGGTTATTTGAGGCTTGGAAGCTAGTCAATCGAGCTCACCAATCCTGAGACAGGCTACGTCATTGTTGACCAATCAGAGGAAAGTTCATATTTTCAACAAAACTCAACAATGTTGAGGAAATACAAAGTCATTTGGCCACTTCGCCAACATCGGTAGAGAACAATGGAACTCAACAAAATCTGATGAATGTTGAGGAAATTTTTGAATGGATTCAAAATCGAAATTCAACATCAGCCAACAGAATCTGAAAAGGTGAGGGTGGCCAAATGACATTTTATTTTCTCAACATTCATCGGATTTTGTTGAATTCAACAAAGGTTTTGAAAAAAAAAAGTCATTGTCATCGTTCCTTAGCTTCTATTTGTGTTTGCAATGTTTCATTCTGATTGGTTGCATTCATCGTATTTTCTAGTATTTCAATAGTAATAATTTGTGTTTTGTATCATGTAGAATTTCTTCCTGTCTGTTTGTGGTGAAGTTTTGTGTTAAACTCATTCAATTCGTTTGTCGCCTAGCCATCGTCACATCAACACTTCGCTTAAGCTTAACATGCATCGACTTCCAGTTAAGCTACCTCCTAGTTTAAAAGTATTTTCATAACATGATCTTTGTGTTACTGTTCTTTAGTTTCTCGTTAGTATTGATTATGTTATGATGCAGCTTCTGTCAACGGCTATCCAGATGATTTTTTCGCCTCCCAAATTGATTTTTTTAAAGGAGTTTGATGTATTCATCTTAATATCGCCTTCGTTGAAGTTATTCCTTCAGACAGTCAATTAGGATATTGAGTTATCAGACCCAAGCGTTAACATTTGGTCCGTCTAACTAGCCGTTCAACTAGTTCCGTTTTATCGCAAGCAATTAGGTTTTTATTAATTTTCAATAAACTTTGCATTGATTTATTCTTTAAATTTGGACTGCTAGAGATGTAAAATATCTTTCAAAAATATCACAAATGTTTTCTGCGTTCTCATTGGTCGAAAGGGCATGCATGAATTCCTAGCGTAAAACATGGCCTAAAAAAACAGGGAAAACAGGCTACTTCAATAATTTTATCAGTGATAAAATACAGAAGTTATAAATTTCCGATAACAATCCAATAAATATCTCCATTATGACAACAGTTTACAAAACATCATTCAGCTCAAAATGTTTATAAGTAGTCTTGAAAAAGCGTGGTAAATGAGTTATTGGCCATTCAGCATCCAAAATAAAAACACAGGTTGTAAGACAGTTGTACCTCGCTGTTTCAGGGTAAGCCTAAAATCAAAATAACAATCAGTAATCTACATTAAATTCCTAGAGAAAGTTTATACTACACACGTTCTTGTTAATGTCTTTCTTGTTGTGGGATTGACTTTATTTGGTTTATGAATTCATATTAAATTTTAAATTGTGAATTGAAACTTCCTTGTCGAGTAAGATTCGGAAAATAGTATTTTAGAAAAGGGTTACCACACGCTTGAAAATGTTTGTATTTATATTTACTAATATCGAAATAGTTGGGGAGACCCTCAGAAAGCTAAAAATTACTTGGTCGGAGATGGTGATTTTTTAGCACATCACTCGTGTCACACCCTTTACTTATCAAGTAATTAAGAATACAAACATGTCAAGTATGTGGCAACCCTTCAATACAATGATGCAAAAATTTTTGTCTTCAATATATTAAAATTTGACATTAATAGGGGTTAAAAAGGCCTATATAAATTAATGGAGGAAACGCCAAAAAAATTACAGTACAAATGCTTAAAGCATATTTGGAAAAACTTTTTCTGACTCGTTTTAGATTTCTGTGGAGGTAACTATTTGAATGATTTTAATCTATATATTTAGAAAGTTAAATCTTCATCAATCCCTTAAAACTACAGTTGAATACGATCAATAAATTAACGTGTCTCCCATTGTGAAAAAGGAACACTCGTCAGTATGATGTCAATCTCTCAATCTAAAACAAATTCACCTGAGAGGTGTCACTTCGGTTGATTTCGTAATTCGAAAGTTTTAACTCGCGGAATCACTTTGTGGAACGGTAACTGTTTTATAGACACATTAATTTGTTATCAAAATATTAATTATTACTACGTTCACCATTATTTAGATTACAGAACTTTCGGACAAGACTTTTTGTTCCCATTTGTAATTTACTTCAGGTATTCGGCAGTCTTTAATTGATTGAAAACAGTATTATGAAGTCTTGGACGAAGGTTCAGGCCACAAAGAATGTTTTAGCATGAGCGATCACGTGTGAATCCAGAGAGTATAATTGACTAAAAATCACAGGTCAGATTTTTGATTCTTTGATGGTGCTATTTCTTCTCTTTCCTATTCTTCTTTGAGAAAACAGTGTTGTGAGAAGATGAAATTCGTTATCAGACACGTCATATGTTTCCTAGTAGATTAAGTAGCACTACCATTTTTATATAATAAATATATATGATTTGACACTGGACTGAAAGAGTCTTTTTAATTTTACCAATGAACTACTGTACATTGATACCGCGGAAACAATTGACTAAAACATCTAATCGATTGCCCATCGTTCTGAACCCCTCAGATGACGTAGCCTCCAAATAGTTTATCATCTACCGATCACTGTCTGACACTACCCAGATTTGTTCTTGAAAGTGGTTAATCTCAACATATTTGCCAATTTTCTATTGTTCTCTTTGATGTTGCGAAACTGCTGGCAAAATAAAGCCTGAGTGATGCAGATTCAAAAGTTATAATTTATGAATATATATAGCGAGAATAATACCAATTAAAGTGCACATGACATGAAAAAAAATTTACACGGATTCAAAGTAGTTGAAACTAAATGGAGGAGAATGGTGATAATTATTTCTTAGCTTTAACTCGTATATAAGCGGAGATAGCTCATATTGAATCATCTTATTTTTAGGAAGTCATTTTTTTCAAATTCGGAATGCTATAGTCCCAATGACAAAAGGGCTTACTATAGAAAAAAGGCAAACTGAAAACTTGAAAAAATCTCACCTCCTTTCACTCAGAATCAAACGTTTCTAACGTCCAAAACAGTTGGATGTCTACACCTTTGAGACACTTCTTTTGCTTGAAACGAGTATATATTTAACAGCGAAACATATGAGATTCAAGGAAATGAACTAGTTGAAATAGCATTTTTGTGTAGACTCAGAAGGCTCAGACACTTGACAAACACTTGTCATGAATGTAGATGATGTGTATATTATTCATTGGGTGCACAGTCCACACTGGAGGCCACGTAGGATTATGGACACATTTTTACAGAGAAAAGTAAATCCAACAGCTAAAAATCTTTGTATTTCATGTATTTTCTAATAAATCAAATTCATTTCAAGCAGCAAATGTGTCTTACGGGAATGGGCATAGCTGAGTTGAACATCTGATGCTTTTTATTCTGCAAGAAAGAAGATACGAGTTTATATAATTCTGACTTCACCTTTTTCTCTTGTCATTCTGTCGGTCGTTCCGCGTTTTGAGAACAGTGAATGTTCGAAAATAGGGTATATTTAAAATTAAATATTTAAAATTAAATATCTCCGTTTTCCGCGTTCCAGTTACAAAATACATATCATTATTCTTCATCAGTGTGATCTTCAGCTACTTGAAGCTGTGTTGAAATATTTGGTTGGATGTGCACTTTGATCAAGTAGAACCTGGTTTATTGATGCAAAATTGAATTTTCTTTCCGATAACATATACATTAAGTGTCTACTTTGTGCTGTTGTGAACACATCGAAATTAGTTTTACTGTAACCATAATAATGACCCTCAATTAAAGTTTTGTCACAAAACTGGTTGTCTTATTTATGAAATGCTGCCAGGCAGATCATGCAAACACTCAGAACGCTTGTGGATTCTTTTAAAACACGATATTTTGTTCAATTTCCAGGTACTGTAGTTGGATTTAGTAATTTCCTCTGCTTACTCAAACTTTTTATAATCGTAACTTTTTAATTTGCATTCCTATACCTGATGATGCGATGACAATATTATTTGACAAAGCGTTGTGAAATTCCAATGTTTATTACTAAAGGGTTATCACATACTTGCCATGTTTGTATTCATATTTACTAAACGAGAAAATGTTGGGAGACACGAGTGAAGCGCTAAAAAATCACGAGCTCCGAGCGAGTGATTTTTAGCTTCCCGAGTGTCTCCCAACATTTTCGAGTTTAGTAAATATGAATACAAACATTTGCAAGCATGTGGTAACCCCAGTGTTGTAAATACTCGTTACTAAAGTAACGCGTTACTCGTTACTCGTTACTTTTTGAGTAATTTTAGAAGTAATTAGTTACTTTTTTGAGAAAAGTAATAAGTAATCTAATTGATTAGTTTTTGAAGTAACGAGTATTATTTGAGAGAAAGTAATTGAGATTACTTTTTAAATTACTTTTATGATTATAAAATATTTGCTTTGTTGTCTTGTGAAAATTTTAAAAGGCGTTGCAGTCACCAAGTTCCGCTTTTTATTGTTCTTTCTGCGATGCAATCTCACATTATTTGCAGCTTTCACGAGAGCTATTCAAACCAGGTGAATTGTGTGATATATGACTAATAAACCCTATCCCATAACCTATTTTTCTCTGTTCTGACATTGTTCTGTTGATCAATAGATTCAATAGTTTTTCACTTTTTATTTTAGTGAGTTTCGAATATTGAAAAGATGATGTAAAATTTATGGCTATATGAATAGATTGATCCGACAAAAATAAACCATTTTGATAAGTCAAATGAAACCATTTCTTTGGCATCTTTATTAAAAAGTTTTCAACGTCAATTTATTTTCTGCTGCAGTCACCAGTATTAAATTAATATTATTAAATCGATCGTTCCCCTTCGTAAAAAAACAAGATGGCCGCCATGATTGTCAAAACGAGACATGTCATTATCGAAAGGGAGGCAGTATCTTTTGTTTCACAAGTTGAAGTAATCGTGAAGTAATTAGTATTTAATTACTTTTTTGGGAAAGTAATTAGTAATTGTAATCAATTACTTTTTAGGCTGAAGTAATTAGTAATGTAATTTGTTACTTTTGAGGAAAAGTAATTTGTAATGTAATATATTACTTTTCAAAAGTAATTCTCACATCACTGGGTAACCCTTTTTAAAATAAAACAAATGTCAGAATCTCATTCGACGGCGAATTTTCAATTCATGAATTCACAATTTAAAATTCAATTTCAATTCATAAACCAAGCATAAAGAGAATCCCACAACAAGATAAATTTTGTCGAATAAAAAAAGACATATACAAGAACGTCTGTAATATAAGTGGTACAATAGTTCTTTAGCAAATTAATGCAGTAATTGTTATTTAAATTTTAAGTTTACCTTGAAACGGCGTAGCCTATAATTGTCTTTCATTCTGTGTTTTTATTTTGCATGTTACACGACCAATAACTCATTTACCACGCTTTTCAATAAATAAAAACATCTTGAGCTAAATGTCGTTTTGTAAATCGTAGCCATTATTGAGATATTTATTGGATTGTTATCAAAAAGTTATAAATTCTGTATTTTATCACAGATCAAACTTTTTGAAGCTAGCGGTTTTCCCCGGTTTTCGGAGCCATGTTTTACCCTAGGATTTCATGCAAGCTCTTTCGACCAATCAGATCGCAGAAAACCTTCGTGATATTTTAGAATTTTATTTCACATTCAACACCCGCAATGTATTTCCAATTTAAAATGCTATTCGAATATAATATTCATATATCTATATGTGTTCTTCGATTTTCCTCATTTTAATCCTTTACTAGATATGAATTTGCCTGGATTTTCCCCCCAATTATTGCAAGGATATATTTTCCATGCAAACTTAACATCCCCATGCAACATCTTATTTATCATATTTATCCCCTTTAAAGTGCAGTGTCTCGTTGTGAATAGTGAAGATTCTTTGTTTTAATAACAATGTTTGCTGCTTCTATCCAACTTGTGATGGAGACAATAGTTTTCGTTTTCTTTTACATTCTTTACATCTTTCTCAAGGTTCAATGTTAACCTCACCCCCATTTCCAATGCATAATTCAAAGTTCTAAAAGAATAAATCAACGGTATGATGTAATGAGTAATTAACGGTATGATGTTATAATTTGATGAAAGATGATATTTGGATTTTGTTAAAGGGAAAATTTCAAATGGAATTGGTATCAACAAATAAAACTTGTACTTTTGATTAGAGGTAGTTAACATGATGAGGATGGTGAGTTGAGGCTGCATAATCAGATTTAGAATCGAAGAATATCACTTTCAGCTTTAGACCAATAATGGTTAATTCCATTGGTTCATTTTCCAGCTTTGAATGCAAACAGATCGTAGCCTAGAAATATTTCTGATATTAATCAAAGTCAATTGTGACAGTATGTCTATCATAAAATAAGAATTTTAGCGTCCATATATATATTGTGTAAAAAATTTTGGAAAAGAATTGGAGGATGTTTAATAACGTTTTACAGCTGCATATAATCAGACTGTAAGTGAAGGGATATAATGCTACCATTTCTTTGTATTAAATAACGTTATAGAAGTAAATTTAAATACCTGTTCAATTTTTTTATTGTAGTTTAACATTGCAAAAAAATTAAATATTTAGGCTACTTGCTAATTTGCGCCTCATTTGCTAATGGAAAACTGGCCAATGTGGCTGATTTTTGGCGTTGATACAGTAGATTGAAAACCATTATTATGATCGCCCATTCTCTTCTAAATTTATTTGTGCAGGGAGTGATTGAATGCTTATAGGCTGAAACATATCACAATAACCTCAACAAAGAGATACATTTTCTTCCTACAGCAAGTATTATAGAAGCATTTAATAACTAACTGCATATGTGGTTATCTCCTCTGCACAGCAACCACAGTTGAACTTCCATGTTGTTGTTTTGAATTCGATATATCCAAATGGACAGATAAAATCCGGTGTATGACAATGCTTAAAAAATGGTTGATCTGATACTGAAAATAAAAAACATTTCATTGGATATTGATACATCTTCCATATCTTATTATACAATCACAGAACAAATGATACAAGCAGCCAAACTGAATCCATTCAGGATTCTAAACAAACTAACCTCAATTTCAATGTGTAAAAGCGCGGCAAATACAAAAGTTAGATAGCGACAATAATGATAATTTGGCCCTTTAAACACTTTTAATTGATTAATTTCGTATTAAAATAATGTATTATCGTTTTACTCAGCTATAAAATGCATCTAGACTTTGTGCTGTTTCAACTAAAATGAAGTTTAATTTCGAAATTATATACAGTTTTATGGTCGAGTAGTTAGCGACAAAGAATTCTAAATATATATACAACGTAAGGCAATAAAGTATCGATGCATATTTATATTAGAAATTGGCATAATCATGCCTCCTTGTTGGGAAAATTTAAATATCATTATCAGGCTCAGCAAAGTTAGTTATTACTTTAAAACATTATATAAAATATAAAGTCAGAAATGACACAATCATGTTTGCTATACTGATAGCTTCACGCCAAGGCAGTTACCAGGCTATCTATTCAATAAAATTATTCACTATATATATCCAGGATACATACAGTCAGAGTGCCGTTATTTTAATTATGCTATTGTTTACTCGTCACGAATGACAGATATCTATATTTAGTGATTCCGGTGATAATTTTTGACTATAGGTTTTTAAATGAATTATGTCTATATTTTGATACATTTTTTTCGCATCTACAGGTATGCTCTTCTCAGATATTCGAACCCAGTCGCAGGGTGGTAGCTATCCGAAACTCTGAATTTGAATGGAAAAGTCCAAGTGGAGCTGATGGTATAGCTTGCTCCAGATTCTTTTGATTGAATAGCTCTCTACCAAGCCATGCCCTTTTGTGACGAGACAGTCTCTAGCCGAGCTTTTTGCTTCTGAAGGACTAAAGCAGCATCAAGGTCTTTCTGTTTGAATGGTTGTGTCAGCTCTACCAAGTTTGCTTGCGTATTTTGCTCCCACAATGAAGTGCACTCTTCAAATTTTGGTACAGTATAGTCCTGTGAAGGGCTGCAGAAAGGAGATATTTGACCAAAGATGAAGAGTTTATTACTGATGATTAAAAGCAGGAAGATCGATGTCTGAAGCTGAGCGTACAGCAATACCACCTGGTCATATAGGTAAACTAGCTTGTTGCTACTTTTCGTTGTCCAATTTCATATTCAAGATTGACTCAAGATCTTATTTGCAAGCAGAGTCCCAATTTTGAAGAAGATCGTTCCCGAAGCATGGTGAGCATCTAAGGATGTGTAGAAGCCTCGTAGTTGAGAAACAATGTTGGAGGAGGTAGAGTGCGTGGTGGGAGTCCAGGAGAGTAAGTCTGGGGTTCATTATTCTTACTTCTTCGATTTTAAGGTTGAGTATGGTTTCTAATTGGTCCACCAAGTAGCTTCAACTCATCAATTGGCAATCGGAGTGCTTCTATAGCCATTCAATGAGTCTTCTTTGTCGATTTCAGCTTTTGAAATAACTTCACACTTAGACTTGTTGAGGAATAGCCCAATTTGAGAACCCATAGTTTCTATGATCTGTAGGTCTTTGATGACTGTTTCCTTTGGCCTAGCTATTGTTCCATCGTCTAGATACCATATGCACAATGGGCTCATTAGTGAGTCAATGATTGGTTGAATGATGGGGCTAAAAAGAAGTAGTCCTAGTGGATCTGCTTGTTGGATACCATCTGCGGAATGGAAGATGTGGTTTTGTCAAAAAAATAATAATGATGACTGTGCATACGATTGATGTAAATAATTTTATATTTCTGGAAAGTGTTGATAGACGTTTTCCAAAAGTTTGTCTCTATGTACAGAATTGAAGGAATTTGATATATCGATTTTGACTAGGATGTTTTCTTGGTTCTAGTTATTTATTACTCTTGCTGTTGCATGAACTGCCGATTCACATCCAAGAGGTGTTGCCACTCCAAGCTGGTTTGGATGAAAGAACTCTGTAGCTTTTCCTTTAGTGTAATCAGCATAGATTTTGGAACTCAGATGTCTAAGGGTGTTTCCAACTGCTATTGGTCGAAGGTCTCCATTGACTTTATTGAATGCAAGTAGCTTTGCACAAAAGAAAAATGGCAGAATTTATTGTGGGATGTTTCCATTGCCAATGTTGTTTATAAAAGACGTTAATGATAGTAGAAGTTTGTTACTTGTTTCTTTGGCACTTGAGTTCAAGAGGTCTTTTAGGTGTTGTGTTTTAATAATTCTCTGTGAAGCAGAGATTGCATTTTTCCGTTTTGTTGATTGTTTTCTTTTAAGTGCCATATATGCTTGGAGAGTTCTGTAGAAATGGTGTTTTTTTGAATTTCGTGGAGTTAATCCCTTGATATACCTATACGATATATCTTGATACTCCATTCATTTGTTACATTTTATGATGGCTTTCATGAAAGTATTATCAACACTTCTCAATTTTGAACTTTTTTTCTTTACTTGCATCAATTGCTATAAAAGTATCATTTGCCAGTTATCTGTTTTTAATTGTCCAGGCATCAAATATTACTTCCATTCAAATCCAATGTCCAGTGTCGCAATTGAAAGAGTCGAACTACTGATCTATATCTTCCTATGATCTTAATCATTAATCTTCCTGAATTTCATCGTGACTAATCAGAGGTGGACTTTGACTATCATTGTCATCCTAATTACTTCCAATTAAATCATTACTCAGCCGCAAGCCTGCATACATTTCCATTGGTGCAGAAGCTCCAATTGCTAGATTTGCAATTATTTTTCTCTCCTGAGGGTGAAATATTAGTAAACTGGGAATGGCGATGTTGAGATATTGTTTAAGCAGAGCATATACTGATACTTTCATGGGTTTCAATTTCTCCCAACTGGAGGCATTCTCAATATTGTAGAATCATTTCAGCTCTATATGATACATTCGAATGAGGGGATCTGGAAAAGCCCATGAAATCTAGAAAGTAGTGGAAATGCACATTCAAATTATTTGGAAATGATAGCTAATATCTCCTACCTTCCATGAGCCTCGTCAGTTACAGCAAAAGTAAATATTACATATGTTTAGTATTCAATTTCAAGCAAGAAATATCTTGATCAGATGACATATTTATAAGGTGATCTAGCCTCCAATAAAATACAAACTCCAATAGATCACCATGACATAAATCAATGTATAAACGAAACATTTTTTATTAATCGTCTTATCAACTGTCTGTCTTTCGATTGTAAGTTCATGAAAAATGAGACATCTCAAATTCATGAAAAGCCGTTAAGTGTCCATAAACGTTTCATGATCTTACACAGGAAAAGTGAAAGATTCTAGTTTTTACCCTGAGCTTCTTTAATCAAAGTTCCAATTAATTGCCTATTTGGACAATTGATTGACAGCATCAAAATACACAATACATTACTAATGTCAGATATATAGCAATACAGTGAAGTGTGTGTTTAATAGTGTAAAATGGAATTGTAAAATTTGTCATCTAATAACAAAAGAGTCATATAGAAGATTAAATTCAGTACTGACTAATAACTCCCGAACTTTCCTATTGATCACTTTAATAGGCACGTTGTTGCTCCACATTGTGACCACTTTACACATGCTTTGATTAAAATGATGATAATTTTCAAAGGTTCCCATAGTAGTTTTCGTAATTTTTGTTAATTAAGTATGTGATAGTCACAGTTAATTATGTGTATAATTTACTGTACGTACTACGTCATGCACTCTGGTCATCAGAGGTGTAACAAATGTTAGGATAATTGGTTCATGATTTTCGTTGACAATGTCTTTTTAATTTTTTTATACAAGGAATCAAGGTTTGAACGTCAGTGATTCTTGTACTGATTTCAGCAAAGATTTTCTAATAATTTTTCAACAAAATTGGTTTTTCTGCAAAGTTCAGTATATAAATTGTGTCCTTCACTGCTCCCTGAGCATTTGGAACGATCACCCGATCATAAGATCCAAATCATTTGAGCAATTTGATTTAAGCTCCAACATGAATTTGTTTTATTGTCAATACATGTGATAGGCCCCTTTATTGAATTAAGAAAGTATGTCATTTTGACAGCATCGCAAATAAGTTTGTAGTTCAAGGTCCGTTATAGAATATGCAAGGAATTAATTGTGGTGTACGGTTCCATTCAATTAGTATTATGTAAAAACATGGCTATTCGGTATCTCTCAATTTCTCGGTTCATTTTCTTCAAGTTCATTTTGTAACGGCATTTTGTGTTTTCGAGCCGCTTGTTGGGTTTTTGAAAAGAACCGTGGTACCATTTTCAGTGTTTTTCTACTTTGTATCTTGATGACATCTTTACGTTTTGTATACATAGTACTTGCTTTTGGTTGAGATTTGTTTTGTATTTAAAACAAGTAGAGTCTCATTTCTATGCTCTCCATAGAGAGTAAGAAAGCCGTCAACATCGCCCGATATCAAGTTACAATGAATTTCAACTTTGAATATGGAAAGCTTTCCTTCAACTTTGGCGATAAACATATCTATGCACTATTTGCAGTCTACCTGAGGAACATGCATTTAGAATTGCATGCATCAGTATTGCTGTACAATTTAAACTTGTGAACTCATGTAATGGGTTTTAGTAATGCCTTAGCTTTCTCAAACTCCATCTAAAATAATAATTTGGCATTGTTTGTTATATACATAATGAGGCCTTGAGAGTTTGTAGAGAAAGGTGTAGCGAATGCTGGGTATAAAAGGTATATATAATGTTTAAAATATTGTGTGACAGGTGGACTTCCATATAGGCTACTCAGTAGAAACTGGAAATTCTGGAAGGGACGAACATTTTTAAAGAGGGCGTATGTACCATCAAGTGTTTGAAATTATTAAACATATTTGATTACAATTCACATCTACGTCATGTTCTTAATATACTTTAAAATGCAATCACCACATTATCAATGAATGAATATATAATATTTCAATCATAAATATATGAAAATATAAATCTAACTTGAGTCACCCCTTAGCGCCACTGTTTGCATATTTGGGGGACATATTTTGTTCACTTTTGTATATTACATATTAAAATATTGATATTAAGAGTTTGTAGGAAGGAAAAAGTTTCTTTGGAATAATATATTCATTATTTGCTTTTCTAGTAGCCTTGAAACGCTCTGCATGAAAAATTTCCCAGTAACCCCTTGCAATGAGATAGGGCGTCATACTTTTTGAGAAAGGTAGAAATGATGCATATTGGGTTGATATGAAGTAAAGAAAACTGTGGTTAAGGAGAGGCCTAACAAAGACTGTTTTCAAGCTTATCTAAATGTGAGTTTGATATGAGAATGATTGTTAATAAAGTTGTGGAGCCAGCCTTGCGCTAGACTTGTCTACTGCTTACTCTATATGATTTGGGTTTTATGAAAAGAAAATTAATGATTACAAAAGTTCACTAGTCGAGACCTTATATTCAGATACAAACCAGATTCCCGAAAAAATTCAAGATGTAATAATTAAAGCAACATAAATTCAACTTATATTTTTAAACTTACATTCCCAGAGACCTAGCATTCAACAGAAGCCAAAATTATACGAAGACAGCATCAACAGAATTGGAATGAATGAATTTACTTCTTTGATTACTTGAATAAACAATGCACCGCAGTGGCTAAAGTTCCTTGTGCAGATCATTCATTCACAGGGTTCCTAATCTATCACTCGTTATGTTCATTATAATTCTGCTGTAAAACATTTATTATCCTCGCAATTATTCAAGACTATTTAGGAGTAGATGTATTCAGAAAAGATTGAAATAAAAACTTTTAAAAAATATTTGGAATTTTTGTATTGTTCGGAGTTCTATAAAACGTGTAAACTACTTAAATATATATTGAGTAAAATACGAGATTGCAGTTGAAAACATAAGCCTAAATATGATTATCAAACAAACAGTTCACACCCTTCGAGGCAGCTGGTAATTTACTGATGTTTTCTCGTTTTCTCCTTACGTGCAATTCGCCAAGCTATGAGACCATAGTTCACGGAAAGTGTGAACTATTTGGGAAGCAATCAACAAGCCATATATTTCTGATTGTTTGGTACGCTTCTTAAGAGCATTTGTTGATCTCAAAACACATGATCAACTATGTAATTCTCCTCTATTTGTAATGTCAACAGAAGACAGCCAAGATGAGAGTTGCTTGGCACGTTGATTTTTAATTTTCAAAGCTGCAGCCAGTGATTTTGAAAATATGGTTTCATAGGTTTTTGTGTTGGTTGGTTTTACCGCTTTACTGTCGTGAGATAGCTTCATAGGCATTAACATATCAGATTACTAGAATTATTTGTAAAATAAAACCTTGGTATGTTCTAAACAACCATAGCATATATACATCTAACAATAGTTGAAATTGCCATTGTTCGTATTCTTTTAGTAACTTATTACAATTTAAAATGAAATATCAATTTTAAAAAGGGTAATAAATGTATGTTACGGTATCTATCGACCTCAAACTGAACGTGATTATTTCTGGTTATGGATGTTCCAGATCTACTAACTTTAAATTGATACATTGATAAATTGATCTAATGTTATCACTTAATATGTTAACTTCATTACTTAATATTTAAGATTAATTTTATTTGAATAAACACACCACCATTCTTGACCTGTGCCACATGCATGTAAGGGGAATGTAACTTTTCACAAATAAAGTGATGCATTCATTGAAAAAATATCAGAATGACCAATTGCAGCTTAGCATGTGATCCCTTGCGTGGTGATTGGTCTATTTCATAATGCGTGAAATAATTAGTAACGTCTTTGGGGATTGGTACGTGTTAAAAATGATTCGCATATCACGGGGCACATCGGTTCACATTTAGATTACACCACACCAGCTTTTCTCAAGTTGTTATAAATTAGATAGCACAGCGTTGCTAGTGCATCATTTCATTCGCAGAAATTTTACATGGCCCAGATGTAGTGTGGAGACATAGTGCCCTTGAGAAGCTGGTCTTGCACCATTTAGGCTACCTAAGAAATTTTCTTTTATCACTTTTCAGCTGTCAGTAGATTCAATAACAACAATGCTCAATATTGTAAACAAATACCTTCACATGCAGTTATCCAGCATCTGGTAGATTTTGAGGTATCACCAACACAATCTTTCCCAGCAATTGTAGGTGATGGGGCGCTGCAGGTTCTGTTCATAACTTTTGTCCCTACGCCACAGATTGAAGAACATTTTTCTGCTGACTGCCATTCTGACCATCCTCCATCGATAACTATACAAAAAAATTAAAAATAATCAAATTAATAATAATAATAATAATAATAATAATAATAATAATAATAATAATAATAATAATAATAATAATAATAATAATAATAATAATAATAATAATAATAATAATAATAATAATAATAATAATAATAATAATAATAATAATAATAATAATAATAATAATAATAATAATAATAATAATAATAATAATAATAATAATAATAATAATAATAATAATAATAATAATAATAATAATAATAATAATAATAATAATAATAATAATAATAATAATAATAATAATAATAATAATAATAATAATAATAATAATAATAATAATAATAATAATAATAATAATAATAATAATAATAATAATAATAATAATAATAATAATAATAATAATAATAATAATAATAATAATAATAATAATAATAATAATAATAATAATAATAATAATAATAATAATAATAAAAATAATGAAATAGGTTGCAAGTACTTACCAACGGGACCGTTGTAACAATCATTCTATGGACAAAGAGAATAAAAACATTTTAATACTTTGGCAATATTATTAGCAAGGTAAAAGATTTTTCTAAATCTGACGTTGAGTCGAATAACAAACGTTTTTCTCTATGACACTTTTACTTAATCTCATGATATATTTTTGCAGAATCGCTAAGTTATTAATTTTAGCGATCAATTAATAACTTGCGAGAATACCATCTACAAGAAAACGAGTGGAGATCGATATTAATCGTAATGGATATTATCTTTTAGTAAAAGTAATTAACTTCCTGAAATATTCAATAACTTCTTTCTATGATTGTTCGTAGCACATTGACTTCCAATATGAGCCGTCAAGTGCTACTGTTTATTTATACACTTATTTTATCTACCTGTCCAATGGTGCTTAAACTAGACTCCACTAGTAAAATTTCCAGTTAGTTCTTCTATTGTCCTTCTGTCTAGACTCAATATAGTCACATGCAAATTCTAGTTTCCATAGTGATCTGAAGCGAATTGGTTTTGTGATTTTTAAAGATATTTCAAAACATATATAATTGAGTAATTGAGAAAACCTTGAATGGCCTAGTTTAGAATGTGGAGATCAACTATCGATTTTTACAAATCCAAATATAGAGGCTTATAATAACTAGTGTTACTTTACGGCTATGTGATTTAAAAGTAAAAACTATACAATCAATTCACATTTTAAATTATTATAAAATAAATTTCTATGGTTCGTCATGCATTCTAAAAAACCCTACTCGTAGTCCTCTGTAACCTTAGCAGAATGGTGCATCGATATTCATTATTCTTTAAGAATTTCCTTTCAAATTAGGCAAGTTTATATAGGACAAATACTATTCATCTCAAATACTTCATAACATTTGCCTGCATAAAAATTTTTTAACTCAATAGTAACAAATTTACTATCACCTCCAATTTGTTGAATAACGCATCTCCTTCAGCATGTCGATTCCTAGATCTGACAAATCTGCCATTTAATCTTTTCCGGAGTTCACAATTCGGATTTTTGTTTCTGTTGAATACCACTGTGTGACAGTTTGTCTTTCGTTGACACTTAAGGGAACATTGAATCAATGAAAGAGCTTTAGTGAAAATCATATGTTCTGTTTCTGTAAAATCACCACCTCTCTCAAATAAAACTCTGGTTTCAAATTCCTGTGTAGTATTATACAAGCATGTTCTATCTGATGACGTGACAGAAAAGGTTGAATCAGAAACCAATAACATCGTTGTCAGTACAATTAGAAGGAATCTAATATAGAATATTATTAACAGGATAGCCATGACAAATACTTTTGTAAGTGGAAATGAAATGACCACAACGAGAAATCAAACAGACAAAATAAAAACACAGGTGACTATATAAACCGGTTCCAAAAAATGTTATGTTGTGCTATATTAATTGATGACTATTGTAATTTTTTTCTATTGTTTGTCGATTTATTGCCACCAGTAAAACTTTATCAAGCCAAAAGCATTGAATAGAAACATCTGTCACCTTCGTGCTCGTTGAAACTACTAGGTGATGATTGTCGTATTGATGGAGCTTCATACCAACAAATGAGTTATAAATATCTAAAATTCAGGAAGGCACAATCAACTGAAACCTACTATTCCCATTACCATTTTCTAGTATAGGTTTAACAATAGCATATCAACATATAGAAGAAAGTAACCTATTAAGTTGAAAATATGCATGGCAAGCTTATCAGAGGTACCAAAATCTCCTGTTCTCAAACTCTTCTTAATTATTCAAGGAGTTAAAACATTTCCTGAATAACTATATCTTCCTGTATTCTGAAGGTGCAAACTAATCTTTCTCAAATGTCATAATGATACAAGAGGCTATGTATCACAGTATACATCACAGTCCCTATAGAATCTTTACAAGTACTATACTATAAATTACTATAAAAACAAGTATACATTGGTATATTTGAAAATCAGAATCTCTTCTCATACTTGGAGTTTCTTGATATATAGTGCTTGTCCATGACTTGGTTTATCCTAAGTGATGCAATTTATGTAAATGATTACTGTTTAACATATATTGTTTAGGACTGGTGTTGTATAGTCTTTTCACATTACTATTTCTGTAAAACATTTCTGTAAACGTTTTCCTTCAAATTTCACAAACAATTAATCTTGTTCTTGCACCTGTAAGCTATAAAAAGCTTTTAAATGCTATTCGCTGATGCATTAGAGTCTGATAATTACAATGGCGTAGTTCTATTTCAGGTTTGGATCTTTCTATTTGGTGCAAAATGCCATCAAAGATTTATTTCAGTCCAAATCTCCGTTTTAAAAAGAATAATAGACCAGATCTAGCTTGAAGACTATTTATCAAGATCGCGTTTGAAATTTTTGAGAGGGAAGTGTTAGGCTTTGTTACCCGAAATCATTTTCAGCATAAAATTATAATTCAACGCATGCATATAGTTATTTCGTACTCTTATGGATGCCAAGTAATGCTCATTGAACAGTCATCTCAACACCAATTGCTTTATTAAGGCTTTGATTTTGTTCCCATAAAACAAACACTGTAAACATAATCATTTTTGGAGAATAGAAGTAATATATATAAAATCATCACTGTCATCACTGAAATTCTATTATAATAGAAGAATACTAAAAAATATTTAGTAAAAAATAAATTATCGCTTGGTTTTACGTCATAAGGATGTATGCAGTCATTATTTGTGCTCGGCTATAGATTTTGTCTAATATATCCATTTGATGGAAGTTTAAACCAAACTTTGCTATTAAGACATTGAGACCCAGTGAACACTTCGCCGAAACCCATTCTTCATCTAATTTATCCTATCATAAAATTTCCTGATGAGTATCTGCATGTATATCTCTATTTCATGCTTTTAAATCATAACTTTAAATAATCTTGCGAAATTATGATAATCATTAACTTCAACCAATCTTATCCTCCTGATAATTCCTGGTAATTTTTTCGCAGATAGTCATTATTGTTCTTCAAATAATTTAGAAATTCGGGGATATGTGTGAATCGGAGAGGTAGGGAATCCTCGTAATTATTAGCGAAACGTAAAGCGAACAGAATATATTCATAATGATGTACAACTCTCTATCCGCTGATTGAAAGCGTTCTTAACTAGTAATGTTTATTCGCAGGTTATCATGGCCCCACGGTTCTCTGTCATCGAGACTACACTGAGAGTTTCATCTAGAGAAAAAGAAAGGCGTCACAATTAAAAAATGATTGCAATGCCTTATTTATATAATTATGTGTATATTTGTGTCTGTTTTGTGAATATAGGGACGTTTTCTTACTCTTTTGTATCCAAATGGACTATTATTTACGTGAACTCTCGATTAATACATCATTGTATATTCTTTGATTGGGGGCCTAGTTCATTATGAAGAATCCTGCGGGATTGTTCTTGTGTCCTTGATTTGAAGTTGAAATCAGTGCCCTTAATGGTTAACAATGGTAACCAAAGTCCGTTTAGGCAGCTTTGAGGCGTGTCGTGATTGATCTATGGTGTTCCGTTGATGCAACCATCATGTTCGTCTCGACTTTAAATAAAAAATTCAGCAATGCTGTTCTCTTTTGAAAAGACAAGAGAAGACTCAATATGGAATAACTGCATATGAGAATGAAGGTTTTGTAGAGAAAATCCTTCAAACCTGGCCTTAGAATACGCTTATTATCACAATCATGCGGTGCTATGAGCACTAGATGATGGCTTCCTCGAGGTATTCTCACTTTCGTAAATCTGAGTTGAACAGTGGTATTAATTACACGGAGAGTACATTAGACTGGTCCAAAAAAATCTAAAGTTTGAAATGTTAAATGCACGATCCATTTTATTATTAAAAAAAAGTAATGGAGACGGTGTCGCCCTACCGAAGGCACCCGTACCACTCCTCTATTTTCTAGCATCTCAGATAGAGTCAAGGCTGAGTTGACATTAAGGGTTTTGAACCACGGTTGATCAGCTATGATCCGATCTGAAGTTCGGTTGCTCTGCCATCTGAGCTAGGCTAGGGGGAACTTACCATCCGAGAGGGGGAGGGGGAAGAGAGAAAAAGAGGAAGGGAGAAGAAAAAAAGAGCTCACATGGAGGAAGAAAGGAAGGAGAGGAAGAGAAATAAGGATCTGTTGTAGTCCTACCACTTTGTCATCAGGCAATTTGGAGAACAATCTTAATAATAAGCTATTTTTGTATATAATTATAGGATAATGATCAGAAAAGATTTAACATTTTGTTAGTATTTTGATGCATCACTATAGTAATTCATAACCAAACAAAATATTTTGGGATTTGTAGAACATTAAAATTATCATACACGAGTAATAAATAGAGCAGGCCTACAAATTATACTGGTATCATTAGTAATCATAGTAATCTATGTGATACATATACAAAATACAGCTACGCTGACAATTTAAATAACAAACTGTATTAGATTTGTGAGAAAACAACTATTTCTGAACAATAAATATTATATAATTTTTTAGGTACTGTAGTTAGTAAAGGTCAGCTAAAGGTCTTTGGTAAATTCAGTCAGGTTATTAGCAACAAACCAAAACACACTCTTGTGTTCTAAGTTGGTACACAGCATGCTGATGTTGACCATGCTGAATTATGCCTCTATAACTGGTATAAGCATATGGTACATAGGAGGTGTTCGATCGAATGCTAAACTCAGAGATGAAATTATTTGTCCACTACCTGTCCATTATAGTATTCGATTATAGTATTAAAATAATTTAGGTAACCTAATTGTTCAAATTCGTTTATAATCACTATGGGTCTAGAATATTTATTCAATATCTAAAGTAATTGCCAAAAAAGTATCTTATAAATCGACCAATAAAATAATACTGCAAATATACTCTTCAAAAGTCTGTACTATAGGCTACAATTGAACCAGAATCTTTACAGTACATTAATGTATTGCTACTAAGGGGTAATTTTGCAATATTAGATGAACTTGCAGAGACCTACAGTATGAATTTGAAGGGCATAATTGACAACAGATTTAAAATGTATGCAGCATTTAGATAAATCATGAAAGTAATCACAATCCCTGTCAAAGTTCTATAACTGCTGAAGCTTATATCATGACATATATGTAGCTTATACCATGTGATTGTGCATGTTTAAAAATAAATTACTTTGTATAAGCAGGTCTAACAACACATGTATCTAGCCTAATCATTAAATGGAATGTAAGGTCTATTGACGAGAATGTTTAGACTGCATTATAAATCAGTGATCAGTGATTTCAAATCACAATTAGATTTCAATGATTGATGACGGATGACATTCAAAACACAATCCCAAGCTTACATGATTCCTGTTTAGTATACAATTAATGATCAGAACTGTATTCATTCGTAGTCTATCATTTTATTTATAAACAAGACTAACTGTCAACTTTGTCAAGTACTAAGATAAAAGCAGTAAATTGTAATTGCCAATGAATTGAGTGGAATTTTATAACTTATTCATAAGCATGCAATATATAATATTTACCTCGGGTTCACGTCCAGTGAAACATTTTTTATCAGAAGCGTTGCTGCAGCATCAATAAAATTGTGAAAGGAAAGTGTATCGAACAGTTTCTCTTGCTTCACTTCACTGTTCAGAAAATTGAGCTCAACTCAGCAAGTTGAAAAACAACTCACTTGTAGACTTCTTCATCCGAATAAATGAAAAAAAGATATAGCACAAGCAGCTCATTGTATGAATGGTATTTCATTTGTTATTAACTAACTCCAAAATGGAATATATCCACTATGTATTCACTAAGGAAATACATAGGCCTATAAACTTCCTTAAAAATTGCCATGCTGACATTTTTTAACATTCAATCAGAGACTGGGTTCTAACTGCTGTTGCTAGGCAATTGGGTCCGTCTCAAAAGTTATGTCCATATCAATTTGTCGGTGTTTCAGAACCTCGCCCAACTACATGAGTAAGAGATCGGACGGACCAAACTTGAGTTGGACGTAAAGATCTGGACGCACTAAGCTCTACCACACGAGCTAATCCTCCTTGTTTTATCGTTAGACTTGCTCTGAAAATAAGTTACCGAAAATTTAAAATTCATCCGACATCTGGAATTGGACTCTCCAGACCCCTCTAAATTAATATGTACAGTTAATGGCAAAAACGCTAATATATTTCAAACGGGGTTGAGTTATCTTTGCCATTTCATTTCATTTCATTTCATTTCATTTCATTTCATTTCATTTCATTTCATTTCATTTCATTTCATTTCATTTCATTTCATTTCATTTCATTTCATTTCATTTCATTTCATTTCATTTCATTTCATTTCATTTCATTTCATTTCATTTCATTTCATTTCATTTCATTTCATTTCATTTCATTTCATTTCATTTCATTTCATTTCATTTCATTTCATTTCATTTCATTTCATTTCATTTCATTTCATTTCATTTCATTTCATTTCATTTCATTTCATTTCATTTCATTTCATTTCATTTCATTTCATTTCATTTCATTTCATTTCATTTCATTTCATTTCATTTCATTTCATTTCATTTCATTTCATTTCATTTCATTTCATTTCATTTCATTTCATTTCATTTCATTTCATTTCATTTCATTTCATTTCATTTCATTTCATTTCATTTCATTTCATTTCATTTCATTTCATTTCATTTCATTTCATTTCATTTCATTTCATTTCATTTCATTTCATTTCATTTCATTTCATTTCATTTCATTTCATTTCATTTCATTTCATTTCATTTCATTTCATTTCATTTCATTTCATTTCATTTCATTTCATTTCATTTCATTTCATTTCATTTCATTTCATTTCATTTCATTTCATTTCATTTCATTTCATTTCATTTCATTTCATTTCATTTCATTTTTGACTAAATCTATTGTTCTTTTGAAATAACGTTCAACATACTGCTTTGCGTGCTAACAAAAGTCGAACAAAAAACGATTGGGCAAGAAACACAATTTTATGATTCAAATCACACGTGTCGTCAGATCAAAAAGATCAATCCTTTTATTGTTCGTTTTAACATGGATCATGGATTTTGATTAAAAATTTGAAATAGATCAATCCAGTAATCTAGCATCAGTTGAAAAATTGGAAAAAAATGAGGTCAGTACTCTGGAACTGGAACGTAATCCCATCATAATTGAATTTTGTCAAATAGAACAAACCAGTATTATACCTCAAGCAGCATGGAAATCTCTGTTTTCAAGACAAGATACCGAGTCAAGCGGGACAGCGAAAGACCAAGATGTAGCTGAAAACCTTATCAGTCATTTCATTTTGGCAAAAAGAACAACTTTTGTAATGTGGAATACGGCTAGAAGGGTTTTGGAAAAACAGGTATGAAAATTAAAAAACTGTAAAAATGTAAACAACAAAACTACTTTGGGAATGTCTTGTTACTTGCGAGAAATCCTCTCAATTAAGGAATTTCTTACATCTCAGAACTATCCGATGTGAAAATTCATATTATGTTTAGAACAATGACGTAGCGTACATAGCTTTGAATCGGAAGGTGTATGTCTGCCAGAATGGGAAATCACAGCCCAAACCAAAAGTTTGCAAAGTAAGTAAGCAGTAAGTCATATACAGATCCATCTCTGCAGCATACAAATTAAATATGAAATACAGTAGTAAGAAGACTACTTGCAAGGGATGAATCTCAAAAAGTTTTTTGTATTTTCCCAATTTTCGCCACCTCCGTACAGCAGCCACCTGTCTATTGCAGCCATGACAATGTTGTAGAAATGTACAATGTGACTTGAGGTACTCATTGAATTATCCTTTGAAAGTGTGTTGTCTAAACAGGAAATGTCAAGGATTAAATAAGATTTATTCTAATAACGTACTTGTAATGGATATTCCTGCTCCCATGAAATCCATACACAGCTAGTTAACCAATATATTGAGCTAAAGGAACACTTTCGTTATTCTTTCAGAATTGGAAATAATGGAATGGCCTCTCTATTAACTTGACTTGAGGAATTTTTTATGAAAATTGCCGTTGAAAAAATCCTGAAATGGCCCCTGAAAAGATTGGAAAACAGAACAACAACACAATCTAAAAATTATGTCAATTTTCTGAAGGGCAATAAAGAATTGTAACTTTGAAAACTATGACCTACAATCATTTATAACTGAACCATAGAATTTCATTTCAAATATATCAATAATCTTATAATCAATAGTTGTATATGATAAACTTAGAACATACCCAACTTATGACACACATAATAATCTAGAATACACCATAGCGATATCTAGAGGCTATGCAGTTGACCTCTCCTGAAAATCGAAAATTTGCAACATTAATCTATCCACACTAATCAAGAATATTTTACATCAAAAAATTGTCCCAACAAGGATGTTGAGAGTGGATAAATAGAATAAGTAGAAACAACAGATAGCCTCTAGGGGTCATTTGAGTACTGCTGATTACAGGGAGGTCAAATTTTGTTAGAAAGCTTGAATATAACACTATGTTAACAATGAAACAATCAATTGTCATTTTCAGATAGGAAGATCTGCATCTGAAGATTTCCAGCGAGGTGTAAATCTGCTCAAGTGCATTACAGATATCAGAAATCCAATCAACATGAATTGCATACATGTATTATCGATGCATGAAAGGAAGATATTACATTATCAAGTTGAATTTGTAACAATCTCTCACAGGATTAACCATTTGGTCTGTTATGTTTCTTGTGGCATTTGTGACGTGTGATGTGTAGAAAATACAGATCATTAACTTAGTTATGTCTTTTTTAATAGCTAATTGAAATGGATGATGGTCGCCTCAATGACAACATTATAAATGCATACTAAAAGATGCTGCAAGATTGATACCAATCTGAGAATGGCTTCCAAGACATACTTTTGCAAAGAAAAATCTTTGAAATCAATACCAAATTGGGCAACAACTTGGCATGGAAGGAAAGTCAATAATAAAATTTTATGATACATTTCATGAAAAAATCCAGCGCTCTCTCTCTATAAATCCCGTCAGAACTTTTGAAAGAACTTAAAGTAGCCTATGATTACAAACAAAATATGATGTTGTTCAATACCTAATTAAATCTCATCTAGCGGGAAACAATAGGTTGCAGGAGTCAAGTTTAAAACGTTTTGAGGGTGTATTTAAAAGCATAAATAGGCCTACTTCTTCTTGCATTAGTTTTTTGTGAAATATCATAGCCTTCCGGTAATTGCTCTCATAAATAAGAAATGTGAATTTTCTGCTGGGGTTTCGCTTATGAATCATAAAATAATATCAATTTTTATCCGCTTCTGGATGTAAATAGTGTAGGATGTAAGTTCAATGTGAAATAATCAGGGGTCATCAATAAACCAGATTGCAGGGAAGGATGATTGCACCCTTGAGAAGAAAGAGCGTTCCCTGGAAATGTTTTAGGGCAACATAATTACGTTTCAGTAATAATTTTCAGACGATTGCTGATGATATTTCGGCAATTACATCACAAGCGTATAGTTGCGGGTACAAGATGGAGGGGTACCAATCATCACAGTAGGCCTGCAGATGTATCTTTAAATCGTCCCTGAAAAGGTTTGTTACATTAAAATTACGTTACGGTAAAATTAATTACATATTACATGATAACAGTTGCGAAAACTATTTTGTTAACCTTTGAGCATTTTCATCATTTTAATCAAAAACCTGAGTAAAGTGGTCACTCTGTAATAATTGGCGATATCTCGAGGATCGTTGATGATAATACAAGGAAACCTTTTGATCATAAATGATCATCGCGTGATCGTTATTTTAAGCCTATTTTCAACCTTGTGGCTTGTAGGGGAAAAGTTGGGGGGCTAACTTTTTGTCAAGTTGGCCCCCCCATTCGATAATTGGCGATATCTCGCTGATCGTTGATTATAATACGATGAAACCTATTGATCATGAATGATCATCGCGTGATCATTCCTTTAAGCCTATTTTCAACCTTGTGGGTGGTAGGGAAAAAGTTGGGGACTAACTTTTTGTCAAGTTGGCCCCCCCATTCGATAATTGGCGATTTCTCGATGATCGTTGATGATAATACGATGAAACCTATTGATCATGAATGATCATCGCGTGATCATTCTTTTAAGCCTATTTTTAACCTTGTGGGTGGTAGGGAAAAGGTTGGGAGGCTGACTATTTGTCAAGTTGGCCCCCCCATTCGATAATTGGTGATATCTCGATGATCATTGATGATCATTAAAAATAAATAGCTGATCATCAATGATCATCCAATGATCATCATTCTGGGTATAGATTAGATCTTAATTTCACGGCTGGGGTGCAAACTTGACAGAGGTTATTTGAATATTCGTCCAGACGAATATGCGTCTAACTTCACAGACATGCATGCTCACCGCCTGTAAATAATTGCATATTTTACTCATTTTTTTCATCGCATAATCACCTTATGGAGCCAATTAACGGAAGACATTGTGACCTCTTCCTCCCTAGAATATTTTAGTTTAAGATTGGATAAGTTTGAATTAAGTACTTACTGTAAGCACTCTTTTATTTTCATTTTTTTTTATTTATTTTTTTAGTATTTTTTTAAGGCTTATAAACAACTCAATACATAAATATCTAGTTCAACACATTTCACATTACAATTTAGACCTAGACAATTTTGCTGTTGTTTCTTGAAGCCTGGCGATTCTAATTACTTTCGTCTCGTATTTGCTTTATCTAATAATTTTGTTGATATTTCTTGTTGTATTTTATTTTGTTATAGCTATGTACATTGATATATTTATTCATTAGACGTGCACCCCGAAAAGAAAAAGATCATTTTCCGCGGTCCGTCTTAACACGGGGAAGTAAATACAATGTTTTGTCGTGCGCCATATGGTGACTGCGATTTTTCAAATAGATGTTTTAAATTTGTCCCATTTTTTCCAAGAGCAGATTGATGAGCAGTCGATGCTGTGCGCAACTCTACAGTGTCTTCAATTGAAATCCATTTTAATTCATATAATAAATAATTCATCTTGTCATACTTTCTTCTCCCATCAATAAGTTTGGCTGCCCAGTTTTGTATCTTAGTTTGTACATTTCGTAATTGTGCTGTATTGCACGAAGACCAAACTTCAATAGCGTAGAGACTAGGTTGAACAATTTTAGATTTAACAACTGTGGCAAATAATTCAGATGGTATATATTTCGTTTGTTTTGCAATTGCACATAGTCTGTATGTAGATATTTGTTTGATGTGATTTTTAAATGTCATTTCACTATCAAAAACCACGCCCAGGTTTCGTGCTGCAGATACGTATGTTAACTTTTCATCATTCATTTTCAGTTCTTGTAATTCTGTATTTCTTACTTTTCTATGGCCAATAGCTAATATATTCGTTTTCTTTGCATTCAATAGGAGGGAGTTCGAGTTAAACCAAGAAGTTAAGGATTCAAGATTATCAGTAATTTGATGTTGCACTTTGGAGAGAGCCCGGATGTTTAAATTTATAAGTGTAAATAATCTGAGTGTCATCAGCAAACTGTCCAACTGTTCCATATGAAGTAATGTTTGGCAGATCATTCATATAGACAAGGAATAACAAGGACCTAATACTGGAACCCTGTGGTACGCCACAAGTTAATCTTACTTTGTCTGACACTCCTCACTTTCATTACTTGTTCTCTGTCTGATAAATACGAAGATTCCCATGATAGGGCATTGTCACATAACCCAAAAAGTTTCAGCTTGTGTATCAATGTGTTGTGCTGCAGACTGTCAAAAGCTTCCGATAAATCCATTAACAGCAGGAACGAGAGTTCTTGTTTATCCATTGCTTTATAAATTTTTTCTGTAATGTTCAGTAGAGCAGTGATGGTGGAACGCCCAAGCCGAAAGCCATGTTGATATGTATTGAGTAATTTTGAAAGATATGGGTAGAGTTGGACATATGAAATTCTTTCAAAATTTTTGCAAAGTAATGATAGAAGAGCTAGTGGATGATGTTGATCAGGTGTATTAGCAGCTGGTGTTTTAGGTATAGGAGAGACGATAGTATATTTGAAGTTTGTTGGAAATGTTGATGTTTTGATAGAATGATTGATAAGACTTGTTAGATAGCTGACAATGGCAGGAAGTGCTGATTTGATTACATATCCATTTAGCCCATCATTGCCTGGTGATTTCCAGTACCGTAGCTTACCAACGGCTTTTATGAAGTCAATTTCTGTCATTGGAGATAATTGGAACAACTGATCTTGTGGCTCAATGATTGAGTAGTCAGGAGATGTATGCGTGGTATTTTTTATGTTTTCTCCGACATTACTAAAGAATATATTTATTTTATTCAATTCTTCTTTCGTTGTTGCATTACATAGATGTTTGTGTTTCTTTGTTAATCATTTTGCCTGGTCCCGGTTCCATAACTCTTTCACATCATCACCACAGTCCTGAAATTTGGATTTGTTGTATTCTATTTTTGATTTTTTTAATTTATAGTTTACGTTATTTCTATGTCCGTGATACCTTTTCCAGTCTTTCTGACGCTTTGTTTTAATTGCAGTAAATCTATTTTTGTTTCTTTGTTTCAAATCTTTTCTAAATTCAGTTGTCACCCAAGGTGCAAAATTTGAGTGCAGAACAATTGTTTTTTCAGGGCGTGTCTATGTAATGTTTGTTGTACTATACTTTGTAATATAACTGCAGCCTCGTCTACGTCTTCATTTTGGATAGCTTGTTTAAATTCAATCATATCAGCATCAAATAGATCATTACAGAAAGCTTCTCTGTTGAAATGTTTGTATGATCTGATCGTTCGTAGATTATTTTTAGGTTTTTCAATATCACAAGTTAATGTTGCTAGTAAGCCCAGATGGTCAGATTTGCACACTGGTGTTGAGATGCACGAGGAAAATTGTTCATGAATACATGCATAAGATATCATGTAATCAATACAGGTTTCGGTAACCTCAGTAATGCGAGTTGGATCCAAGTTATGTGTGTGTAAGTCAAATTGCAACATCATGTCTAATAAAGCTGTTTTTGCCTAATAAAGAAATTACAACGCATTCAAAATGCAGCAGCTAAACTTGTAATGTGCGCTAACAAATATGATCATGTATCACCTTTTTTATATTCACTTCATTGGCTTCCAGTTGAGCAACGCATCATCTTCAAAGTTTTATTATTGAGTTATAAATGTTTACATAATCTTGCTCCGAATTATTTGAAAGAACTTTTAACTCCTTACAAACCTCAACGCTGTCTTCGATCATCATCAGAAACTTTATTAACTGTAGTTTCAAGCAATTTAAAATCCTATGGAGATAAGGCATTTTCAGTGGCGGCACCTATTTTGTGGAACAAGTTACCAGAAGTAGTTAGATGTAGTGCACCACTAGATGTGTTCAAAAGTAAATTGAAAACACATTTGTTTTGTATAGCTTTTGGCAGTTAATAACTCAACTTTATTTTATTGACACTATATTTTAGGCACATAAATGTGTATTAATCATTAGCTTTTACTTTTACTTTTTAATTTTCCTAAAGTTCGAAACTAATATGATGTTAATTGTAAATTAAATATGATGTTTTACACTTAGATATTGTAAAGCGCTTAGAGCAAATGATATAGGCGCTATAAAAATTTATTATTATTATTATTATTATTATTATTAAAGCTGTTTTTGATGGAGAATTTTTATATTAGTTAATATTTAGATCACCTGCAAGGATAAAATTGCGATTCTTTTCAGATAATGTTGCTAAAGTGTCTCTAATAGTATCGATAGCTTGTACATAGTTATTAAGACATAGGTTATAGCAGTTTATAATGTAGAATGTATTATTATGTGTTGTCTGTACTTTTACAACTAACTGTTCGTATTCTATCCCCTGCGCTACTTTTGTCATTGACGTATCTATTGATACCTTAAAATCATCTTTATAAAATATAGCTGTACCACCTTGTCTTCCATTTTTGTCATTTCTATACAAGTTGAATCCAGTTAACTTTACAGCCCATAGATTCAGGTTCTAGCCATGTTTCTTGTATTATAATTATGTCTATATTGTTTTTTAAGATATATATATGCAATTCAGAAAGTCGATCGGATGATAAACATTGCGCATTAATCGATAATAATTTGATTGAATTTTGTATTGTTAGTTTTTCATTGGATAGTCAATTATTTTAATTCTGGTTTTGTTTTGTTTTTAATGACTTTACTTGAATTAAGGTAAAGTTTCTGACAATCCAACGGTCATTTGATTCTGCTAAAATATTTTCGTTTCTTATTTTGCATTCCGCGCGTAGATTTGCCATTAGTTTCTGTTCTTCAATTGTATAATCAGGTGAAATAAATACACGATATAAATCATTGTCTTTCAGATTTTTGGCATTTTTCAGCAATTTCATTTTATCTTCCAAAGTTTTGAGTCTGACCAAGAGAGGCTGTGGCCTTTATGGAATTTGGCCAACTGATGTTGCTTTCCCAAGGCGAACGAATCTATATTTCAATCTGTACTCCGATTTCAGTCAGTGTAATATCTTCAAAATATTCCTTGTCAGTGTTGAAGTGTTTGCTCGGTTTAAGGCCTTGAATAACAACATTGAGCCTCCTTTTGTCTTATGCTGTGATGTTTTTCACGGCCTTCTCGTGCAGTTTCTGTTGGGTTTGTATTTTTAATATATCGGAATAACTTTTTGTGGTAGGGTTCACATTAATGTTATCATTGTTTTCCTGATTGTTTTCTAACTTTTTCTGTGTTTCATGTGATAGTGCGGTTAGTTTGTCTAGTTGTTTGGTTATCTCTATTGTATTCTTCTCCGTTTTCTATAAGCTGGCTAAAGTTATTTCATATTCACACAGGTTACTATCATCAGACGACAATTCTTGTCCCCTCATTTCCGTTAAATTTGTGTTCGTGTCTGGATTAATAACAGCGTTGGAAACATTTAGTTTATTGCAGATAGCGATTTGTTTTTCTAGTTGTTCATTTATATCGCATTTTGAGCTAAAAAGATAGAGACACAAGTCCAGGAGGTCACCTTTCCTTGTATTCTTACTTAATAACTTACGGGACTCTGCAACGTCATTGTTTTCTAAGACAGCAATATATTCCACATTCCATTCGCTTTCTGTTTGAATAGCATCTCCAATTACATCTGCAGTCCCATCTTCAATAAAATTTATGTCAGGTAAAGCTGTATCAATTAGTTGTTCAGTAGGAATCAAACTGCAGGAGTCATTAGCATTTGACATGATATAGATATTGACTAATTTAGTAAAACATATAATGAAATATACATACGCAAATTTGTCAAAATACAGCAGTTTCTGAACAATATATGACAGGAGCTAATAAAACATGACCGTTGTGTGTTGTCACATGTCAGTGTCACAGTGTCAGTGTCATTCTTATTAGGCTGCACATCAGGGTTAATTATATTAATATATAATTTCCCTTTGCTTGCCTGTAAAAAAATACATCTTATGGTTTATTTTTTACAAATAAAAAATGAATTGAAATGAATTATCGTCACCATCATTGTTTTGATTACAGTATTAATTATTGTTCTGATAATTGTCGGAGTGATTGTGTGGAGAAGACGTTCTAGGTAGAAAGTAGTGCTGTTCGATGTTAACTTTCCCAAAGCCGATCTGATCCGATATATAATTATATATCCGATGCTACAAGATTGAAGCCCGATTCGGTAAAAATGTTTTAAATGATCATCAGATATGATCCCGATATCAGAAAAAATTGCAACAATAATTTTTAGCTATATAATAATGTTATGCAAACACATTTTTAATGAAGACACAACCTTTGGCTTGGTAAACATTACATATCGGTATATCGAGAATTGCCAAATTATCGTATTAACCATATCGCGACCCGATATATCGAATATCCGAAAGAAAAAACAGCAGCAGTAGTGTGAAGATTGCTGAAGTAGTAACATGTGTTTATTTTATTTAGTGTACAGATATTCACACATCTTAAATATTGCTTTGATTTTATGAATTGACAAGGCTATGGCTAAACGGCGAATATTGAGCGAAAATAATGCAGGTGTATTTAAGGCTATGGCTATACGGCATATTTTGAGCGAAAATAATGCAGGCGTATTCAATGCATTATTTACGCCTCGAAATACGCCTTCGAGATATTTGAAAACTTGAAGCGCGCTAAACAGGCGGAAATAAATCAAATTTTCTGATTAGTGCGTTTTACACAAACAAACTATTGTTCTCCACGGCATGAGACAAGATATTTGTTTTCGTCATGAGGCAATATGATATCGTAAGTTTATTCAAAAATTATGAAAGTCGTGGAAGGAAATCGTTCGCTTTTTCTGTGATTGTTACAAGCGATGTTCAAGATAATAATCAACATACAGAAGCAATAAACATATGCTGTTCAAGAATACCCATTGGAAACAAAAATTACAAACTTAGCTTTGCGATAATGTCGAGAAGAGTTTGCATTTGAGTAATTATGAACTATGATTTTTTATTCAACTACAATCAAAATGTGAATGTTTTGAGATTTGATTATTGCATTTTCAAGTACATGTTTTCCAATGATATATGAAATAAAAATTTACTTTATTGATAAAAGAGAATAAACAATTTGTTGTACTTCGATCCCTGCACATTTGTATTTGTTGTTCATTGGATCATTTCCATGCCATCACTGGCATACTCTTTTTGAGTTGCTATGCTGTTGCTATGCTGTTGCCATGCAACTGCGTCTAAACGAGACAAATTAATTGTCTAAACCCCCGTCTTTATTGAAATAATTTACGAATAATTAAGGATTATTATAGGATTACCAAGGACGGCGTTTTATCCACCTTCATTTTCGCCTGCATAGTTCAAAGGCGTATTTGAGAGGTGTCGAAGGCGTATTTGCATTTAAATACGCCTAGCCAAGGCGTATTTTGGCATTTTAGCCGGTTAAAATGCAACAGGCGTATTTAATGCGCGCTATAAGGCGCTCTCCAGGCGTATTTCAGGCGTAAATAATGCTCGAAGTAATACGCCTGCATTATTTTCGCTCAAAATACGCCTTATAGCCATAGCCTAACTCGAGCATTATTTACGCCTAAAATACGCCTGGAGAACACCGTATAGCGCGCATTAAATACTCCTTTTGCATTTTAACCGGCTAAAATCCCAAATACGCCTTGGCTAGGCGTATTTAAATGCAAATACGCCTTCGACACCTCTCAAATAATCCTATAATAATCTTTAATTATTAGTAAATTACTTCAACAAAGACGATGGTTTAGACATTTAATTTGTTTCGTTTTTACGCAGTTGCAAGATTCAATGAACAACAAATGCAAATGAGCAGCGACAGAAGTAAGATAAATCGTTCATTTATTTCATATAGTCTTTAAATTTGATATAAATTTTTATTTTATATATCATTGGAAATCAGAAACATGGACTTGAAATTGCAATAATTAAATCTCAAAACAATCTCATTTTGATTGTATATAAAATCAAAATTCATAGTTATTTAAATGCAAACTCTTCTCGACATTATCGCAAAGGTAAGTTTGCAATTTTCATTTGCAATGGGTATTTCTTGAACAGCGTATGTTTATTGCTTCTGTTGATTATTATCTTGAACATTACTTGTAACAATCACACAAAAAGCGAACGATTTTCTTTCGCAACTTTGTTTATAATTTTTGAGTAAACTTACGATATCATTTTGCCTCATGACGAAATTAAATATCTTGCCTCATGCCGTGGAGAACAATTGTTTGTTTGAGTAAAACGCACTGTTCAGAAAATTTGATTTATTTCCGCCTGTTTAAAGAGTTTCGAATGACCAGCAGCATTTGCTTTGTTTTGTTATCTTGATTACAAGAAACGAGGCTAATCCTTTGGAAAGTGACGTCAGCGCTCACGTCAGAGGATTATCCTCGTGGCTGTTGCTACGGAAAGACACGACAGAAAGCTCGAAAAAATAGTCTGGTTTATCAATTTCAGTTTTGGATAAATCTCAATTCTTACTTGTCGAAACGCAAAGTCTATGGCTATAGATAGCCTACAAATGTATACAGCTCAAAAATATATAGCAGAATGGTAGTCAGCAGAGTCCGATTATCTGTCTGAGAAGTTTGATGCAAATCAAAACAACTTGGATAAAATGTACTTTCAAATTAACACTAAATAAATTCATATGATTCTAAATTTTACAATTTACGTGCATAAATACTGCAGGTAAACAATGCAATATAAAACATACATAGGTATGTAACTAACTATTTTTAGACGAAGCCTACGTGTTTACAAACATAATCTGGAGTGAATGATCAAAGTATCCGCATTAAAAATCGAATTCACCTGGTGTTATAATTAATTTCTTTTTTTTTCGGCGATAAATTTCGATTTTGAATGCTAATAAATCTCTTCCCGTTCTTTCAATCCCTAATATTCTTGTATCAAGTAAGCACCAACAGTTGTAGATTCTGAATCAGTCGAGTTAAGTTGTAGCTTTCAATGTTTCAACTCTGTCTTCCTTCCTCAATTCGTATATGACGCTACTAGTAGCAAGTGAATTGATTTTCGTGGTAGACATTTATTCAAGCGTCGAAATCCCTTACGACGTCCACCTCTATTGCTCTTACAACTTTCCAAAAATTTCAAACCAGTTCGTTGATAAACAACTTAGCAGAATGCTTCAATGTTCGCTTTACGAAATGTTTTTGCAAAATCGCGTGTGTGTGGTGTGCAAAGGAGACGCAAAGGCGGGCCGTGTATCATATAAAAAACGAGTGATTGAAATCTGGGTCCAGATTTCGAAGACAAAAATATGCAAATGCGTAATTTCGATACGTAAATAATGTATTACATACGCCTGCATTATTTTCGCTCAAAATACGCCGTTTAGCATCTTGTTATAAACAGAATTTATTTAATTGATTAGAATAGAAATTGGCAATCCAGATTATGACCTCTGCAATTTCCCTTGTCTTGAGGCCGATCATTGCAAATATCAAAATTTTGCTGTAAATTATTTCAAGATGAAATCCTGCTTTGTATTAACAATCATTACTAATTTTGAAATATCGTCGCGCAAATACATACTTCCTAAGGAGAACTTCATAGAATAAAGATTATTATATCCTTGGCAGCAACAACTTATTATCGAAGACTCCTCACAATCTCACATCTCGCCTCGTTGAACATTTTAAACTTATCCACGAATTACCATGCATATTTAATTAGACATTCCTCGTATATACTACACAAGGTTGTGTGTGCGAAATTAAATCCAAATAATCATCATAAAAATAAGTGAGAGTTATTAGAAGTGTGCATTGTAAATGTCCACCTCTGTTTACCTAGATTGGTGATCAAGCACTGAATCATCCACTGTGAATTAAATGATCAGATTGATTAAAGATGATTTTGATATGTTGGTAATTGAGACTTGTGTCCTTTGCAGGTTCTATTGTTTTCCAGGCCAAAACAAATGCATCAAACCATGCGATATTTCGTAAAATATTACGTAGAATCCTGCCCAACACTAGACAAAGGACACAAGTCCCGCTTACCAACCATCAAATCTCGGTACATCAAAGTAAGCGGGACTTGGAGCCAGTCAAATATTTCAATCAAACATGTTAATTGCTATGTTCACGTCATCTCAACTGTGCAGTGCTTAGCTACTAATAAATGTGCTATTGAATTTCGCTGGATCAAACGAAATATGCCAACAGAATCAATCTCTGGAGTTGTAAGGCATTTCAGCTTGAAAGATCCTGTTTTCTTCCGGATACTCACAATTACCTGTTTGCATTTAGCCAATCAATGAGCCTGATAGGATATGTAATTATAATAATCAGAATGATTGAGTAGAACAAAGTCGATGATAAGCACTATAATGAAGCCAAACATTGAATAAATTTAATGAGTTAGAAACACAAACCTGATGCGGGACCTGGCACAATGGAGGTATGATGAACCTGAATGAGAAAAAACAATTGACTTGAATAACTAATTTCAGATTCAGATTTATGCTCAAGCTTGATTTTTTCCCCTGTGTTATAGAATTGAATTATGGCTGGTTCTATTTACAGTTTTAAATATTGTATTTGGCAGATGTGAATGTCAATTTGTGAGAAGATATGCCTGCTTACCGTTAAGACGCCCGTCTTGTGCATGCCTCTTTCTTTAACGGACTCCAATTGAATGTTACACATTGACTTCTCCACAATGAATACTAGAGCGCACATTGTACTTTTTGATTATGTGAAATTTAATGTTGATGTGTAAGTATATATCGTTTGTTGCGTCGGATGTGTAAAAAGCGATTCAGCCAACTTGATCCAAAATTAGGGCAGCATAAATCATACATTGGAAAAATATATCTTTTACAATCATCTTACTGCCAATATACTATCTTGGCTCGCTTACTTATAGACCTATAATGCATAAATGTAACAGTAATTTAAAGAGGTGTGTTACTAACATTAGAGTATGAAGTTGTCCCAATATCGAAATAATTTTGATTCTGTATGCAACTTCGTTAACTCAGTAGATTTCCAAATACAGAATAGCGACTGCAAAATATTAAATAATGAGCAATGTAAAATAGAATACTTTAAGAACAGGACAGTTACATGAAGTTCTCAAGTGCATCTGCGTTGAATATACGATGATATCAAGTTCTATAGAGAAGGTGGTGTAAAGTGAAATGTGAATGAAAATACAGTCGAACTTGCTTAATATCCAACCTCTAGTATGGATGAAAAGTGGGACATTAAGCGATGTGGGATATTAAGCGAGGTAGGATTATGAGAGTTTGTATGGAGAATGGAAAATAGAAATCAGTTTTATGTGGGGATATTAAGCAAGGTGGGATATTAAAAGAGGGGATATTAACCGAGTTCGACTGTATATCTGTTAAGTATACTGTGTAAGAAAATAGGTCTTGTATTGATAGAACTATAACATTTACCGTCAATTTTGTGTAAATACTTTCAGAGTGACTGTATAGGAATGAAACTAGTGCGGTTTCATTTATTATACTTATTTCTATACGAGATACATGACTGATATGACAATGTATGATGGATAAATTGAATTGTAAATCATCTAAATGAAATAGCTCTTATCAACTTATCAACTGGGAATTACCAATATGATGGTCGTAAAATGTAAAATTCGAATCAACCTAGTTTTAATTGATTTCTCTGTAGTTGCATAAAACAGATACACATATAAGCTATATAGGCACATATCATTCATTAACAATGCTAAGCGATAAATATACGGTCAGATTTTACCCTATTATGATACAGGTTTCAGATATCAGCATTTTTATAAATGTCTCAGATTTAACTCTTTTTCATATATTCCTATTATTGGTTGAAGAAATACGTCTAATATGACATAAGTACTATGTACTATATATATATGAACATTTATAATATGACTACATCTCCTGATCAATACCCAGTGCTGATTTCGGAAAATTCATTAAAAAAGCAGTTATCGAATGTAAGTGATAATAAGGATCAAATTTGAGACCGATTTATTATTCTACATTTGTGGATGATTTGTGATACATGAGCCTAAGCCATCGCACTTTTCCCGTCAATTCATTGTATATTATTATCAATGTGCACTTACATCAACGTATTGATGGACATAGTGAATCGGCCATTGGATCGCATCTTCGACATTTGCATTGTATCACTGTTAAATATTACCATAAAAATTTCACAGGTAACCAAAAATGGTGAAATCACCTCGATTGCCATATTCATGAGATTCTGGGGATTCGGCAGATCAAACCTACACTCAATACGCAATTACATTGTATAATTAATAATATTTGTTTTACCGTAATACTATTATGAAATTCAATTAACTATTTTGTTGTTCCTTGTTTGACTGACTAATAAATTTTGACCCGATATGATTGATAATTTATTATCTTTCTAAAACTCATATTCCAGCTAGTAATGTATGAGAGCTCCTTGCAGGACCTCAGATTCCCGTTAAAATAAAACTATGACCCTTAGCGTTGTGCATTTAAGTATATATTGTGCCAAAGTTAAAACATTTTTCACAAAACATTTCCGTAAATGTTCTGTGCTCTTTCAAATGATGAAAAATTTAAAATAAACCCAAAGAACATATCTATTTGGGAATACTTTATGAGTTTTTTCAATGCTTACAGTCAATGCTGTCATGAATTCGATATTCATAGACTAGAGAGGCTGGAAAAATAAATTCATTTCATAATTAGTACAAAATGATTCATGAATGTATTGACATTACGGTATTACATTCTCTATTAAAATTAACTAAAATATAATACTAAAGAGATAAACAGAAATGTCAGCCGTAACTTCCAACACAATTATGTGAGTTCAATCCATGTGGCTAACATGATGAAGGACACTAAGAAATCTAAATCCACTTCTATAGGCAACAGCCAATCACAGATTTGAGGCGAGAATAGCTAAGAATTTTCAACTATTCACTGATTCAGAAGAACATACAGAACTACCTGCGGAAAAATAATTTATCAGTAAGCCTGCCAAATGATGTTTGCTTAATATTGTATGAAAACGTTTGCATTTGTAGTGATTTCTAGCAGATCTGGTATAATCCATAGAATTTCTCGAGTACTGATCTAAGTAAGACATTTTGTTTGATTGAATGATGATTTTCTATCGACAGTGTGTTTGTTTTGTCGATATAACTAGTTATATCAAACAATAAGGGATTGGTGGATCCCTTAAGTCTCACAGGGGGGAGAGCCCCTGTCAAAAGAGACAAGTGGTGGTACCACCCCTACGGAAAGCCTCAGTCAATGCAAATGTGTATGTGTGTCGGCCGTAGATGGCAATTGAATGCAGTGTGTGTTTTTTGTAAATTGAAGTTTTATATATAAGTAGATCAGTAAAAAATGAAAACAGCTGGAGCTTCGCTTCATCCATAAGAGGAGCATAGTGTGTTAGTGGCAAGTGCTCAGTGGTCATTAATCAGAGTAGTCATTAATCAGAGTAGTCATAAAATAAGAGAAATCGTAATTATGTTATTATTGTGGTAAAGTGTTTCGAGATAATTATATTTGTTTGTGTCTTTGTTTCTTATTTTGTTTTTATTATTTATCCATTGTGTTATATGGTTTTGTCGTTGGTGTGGATTAAGATGTCATGTAAGTTCTCGTTTCGGCGGAAGGTGATAACCGGTTGGATTCTGTGTAGTTGCATGTGTGATTCAAAGCAAGGAATCAGGTTATCATTCAGTAGCGTAGTGAATAAATCAGTTACGCCGTCATGAAATGTGGTGATGAATGGAATAATCTCTGTGTTCCTCCTAGTTTGAAGGGGACCATCCGGATCCGCAAGGTGTTTTTGAAAAAGATCTCGGATAATCTGGAAGGTCCGTTTTGGTGGATAAGATTTCGAGCAAAATATCAGATAGAGGATGTATATAGACGTAACATAAGGATATCAGTATTTGTGATATTTCTGATGTATCTCGTTGTACATGATTTCACAATCGCCCATTTCGTTTGGGCGGGGTGATAGGATGTGAAGTGCAATAAATTATGAGTATCTGTTGGTTTTATGTATATATCAGTTTCGAGTCTGTTTTTGTTTTTATAGACATTGAGATCAAGGAAGGCGACATGTGTTTGAGATACGATTGAGGTAAATTTGATTCGTTTATGTATTGAGTTTGCCTTTGAAATGAATTCATTTAGACGGAGCTCAGAGTGCGGCCAAATAAGGAATACATCATCTAGGTAACGCAGAAATTTTATAGGCTTCCATTTAGATTGTTGGAAGAGTATTGTCTCCAGTTCAGCCATGTATATGTCAGCGTAGCTAGGGGCAAATTTTGTCCCCATAGCAGTTCCAGATTGTTGTAGGTAGTACTGTTTGTTGAAAGTGAAATAATTTGTACTTAGGATTATTTTGATCATGTCAAGAAGGGCCGTAAGTGGTGGTCCCGTGTAGTTTTGTTCATGTTTTGTAACGAATGCCCTGACGGCCTCTATTCCATGTGAGTGTTCGATGTTAGTATAAAGTGCGGATACATCAAGAGTAACCAAAATGGCAGAGTCTGGGAAACTGACATTTCGGATTAGTTCTCTGAAATGATCCGTGTTCTTGACATGTGATTTAATAAGATGGCGAAGTGGTTGTAGTGCCATTTCAACAAAGGCTGATAAATTTTCAGTTAAAGAATTGCAACCAGAGACGATGGGGCGACCCGGGGCGCCAGGTTTGTGTATTTTTGGTAAGATGTAAAATATTGGTATTCTAGGTTGATCTGGTGGGTTTAATGACTCCTGTGTGGTTGTGTCAATAAGATTTTGTTTATGAAGTCGTTTTAGAAAATTTTTTATTGAGTTCTTAAATGGTTCAGTTGGGTCCGCAGAGCCGAGAGGGTGATAGGTTGTTGTATCGTGTAGATGTGCATGGATTTTTTCTATGTACTTTTCACGTTGCATTACAACCAATGCCCCTCCTTTGTCGGCAGGTTTGAAAATAAGTTTGTGTTCTGTTTTTAGCCTAAGAATTTCTTGTAAAATGTGGTGATTATTATCATTTTGTTTGTGTTTTTTATCATTTTGTTTGTGTTTTTGACGTTCTGAAAGCCAGGTTTCAGCGAGAGAATCAAGTTGTTTTAATGAATTTTCTAATTTATTGCAAGATGAGCGATAGGTGTAATTAATTGCCTGTTTTTGTTTATGATAGACTAGTGGGACAATTGTAGGTCGAGGAGGACGGCTCCATGTAGCATATAAGTACCGTATGCGATTTTTAAAAAGTGTTATGTCATCCAAAACTGATTGGCGATAGTGAATTTGCTCTTGTGGGTATGGTATAAATTTTGTTCCTTTTGAGAGTAAGTTGAGTTGAGACTTCGAGAAAATTGTTTCAGTGAGATTGATAAGGTTAGGTTTTAGAATAGAGGCAGACATGAGATATTCAGACAGTTTGTAGGTTTGAGTTGGTGATGTTATGATAAAGAGTTCAAATAAGTTATTATAAATACAATTCAATTCATTATGTTGAGGTGATGTTAAAATTTGATTATTAAATACAAGGTTTTGGTTATAGTTGAGGTAGTAAGAGAAACGAGTAAAATCAATTGTGAATAGTCAATCATCTCTATTTCTGTTGTTGTTGTTGTTGTTGTTATTGCGTGTTTGAGAATTCTCTGATCTGTGGTATGGGCTGTTATTGTTATTCCGACTTTGGTTGAAGCTACGACGGCTTGGACCATAATTACGGTTGTTGTTGCCATTGTTGTTGTTGTTGTTGCGTGGACCTCTGTTGTCGTTGTTGTTGTTGCGATTGTTGTTGTTATTATTGTTGCGATTGTTGTTGTTATTATTGTTGCGATTATTGTTGTTATGATTATTGCCATTATTGTTGTTGTGAATGTTGTGTACGCCTCTTCTGTTGTTGTTATTATTGTTGTTGTTGTTGTTGTTATTATTATTATTGTTGTTGTTGTTGTTATTTTCTGGTTGTCACAGAAATGGAATGATTAACTGTGAGACAGGTCGAGGTTGTAATGCCCTGTTCACTTCACTGTGAAGTAGCTTTTTTTGCTTGTGACAGCAAAGTGTGCAATGCTCGATTGTAGTTGATTATGAAAATCTGCATGCATAGATTAATCTTTTGTTCAGTTGTGTAATTCCTGGTTTGGTGCGTGAATAGTTCCAGTAAAGAGGCCACATGCTCCTCTATGCCATCACAAATTATTTCCGTGATCTGGCTTCCAGCATCGGTCAGGCAGGTATCAATTAATTCTTGGCAGCGTTGTTGAATATCACTGTCCAGGCCTTGTGGTGGTTTAAGAGCAGTTGTAGTTTGTTGTTTTTCTGTGTTGTTAGTGGATGCATTATATATTGGTGAGAAATTTAGTTGGAGTGTGTAGTCGATTATTTTTGTTAGTGTATGTTTGATTGCCTTGAAGTCCTCCTGGTCCATTCTTGGAACTCTCAGCTCTGTGGTTTTGAAGGAGAGTACCTCTGGTAAATCTACCAAAGATATCACATTCAGAAAGACGATGATCAGTTGAAACATATTTTGTAGAACTGGTTGAGGATTATAGATGGTTTGAATTGCGTAAGGTTTAGTTAGTTGTAGACGCTGGCGGATGGTTTGTGATGGTCCCGCTACTGCTGCTGGTTGTTGTTGCTGTTGTGGTGGTGGTGGTGGTGGTGGCTGGATTTCTTGTTGTTGTTGTAATTGTTGTTGTTGTTGTAATTGTTGTTGTTGTGGCGGCTGTTGTTGTTGTAGTTGGCCTGAGGTGCTGGAAGATGCGTTACCACCTTTACCATCCTGACCTTTGAAGATAATTTGTGTTTCAGGAATTACTCCATCCATCGGTCCAAAAAGATCAAACTGGCTGTTCTGTGTTGCCAAGGCAACAGCCTGGTCCGAAATTTCCTCGCCGAGGAGTGTATCCTCGTCCATGGCAGATGCAAGTGATGATGGTAACTGTACGATAGTAAAATCAGAGGAAACAAATGAAAGTGACTATCATTGGAAAAGTTGTAGATAGTAGGTTCTGATATGTTATGTAAAGCTACCCTGAGTGTTTTAAGGTATATTAATGTGTGTATGAATTATGTTTAATGCAAGGTCAATTGGATGGTGACAGGATTGTAGGTCAAGACAACATATTTTTGTTATATTTAATAGTCCAGCATAATTAAATTCATATATCATATATCATGTGGCAGCGGTTGTATTAATTGTAAAGTATTTCAATGATATAGTGTACATCATGTATAGTGATGAGATAAACAATATTGTATGGTATTTAATACCCAAAAAATATATATATGGCATTTGGTATTATTATGCCAGTAACACAATGTTGTTGTTTTTTGTGCAAAAGTGACTGAAATTTACATTTATTGTACCTTGATGGACTGGTCGTTGTAAACAGGTGGTCCTTGTTAAAGGTAAATTTACATGGTTCTTAATTGAATGTAATTCGTAATAGGAATGCAGGCCAATTTTTAAGCAGTGATAGATGCATAGAAGATATTGTTGATTTAATCATCATTCTTCAATGAAATGGGGGGATGTGACCCCATTATAATAAATTTTAATATAATAAATAAAATAAGAATAGTAAGATATTCAACAAGAGAAGTAAATTATAGATGAGATACATAAAATGAGGAAAGAAAGGGGGGAATTAATGACAGTATTGAAGTGGCAGATAATTGAATATGGTCATAGTACTTTTATCTGGTAAGTTGCTTATAGTATAGTATGATAGTGAGGCTGTGAATGAGAACATCTGTTGAGATGTGTGATAGCGAGGTTGTGAGTGAGGTCATCGGTGAGATGTGTCGTATTCCAGCCGACGCTTGCGTTTCGATCACTTTGCGATCTTTCTCAAGGCAATGGAGCGGACAAAAATTCAGTAAAATTAGTAATGGAACGATATCGATGTTGTGTTCAGTATATCGTTGATTGAGATTGTGATAGCCGTGATTTGTTTGATAAGGCCCAACAAATTAATATAGATATCAGTGAGTGGATATAATAAATTGATATCAGAATTGGTTATACTAAATAAATCACACTATAATATTAGTTAGTCTGTGTTTAGTGACCAGATTTTGGCCTGAGTGGAAGTGAACCATATAAATGAGATTGGAAAGCTAGGAAAGAATGAAGGACTTAACATCGTATAGATAGAAGTAATATATGTCTAACAGTGGTAGAAGAAAAATCATATATAATAATAATATTAAAATTGGCGTAATACAAAAAAGTGTAATATATCATATAGGATAGCATGTTAGTGGTAGACTTATAGTGACTACAAGAGTGGATCCTACCTCAGCGTGTTTTTGTTGTCCAGCCATGTTTAGTACTTCTCAATAAAAGTAATGATTTGAGTGCTGTATTATAAGTATATCTCCGATGATGTGATAGTTGTAGAGGTGAACAAGTTAGTACCAGTTACAATACTAATTGCAAGAACTTAATGAAATCTTGATTACAAAAATTTGGATGTTGAAGTTAAGAGATGAAAGATAGGGCGTATTGATTTGTGATAATTCGCAAATTGGACTGATTTCTGTTGTATGACCGACCGTCGAGAGAGTTGCAAGTAAAGTGAGAAACCTTGTCACCATGCGTGAATAGCCATGGGTGGTGGCACCTCGAAATTATACCTTGTATGGGCAGCACTCCATGGGCGGAAGCGAAAGTAGCAATTCCAGCACTGAGCTAATTAATTAATTGATTGATTCTGCATTACGCAAATGACTCAAGGGTATTCCCGTGGTTCAAAGTCAAGCTGTTTGTTTTGTCGATATAACTAGTTATATCAAACAATAAGGGATTGGTGGATCCCTTAAGTCTCACAGGGGGGAGAGCCCCTGTCAAAAGAGACAAGTGGTGGTACCACCCCTACGGAAAGCCTCAGTCAATGCAAATGTGTATGTGTGTCGGCCGTAGATGGCAATTGAATGCAGTGTGTTTTTTTTGTAAATTGAAGTTTTATATATAAGTAGATCGGTAAAAAATGAAAACAGCTGGAGCTTCGCTTCATCCATAAGAGGAGCATAGTGTGTTAGTGGCAAGTGCTCAGTGGTCATTAATCAGAGTAGTCATTAATCAGAGTAGTCATAAAATAGGAGAAATCGTAATTATGTTATTATTGTGGTAAAGTGTTTCGAGATAGTTATATTTGTTTGTGTCTTTGTTTCTTATTTTGTTTTTATTATTTATCCATTGTGTTATATGGTTTTGTCGTTGGTGTGGATTAAGATGTCATGTAAGTTCTCGTTTCGGCGGAAGGTGATAACCGGTTGGATTCTGTGTAGTTGCATGTGTGATTCAAAGCAAGGAATCAGGTTATCATTCAGTAGCGTAGTGAATAAATCAGTTACGCCGTCATGAAATGTGGTGATGAATGGAATAATCTCTGTGTTCCTCCTAGTTTGAAGGGGACCATCCGGATCCGCAAGGTGTTTTTGAAAAAGATCTCGGATAATCTGGAAGGTCCGTTTTGGTGGAAAAGATTTCGAGCAAAATATCAGATAGAGTATGTATATAGACGTAACATAAGGATATCAGTATTTGTGATATTTCTGATGTATCTCGTTGTACATGATTTCACAATCGCCCATTTCGTTTGGGCGGGGTGATAGGATGTGAAGTGCAATAAATTATGAGTATCTGTTGGTTTTATGTATATATCAGTTTCGAGTCTGTTTTTGTTTTTATAGACATTGAGATCAAGGAAGGCGACATGTGTTTGAGATACGATTGAGGTAAATTTGATTCGTTTATGTATTGAGTTTGCCTTTGAAATGAATTCATTTAGACGGAGCTCAGAGTGCGGCCAAATAAGGAATACATCATCTAGGTAACGCAGAAATTTTATAGGCTTCCATTTAGATTGTTGGAAGAGTATTGTCTCCAGTTCAGCCATGTATATGTCAGCGTAGCTAGGGGCAAATTTTGTCCCCATAGCAGTTCCAGATTGTTGTAGGTAGTACTGTTTGTTGAAAGTGAAATAATTTGTACTTAGGATTATTTTGATCATGTCAAGAAGGGCCTTAAGTGGTGGTCCCGTGTAGTTTTGTTTCATGTTTTGTAACGAATGCCCTGACGGCCTCTATTCCATGTGAGTGTTCGATGTTAGTATAAAGTGCGGATACATCAAGAGTAACCAAAATGGCAGAGTCTGGGAAACTGACATTTCGGATTAGTTCTCTGAAATGATCCGTGTTCTTGACATGTGATTTAATAAGATGGCGAAGTGGTTGTAGTGCCATTTCAACAAAGGCTGATAAATTTTCAGTTAAAGAATTGCAACCAGAGACGATGGGGCGACCCGGGGCGCCAGGTTTGTGTATTTTTGGTAAGATGTAAAATATTGGTATTCTAGGTTGATCTGGTGGGTTTAATGACTCCTGTGTGGTTGTGTCAATAAGATTTTGTTTATGAAGTCGTTTTTGAAAATTTTTTATTGAGTTCTTAAATCGTTCAGTTGGGTCCGCATAGCCGAGAGGGTGATAGGTTGTTGTATCGTGTAGATGTATTCACACACTGCATTCAATTGCCATCTACGGCCGACACACATACACATTTGCATTGACTGAGGCTTTCCGTAGGGGTGGTACCACCACTTGTCTCTTTTGACAGCGGCTCTCCCCCCTGTGAGACTTACGGGATCCAGCAATCCCTTATTGTTTGATATAACTAGTTATATCGACAAAACAAACAGCTTTACTTTGAACCACGGGAATACCCTTGAGTCATTTGCGTAATGCAGAATCAATCAATTAATTAATTAGCTCAGTGCTGGAATTGCTACTTTCGCTTCCGCCCATGGAGTGCTGCCCATACAAGGTATAATTGCGAGGTGCCACCACCCATGGCTATTCACGCATGGTGACAAGGTTTCTCACTTTACTTGCAACTCTATCGACGGTCGGTCATACAACAGAAATCAGTCCAATTTGCGAATTATCACAAATCAATACGCCCTATCTTTCATCTCTTAACTTCAACATCCAAATTTTTGTAATCAAGATTTCATTAAGTTCTTGCAATTAGTATTGTAACTGGTACTAACTTGTTCACCTCTACAACTATCACATCATCGGAGATATACTTATAATACAGCACTCAAATCATTACTTTTATTGAGAAGTACTAAACATGGCTGGACAACAAAAACACGCTGAGGTAGGATCCACTCTTGTAGTCACTATAAGTCTACCACTAACATGCTATCCTATATGATATATTACACTTTTTTGTATTACGCCAATTTTAATATTATTATTATATATGATTTTTCTTCTACCACTGTTAGACATATATTACTTCTATCTATACGATGTTAAGTCCTTCATTCTTTCCTAGCTTTCCAATCTCATTTATATGGTTCACTTCCACTCAGGCCAAAATCTGGTCACTAAACACAGACTAACTAATATTATAGTGTGATCTATTTAGTATAACCAATTCTGATATCAATTTATTATATCCACTCACTGATATCTATATTAATTTGTTGGGCCTTATCAAACAAATCACGGCTATCACAATCTCAATCAACGATATACTGAACACAACATCGATATCGTTCCATTACTAATTTTACTGAATTTTTGTCCGCTCCATTGCCTTGAGAAAGATCGCAAAGTGATCGAAACGCAAGCGTCGGCTGGAATACGACACATCTCACCGATGACCTCACTCACAACCTCGCTATCACACATCTCAACAGATGTTCTCATTCACAGCCTCACTATCATACTATACTATAAGCAACTTACCAGATAAAAGTACTATGACCATATTCAATTATCTGCCACTTCAATACTGTCATTAATTCCCCCCTTTCTTTCCTCATTTTATGTATCTCATCTATAATTTACTTCTCTTGTTGAATATCTTACTATTCTTATTTTATTTATTATATTAAAATTTATTATAATGGGGTCACATCCCCCCATTTCATTGAAGAATGATGATTAAATCAACAATATCTTCTATGCATCTATCACTGCTTAAAAATTGGCCTGCATTCCTATTACGAATTACATTCAATTAAGAACCATGTAAATTTACCTTTAACAAGGACCACCTGTTTACAACGACCAGTCCATCAAGGTACAATAAATGTAAATTTCAGTCACTTTTGCACAAAAAACAACAACATTGTGTTACTGGCATAATAATACCAAATGCCATATATATATTTTTTGGGTATTAAATACCATACAATATTGTTTATCTCATCACTATACATGATGTACACTATATCATTGAAATACTTTACAATTAATACAACCGCTGCCACATGATATATGATATATGAATTTAATTATGCTGGACTATTAAATATAACAAAAATATGTTGTCTTGACCTACAATCCTGTCACCATCCAATTGACCTTGCATTAAACATAATTCATACACACATTAATATACCTTAAAACACTCAGGGTAGCTTTACATAACATATCAGAACCTACTATCTACAACTTTTCCAATGATAGTCACTTTCATTTGTTTCCTCTGATTTTACTATCGTACAGTTACCATCATCACTTGCATCTGCCATGGACGAGGATACACTCCTCGGCGAGGAAATTTCGGACCAGGCTGTTGCCTTGGCAACACAGAACAGCCAGTTTGATCTTTTTGGACCGATGGATGGAGTAATTCCTGAAACACAAAATATCTTCAAAGGTCAGGATGGTAAAGGTGGTAACGCATCTTCCAGCACCTCAGGCCAACTACAACAACAACAGCCGCCACAACAACAACAATTACAACAACAACAACAATTACAACAACAACAAGAAATCCAGCCACCACCACCACCACCACCACAACAGCAACAACAACCAGCAGCAGTAGCGGGACCATCACAAACCATCCGCCAGCGTCTACAACTAACTAAACCTTACGCAATTCAAACCATCTATAATCCTCAACCAGTTCTACAAAATATGTTTCAACTGATCATCGTCTTTCTGAATGTGATATCTTTGGTAGATTTACCAGAGGTACTCTCCTTCAAAACCACAGAGCTGAGAGTTCCAAGAATGGACCAGGAGGACTTCAAGGCAATCAAACATACACTAACAAAAATAATCGACTACACACTCCAACTAAATTTCTCACCAATATATAATGCATCCACTAACAACACAGAAAAACAACAAACTACAACTGCTCTTAAACCACCACAAGGCCTGGACAGTGATATTCAACAACGCTGCCAAGAATTAATTGATACCTGCCTGACCGATGCTGGAAGCCAGATCACGGAAATAATTTGTGATGGCATAGAGGAGCATGTGGCCTCTTTACTGGAACTATTCACGCACCAAACCAGGAATTACACAACTGAACAAAAGATTAATCTATGCATGCAGATTTTCATAATCAACTACAATCGAGCATTGCACACTTTGCTGTCACAAGCAAAAAAAGCTACTTCACAGTGAAGTGAACAGGGCATTACAACCTCGACCTGTCTCACAGTTAATCATTCCATTTCTGTGACAACCAGAAAATAACAACAACAACAACAATAATAATAATAACAACAACAACAACAACAATAATAACAACAACAGAAGAGGCGTACACAACATTCACAACAACAATAATGGCAATAATCATAACAACAATAATCGCAACAATAATAACAACAACAATCGCAACAATAATAACAACAACAATCGCAACAACAACAACGACAACAGAGGTCCACGCAACAACAACAACAACAATGGCAACAACAACCGTAATTATGGTCCAAGCCGTCGTAGCTTCAACCAAAGTCGGAATAACAATAACAGCCCATACCACAGATCAGAGAATTCTCAAACACGCAATAACAACAACAACAACAACAACAGAAATAGAGATGATTGACTATTCACAATTGATTTTACTCGTTTCTCTTACTACCTCAACTATAACCAAAACCTTGTATTTAATAATCAAATTTTAACATCACCTCAACATAATGAATTGAATTGTATTTATAATAACCTATTTGAACTCTTTATCATAACATCACCAACTCAAACCTACAAACTGTCTGAATATCTCATGTCTGCCTCTATTCTAAAACCTAACCTTATCAATCTCACTGAAACAATTTTCTCGAAGTCTCAACTCAACTTACTCTCAAAAGGAACAAAATTTATACCATACCCACAAGAGCAAATTCACTATCGCCAATCAGTTTTGGATGACATAACACTTTTTAAAAATCGCATACGGTACTTATATGCTACATGGAGCCGTCCTCCTCGACCTACAATTGTCCCACTAGTCTATCATAAACAAAAACAGGCAATTAATTACACCTATCGCTCATCTTGCAATAAATTAGAAAATTCATTAAAACAACTTGATTCTCTCGCTGAAACCTGGCTTTCAGAACGTCAAAAACACAAACAAAATGATAAAAAACACAAACAAAATGATAATAATCACCACATTTTACAAGAAATTCTTAGGCTAAAAACAGAACACAAACTTATTTTCAAACCTGCCGACAAAGGAGGGGCATTGGTTGTAATGCAACGTGAAAAGTACATAGAAAAAATCCATGCACATCTACACGATACAACAACCTATCACCCTCTCGGCTCTGCGGACCCAACTGAACGATTTAAGAACTCAATAAAAAATTTTCTAAAACGACTTCATAAACAAAATCTTATTGACACAACCACACAGGAGTCATTAAACCCACCAGATCAACCTAGAATACCAATATTTTACATCTTACCAAAAATACACAAACCTGGCGCCCCGGGTCGCCCCATCGTCTCTGGTTGCAATTCTTTAACTGAAAATTTATCAGCCTTTGTTGAAATGGCACTACAACCACTTCGCCATCTTATTAAATCACATGTCAAGAACACGGATCATTTCAGAGAACTAATCCGAAATGTCAGTTTCCCAGACTCTGCCATTTTGGTTACACTTGATGTATCCGCACTTTATACTAACATCGAACACTCACATGGAATAGAGGCCGTCAGGGCATTCGTTACAAAACATGAACAAAACTACACGGGACCACCACTTACGGCCCTTCTTGACATGATCAAAATAATCCTAAGTACAAATTATTTCACTTTCAACAAACAGTACTACCTACAACAATCTGGAACTGCTATGGGGACAAAATTTGCCCCTAGCTACGCTGACATATACATGGCTGAACTGGAGACAATACTCTTCCAACAATCTAAATGGAAGCCTATAAAATTTCTGCGTTACCTAGATGATGTATTCCTTATTTGGCCGCACTCTGAGCTCCGTCTAAATGAATTCATTTCAAAGGCAAACTCAATACATAAACGAATCAAATTTACCTCAATCGTATCTCAAACACATGTCGCCTTCCTTGATCTCAATGTCTATAAAAACAAAAACAGACTCGAAACTGATATATACATAAAACCAACAGATACTCATAATTTATTGCACTTCACATCCTATCACCCCGCCCAAACGAAATGGGCGATTGTGAAATCATGTACAACGAGATACATCAGAAATATCACAAATACTGATATCCTTATGTTACGTCTATATACATCCTCTATCTGATATTTTGCTCGAAATCTTATCCACCAAAACGGACCTTCCAGATTATCCGAGATCTTTTTCAAAAACACCTTGCGGATCCGGATGGTCCCCTTCAAACTAGGAGGAACACAGAGATTATTCCATTCATCACCACATTTCATGACGGCGTAACTGATTTATTCACTACGCTACTGAATGATAACCTGATTCCTTGCTTTGAATCACACATGCAACTACACAGAATCCAACCGGTTATCACCTTCCGCCGAAACGAGAACTTACATGACATCTTAATCCACACCAACGACAAAACCATATAACACAATGGATAAATAATAAAAACAAAATAAGAAACAAAGACACAAACAAATATAATTATCTCGAAACACTTTACCACAATAATAACATAATTACGATTTCTCTTATTTTATGACTACTCTGATTAATGACCACTGAGCACTTGCCACTAACACACTATGCTCCTCTTATGGATGAAGCGAAGCTCCAGCTGTTTTCATTTTTTACTGATCTACTTATATATAAAACTTCAATTTACAAAAAACACACACTGCATTCAATTGCCATCTACGGCCGACACACATACACATTTGCATTGACTGAGGCTTTCCGTAGGGGTGGTACCACAACTTGTCTCTTTTGACAGGGGCTCTCCCCCCTGTGAGACTTAAGGGATCCACCAATCCCTTATTGTTTGATATAACTAGTTATATCGACAAAACAAACACTTCTATAGGCAACAGCCAATCACAGATTTGAGGCGAGAATAGCTAAGAATTTTCAACTATTCACTGATTCAGAAGAACATACAGAACTACCTGCGGAAAAATGATTTATCAGTAAGCCTGCCAAATGATGTTTGCTTAATATTGTATGAAAACGTTTGCATTTGTAGTGATTTCTAGCAGATCTGGTATAATCCATAGAATTTCTTGAGTACTGATCTAAGTAAGACATTTTGTTTGATTGAATGATGATTTTCTATCGACAGTTGCTATACTAACTGAAAATGTTTAGGATACCCTTGATATTTTGTCAAGGTGGTTTTGATAGAAAGCTATACATATTATTATGATTGTCAACTGAGAACTAATTAGAGAGGGCAACTCAAATTTGCATTTTCAAGAGTTCAAGACTTCTATTGGATATATCCTCAATAATTTGTTTTTGTTTAACTCAGGCACAACATTTTCACAAAATAATATCACTGTTGTTCTACCAACCTTATTGAATATGAACGGTTTTCGGTAAATTAGGTTCTCTCTATCCATATTGACTGGAATTGTATTATTGTTTTGCAGAGTTGAAAATATTTCAAAAATGACATAGCTCTTTATTATTTTTCAATAATAGAGAATGAATAGTGTTCACATGCTTGGTATTCACAATTAGATAATACAACTAATGAACACATTGCATCGTATATGCCAAAGTGCTTAATCAGTCGACCCGATGTTCCATAGAACGTATTCTTTATGCTACGATTCGAATCCACTGCTTTCGAAGATTTCTTTATTCGATGGCTTGATAATATTTCTTTGTTTACTTCATTTTCCTCTAATATTTATTTGGAAACTTATTTGATCATCAGAATTGTCCACATCGATACATTGACCGTATACATCATTATGAAATCGATAATGTTTAAAAAATAAAAGCTGAAAAGTTTAATATGAACAATTATATACAAAACATGTTTGATACCTAACCTCCCAATTTACAGTATTTATTTGAAGTATTTGTTCAAGTACTTCTATACAAGAAATAAAATTATTCAAGGTTAATAGTTAATAAGAAATACTTTATCAAAATAATTAATAATTAGATAACGAGCCCGAATGGCTACCATCGTACAATCATTGATGTCAAGCGAGGAGAGTCTTCAGAAAAGTGGATAAAAAGGGCTCGTCCTCTTAGAGTTTCAGTAGAGACCAAAAGCAAAACATATCAAAGAAATAAATTTCAACTCTTTATTAGATTCTTGCATAACTAGTTTTAAATATAACTGTCAATGAAACACATCCATGACGACTGCAGTGTCGTTTTTGAAGATGAATGTCAATTCCAGTTGTCCCGGCTAAGTCTTTAAAATAAAACAGATGGGTATAGATATTGGCTACAAAGTTACAGCTCCACAAAATAGCAAACTTAAGCACGGTGAACTATTTGCAGTTGGTCATAATTTGTTGTTTACAAACTTCAGCTGTTTAGCGAATTGATCTGCAATAAAATAGCGACGAAAACATTGCGAGAACATTGTCAAATCAGATTAAAACTTTGTATGTATGGCCTACCATGAAACATAATCATTTCCGATTTTGTTGCTTATCTTGTTCTCTTGTGTACAGAAATTCTAAAACTATTATACAAAATTAATTTTTACAAAAATTTTTAAATTTACAAAACATTTACGGAACGCTACTTTACTTTGTGAAATTTGCTAGTGAATTTACCAGCGCTCATTATCAGAATAGTGAACGATTAAGCAACAAATCAGAATGCCGATCATCGAATTATATCCTAGTAGGTTTTGACAAACACTTGGGCGCTCTATCATGTCATTAGAAATATTTTGATATTATCATATGACGATTAGTGTTTAAGTGCGTTTTCCGCCACTCATAACAGCCGTATTCCATGAGGTTGATATTCCACATGTAAAATAGCACTTTTCAACCAATCACAGAGCGTCTTGCATTTGCGTTAACAGGGAAACACCGGCGTTCGAAAGTTCGAGAAGAAAAGGAAAGCCTCGCCACATAAGCGTTTAGTTATCACGATGAATAGTCATCTGGGATTTTGAAAAGAATTTATAAATTCAGATGATGACGACATTTGCAGTGACCCTATTGTCTTGAGATTATATATCAAGGTTCTTTAATCAAATTATTTCCAGGTAGTTAATTAATTTTGAAGCAGACATGCCGTTGTCCTCTTTCAAATGTGATTGAAAATCATTCTTTTCTTTTTAAATACCTGGTATGGTTGTTTATCAAGGTTCTACATGCTCTTAAGTTATTTTTTTATATAATAAAGAGAATAATTGATGTTGTTTTCATAATTCAATTCATTTTCAAACGTTGAAATCTCTAGAGTGAGTGAATGAGACTGAGATTTGAACACCCGAAAAGTAAAACCAATGTTTATGTTTCAGTCTTTTTACATGTGATGTATTTGAATATTTGCTTGGAAATTCAAGCAGTGACTCTTAATCCATATGACAGATATTCACACAAGGTGCCCCGAGTTTACTAACACAAACGAGAAATCCATATTATTTGAATTTAACAAGTTGATTATTTTTATTTGAAGAGTACATTTCATTTGAAGTTCAGAAAAGTAATTTAATTGTTCACAGCTTGTCGCCATTTTAATACACGTGCTCGAGCTGATCAGTTGAAACTTTAATATAGACCGTGCTACTACCGATCGTCCAGATGTAGTCATAAACATGCACTGTCTATACCAGACATATCAACGAAAAATCATGTAAGTTAACTTGTTGCCATGGAATAATGTCGGTAGTCTCGATATATTAGCAAATTATGCTGTAATAATACAGCAATCGTGTCCATTACAATAGTCCACAATAGTCTCCAAAAGGTAAGAAAATACATTTCGTGTAACGTGATGTGTAATTTCTCGTTGAACTTGTTATTTTGTTATTTATGAGCTCGCAGCATTTTCAAAAGCTTATACTTCTTGGATAAATGTATTTATGTGTCCTGCTATATATATAATCTTCTAAAGTAATTGTGTGAAGTAAATGATGTTTGTTTTCGTGTCGGCACTTAAAAATGAGTTCCGTTCTTTTATTTAATAATTTTCAACTTTATACTAAATTATATGGAATGTCTCTGTTAGACATAGATTACATTTTTCCGTTGCATTACTGTAGGCAGCGGTTGTGGCTAATATTGACCATTTTATTTTGTAATTGGTATGTTTATCTTCGAGCTTCCAAGTGTGTTTGGACAATTCTGTGCTGTTTGCATATTTTTTTGTTCAAAAGATATCTTATGTTGGGCTGCAAGCTGCTTGAAGGTGCCTTCAGTTAAGCCCTTGCCGTTTTGGCTTATTCTGTCCTCTGCCGTTGTGACGTTAGCCATGTAAAGGAGACTTGAGGATATGCATTTGTTGACCAATGGACAATTGTCTTTATTGAGGCAGCTGCAAGTCTTTCTATGTTTGCTGCTGCTATTCCCACTAGGACGTTATTGTTATGGCTTCTAATTATAGTTTGAACATTGACCGTGCACCTGTAAGATACCTAAAAATTATTTCCATTAAAAATCTTGTGGAGTCTATGTGCTTTCAGAAAGTGTTTGTCAATTATCGCTAAATATCTCTTTGCAATGTTAGCATCCACATTGTAGGTGACACCAGATTTATTAAGTCATGTATATACAAGCCCATCATAATATTTTTCCTTCAATAAACCGTCTGAAGAGGAAAACGTACTGGAAACTCAGAGTAACGGAATAAATTCGTGATCTTTGATCTACTATTTATATACTTTTTAGATAAATAATGTAAAGTTGTCCACACTTGTGTAATTATAGTGCTCAATGATATATATCAGACTTGTAATAGATTAAATAGGTAAAATGAGACAAAAAAGAGACATACAATGATAGTAGCATACAATCCAAGCTATACAACTGCCCGGAAAAATATGAGTGCCAACTAGAAAAAACGGGCCTAAACATCAACCATCGTTCATAAGGGCACTGTTACAACGCCCGATGATTCAGAAGGCCGTCCCTACATAGGCCTAACAGAAAGAACTTTTATACAGCGATACAGCTATCAAAAAATGACATTTAAATCAGAAAAATATAAACATAGCTCCGAACTTTCAAAACACATATGATGTTTAATAGTAAAGAAAAAGTCGTTTGACATTTAGTGGTCAGATTTAGGAAAAGCAGGGCTCACGGCAATACTTTAAAGAAATGCAAACTTTGTTTATTAGAAAATTTTTATTTAATTAATTCCCACAAAAATAGCCTGGTAAACAAAACATCGGAACTCATTAGTAAATGTACCCACGAAAACAAATTTTACCCCAGGAACTTAAAAATTATCGACAATAGTTAAAAACAATAGCTAACATTATAAACCCAATTATATGTAACATTTTATCATGAAGTGCATCGATATGTCTTTTTGATTAGTGTGGTAGCAGTAGTATAGACATTTCCAGGAATGCGCCGTCTCTCTTACGCCTATTATATTTGCTAAACAAAGATTGCTACAAATCTCTGTCAGACAAAGTTGACAACGAAACTTTTAAGTAAAACAATCCACGATACAGAAGATTATGAAAAGATACTACTTCACTATAGCCCTATCAAAACATCTCCTTCGGTTGCCAGTGAAGGATGTCATGAAGCGGTTGGGGTGCATACGTCTTTGATCTTTCGATGTGACGTGTGCCGTAAAAAGATATCTGACCTTTGTGAGTAAATTGCAGAGGCAGACAGGGAACTTGGGCTATAGTTCAGTCCATCTAAAATTTGACCAAGAAAAAATTGCAACACAAGCTTTCTTATGGAATATAGGGTAGAATTTTATGCTGAACAACATATCAAAAATCGACAAAAATCGAATTTGTGGAAGGTGTTAAATTTTATAAAAATTAGCTACTGCTGGCATGAAAGCGAGGTTGTGTCATTTAGGGCTAAAAAACGAGCGATATTTGAAAAACTAAGAGAATTTACGCAAGCAAGAAGAACACACTCAGTGAAAATATATAATTACAGAAAAATAAATCAAATTCTCAAAATTATAACAGAAAAAACCATAACGAGGCAAAAAATATATTAGGGAATGTAATGTACTTTTACTGTACTACCAGCAATAATGCAAGATAGGCTAGGATAAGAAAAATCATTAGCCGCTTGTAAATAGAAGCAAATCGATTTAAGTAACGATTATATTAATTAACTACCAAGCAAATATTAATATATTAAATTCTATTCAAATCGGCAAAATCAAAAAAATCATGATCAAAATCAAAATCAAATCGAAATAAGGATGCGTGTAATCCCCCTCAGTAGCATAATAAGTGTGGTCCAAAATCCGATATCAATAACAGAAACAATTCTGACATCATAAAATCATATCTAGGTTGCATAGAATGTATATATAATTATGTAGACCATCCCATAGGAACTACAGGTACATCTAACCACCTTCAGAAGTATAAAGGTTTGGTCCTAGAGTCCAATTTCAAGAACAGGAACATTTCTGACATCGTAAAATCACATGTAGGTTGCATAGAACATATATATAAATCGATTAGACCATCCCATACGCAATATAGATACATCTGATCACCCTCAGTAGTATAATTTCCAGTTTTACGCATTTCGTTTAATATGTTTCTGAATAAGATCTTGAGTTTTCACCGCTATACTTCGTCGCCCATAGTAAGTCTACTGCTGAGTTGCACATTGTTTCCCATTATTTAAGTAGGGTTGCCCCTCAGAAACTGCAGATGGTAGCTGACAAATTTGATTATTTGAAGCACTATAATTCCATCCAATTGCAGCCAGGCAGTGTTATTTGATTTGGGGATTACAAATTCAACGACAATATACGACAGTAAGGCTATAGAGATTAATAAAATCAAATAAATAATGGGAATTACCATATAAATTACGTCCGACAGGGTTTATTGACAAAGGGTAATTTACATTAAAATCACCACACACTGTAGCAGCATCTCAAGATCGTATATTAACTAAGATGGAAGATAACTGAGCATAGAAAAGGGAGACATTATTCTGCTTACAGGATTGGGGAGAGTAAACAGAGAAAACGTATTCGATGCGATCAAAGAATTTAACAAACTTTTTTAGAATATAGGACGAATGAGACTTTACACAAACATAACGAGCTTCAACACACGGATTACATATAAATCCTACACCAGAAACCCGATAACACTCAACAGACGATGTAATAAATGTATATTTATTATATAAATCAACAAAACGAATCTAATACGATATTCATGGGCAGCAACAAACAATAAATTAAACTTACGTGTGAGTGTAGCTAACTCGTTCTGTCGTCACGGACACTTCAGAGTTCACGAGTTGAATGTAACAATACGATTAGGTGGAGATGGTCTTTTTGTTGAAGGAGATAATGGGCCGTCTCCGTTAGGAACTCGATAGCGAGATCGCAGTTCCGATCAAATCAAACTTCAAAACTTCGGTTTGTGACGCTTTCTGTTTCTATTACTATGTTCGGAGTTATGTTTTCTTCTTGCATCAAGTGCTGAGAACGGAAACCTCGTCGAAAAAAACTTTGATGGAGTTTTAAATTGAGATTTGAAATGACGGTACATTTCTGGCTACCAAATTTTCCGGAAAACTAATTAAGGTGCGCTTAAAGGGCATTGAAACTTCATGAAAAAACGGCGTTCCGAAACACCTCGGTTCTTGATGAAAGCCTCACCTCACTGTTTGGTGTAAGTTTGTAATACCCTTGTATTTACAGTATTTATAATTTCTTTAATTGATTTCTTTATTTTTTATTTCTTTTTAAGTAATAATCAAGACTAAACATTGTTAAAAAATCCGTATGAGACTCAATACGTCGGAAATTTATAATATGGTATAAATACGAAGCAGTTGATCCACACTTGTTTCTTGTATAAACATCTTTCATCAGGATATATGTGTATGTGTATGTGGATATATGGATGTATGATATATGTGTTCTGATCAACTACCAGTTTCATTTCAATACTATAATAAGCAGTTAGTAATGTTTCAAATTGAGCTGTTTGAGGTACATAATTTATCTATCATGGAACTTCAATGACGATATATTATCTTGCTACAATATGTTTTGATGCACTCTTTACATCTTTTTATTCTGAAGGCATGAGCCATGTAAATGTGAAATTGAAAAATTCCAAATTGGACAGAAATAGCGAACAAAATTCTGCACAGGTGTCATGTGATAATCATGTTGACCAATGAGATACTCAGATGAAACATGAAGTCTTGCCTAAAAGATTACTTTTGGTAAAGCCTCTATCAAACATTCATAATAATGGACATAACGTTCTCATAATAGCTCCATTGTTATATTATGTCAATGTCAATGTTCAAAACTTTAAAAGCAACAAAAAACAATGCTTTGAATATGAAACACAGATAAAAACGCAGAAGTCCTCATTCTATCATGCATATAATATAATCTTGAAGGGTAAAATTGTTTTTCTGATTGCCAAATAATTTTACGTGAAGTAATATCGAAAAAAAATTGCCAATTATCACAATGCTTTCTAAGTACTTCTATTTGCTTTATGGAACACAATTAATATGTTATGCTAAGTACATGTAAACGCTATCGTATAATTATGCTTTAGAAGATAATTATTAGTCATCAGTGAAATAGAACAGAAGCTTATTAAGTGATTATTAAACAAAACATGAAGAAATGTTGTAATTAAACTAAAAGGACTGCTAAATGTATATCCTCCTTAGCAGCATGCATGTTGCCTAACGATACCTAGGCAGCCTAAATCATCAATACTTCGGGTACATGTTCTTGATCGGTACTTGTGACCTCCTGGTTTGCATTCATCGATGTAACATGTCGAGCACGCCTCCCATGCTTCCCAATTTCCAAATGTCCCATAAACTGAAATTCAGATATTATCATGATAATAGCAGCAGTTCTTAATGTCAAGAAGAATGAAATATAATGGAGAGATTATGGGGTAACGACGCAAATTATGCACAAGCAGAATCCATTTCCCTGAGTAGTCTATTTCTGTACGCAAAAGCAAGTGATTGTGAGTTCTTTATATCAAGGTTCTTAATTCATTTTCTTATATTTAAAGTGTATATCCCGGATATTGGGAGATTGCTTCTTTAGATAGAGAAACATATTCTATTCGTACATGATCTTCTTGTGTTTTTACTTTGCGCAGGCATTTCCCCCTCAAAAATGCAATCAAAGCTACGACTTTGTGTCTCACCCTTTTTCGTCGAACAGGAATCCACTTATTTTCCACAAGAGGGTTTACACCGGAAAAAACTAAACTTTACTAACTAAACCACATTAAACTTTTTACTTATTTGTCTCTAAATAAAAAACCGCTAAACCAAATGACAATCTGCTTTTGGAAAGAAATTTTCAACGTTCAGCTAAAGAACTATAGAGCTATATTTGATCAATATTCAAGATCCAGGTAAAGAGATATAAGCCTCTAAAGTCAAAAGTTTTTAGTTTTGGATTTTTCCCACTCAAGTGCTCACGCAAATAGCACCTCTTTACGACTTCGTCTAAGCAGGTTATCACTGCTGGTTATTGAAGGTGATTGACTATTTTTAATACGCATCAACTATGCCGACTATGCTTAGAGGAAGTCTAGCATTTCACAATTTAAAATATATTGCAATACACTATTGCCGTTTTCTAATACGACTAAGCAAATGCCAAATGAACGCGGGATTGTTTTTCTTTTCTTCCCTCGCTTGTAATCAATTGCCATCAAGGCCTTTGGTACATATTATCATGGACATTTTATTTTTATTCAAATTCAAAGCTATTCTGTGCCTTTGAAATCGAACCATTCGACGAGTTTGATCCTCTTTAGCTTGACTCAAGTAACATTTATATTCTGTTGTTGAGTTCATCATTTATTCAGGGCCAGTTAAATGGGTTTACTTCTAGGGTGGGTCAGACTGTCATTTTCTTCACATTAGCTTTGTCACGATTAACTTTCTCTTTCGTGTTAAACGTATATATAATTAATTGGCTGTTTTTTTCTCTCAAGTTGTAATTATTGAATGATATATCTATGTCTACGAGAGCGGGATTAGAACCAATATCAATGTAGAGCGAATATAAATGAATTCAGTATTCAGAATTTATTCGAGGAGGAACTACGTTTAGAATCCCGGGATCTCTACAAGACAATTTCTACAAACAATTACTTCTTTCGCATAACTATTGTCATCAGTCGATGATGGTTCTCAGGCTATATATTTTATACATTTTATACAATCTGTAATAATTATGTTACTGTAACTTGAAGTTTCACGCTTTATTGCGATCATCAGACAGTTAAAACTAGATAATAAAAAACATACATGGTACCTCTGATATAAACTTACATAAATCGCAGTTATTGTTAAATGGGATAAAGCCTATTGTATCGCAATGTGCGTGTTTTCTTTGTGATCGTTTCCTATGCGGCATTTAATTGTTACAGGTTATGTTTTAGTCGATTTATAATTAGTAAAATAAAATTTATTCTCGTGCCTACATTTTGAAATTAACTCAGATCTTTTGTTTAGTAATGCTTTTTTGGAACAAATGATATGATATTTTTCTGCCAGGCATAGCTGGCATCTTTTCGTTATGTTATTGTATGGCTTTGCTCTTGATAGAGCTGTCCATTCGATGTTGTAGTCGGTGGCTTTGTCCTTCTGTTCCAAAATATATTTTGATAGTTGCGTGTTGTGTGTATGTTTATCATGCCGGAATGTGCTTGTGTGCTGTGTGTAGCGTGTATTTTCAAAGAGATGGGGTAGCGATGTGTGTAGCGTGCATTTTCAAAGAGATGGGATTAAAAATTACATCAAAAACCAACCTCAAATCAGTAGACTTCTTAGACATAACCTTCGACCTAAAAAATGGCACATTCCAGCCCTACAGAAAAACTAACGACCAACCTATATATATAGACACTAATTCTAATCATCCACCTACAATTCTAAAACATATACCTATAGCAATTAACCAAAGACTCTCCGATTTATCATCTAATAACATTATTTATGAAAACAGCAAAAATACTCACGAAGACGCCTTAACAGCGAGTGGCCACACTACTACTAATTTAAAATACGAACCAAGGCCAGCAACATCAAGCCGTAGAAAAGGGAAAAGGAGGAGAAATGTCACATGGTTTAACCCACCGTTCAACAAAAGTGTGAAAAGCAACATTGGCCGAACATTCCTCAACCTAGTCAAAAAGCACTTTCCGAAGACAAGCAAGCTACACAAGATTTTCAATCAAAACACGCTAAAAGTAAGTTACAGTTGTACTTCCAATATGAAAACAATCATTACTAACCACAACAAGAATTTAACAAATACAGAAATGGAAGTAACAGAAAATGCGCAATTATGCAACTGCCGCACAAAGGAAAATTGTGCATTAAACAATAGATGCCTTATGGAAGGATTAATCTACAACGCCAAAGTGACTACCCCGGAAGACCAAGAGGGTAAAAATTACATCGGTCTAACGGAAAACTCTTTCAAGACACGCTACACACAACACACAAGCACATTCCGGCATGATAAACATACACTCAACACGCAACTATCAAAATATATTTGGGAACAGAAGGACAAAGCCACCGACTACAACATCGAATGGACAGCTCTATCGAGAGCAAAGCCATACAATAATATAACGAAAAGATGCCAGCTATGCCTGGCAGAAAAATATCATATCATTTGTTCCAAAAAAGCATTACTTAACAAAAGATCTGAGTTAATTTCAAAATGTAGGCACGAGAATAAATTTTATTTTACTAATTATAAATCGACTAAAACATAACCTGTAACAATTAAATGCCGCATAGGAAACGATCACAAAGAAAACACGCACATTGCGATACAATAGGCTTTATCCCATTTAACAATAGCTGCGATTTATGTAAGTTTATATCAGAGGTACCATGTATGTTTTTTATTATCTAGTTTTAACTGTCTGATGATCGCAATAAAGCGTGAAACTTCAAGTTACAGTAACAAAGTGTGTAGTCTTTGACTCCTCTATTTATATAATAATAATAATAATAATAATAATAATAATAATAATAATAATAATAATAATAATAATAATAATAATAATAATAATAATAATAATAATAATAATAATAATAATAATAATAATAATAATAATAATAATAATAATAATAATAATAATAATAATAATAATAATAATAATAATAATAATAATAATAATAATAATAATAATAATAATAATAATAATAATAATAATAATAATAATAATAATAATAATAATAATAATAATAATAATAATAATAATAATAATAATAATAATAATAATAATAATAATAATAATAATAATAATAATAATAATAATAATAATAATAATAATAATAATAATAATAATAATAATAATAATAATAATAATAATAATAATAATAATAATAATAATAATAATAATAATAATAATAATAATAATAATAATAATAATAATAATAATAATAATAATAATAATAATAATAATAATAATAATAATAATAATAATAATAATAATAATAATAATAATAATAATAATAATAATAATAATAATAATAATAATAATAATAATAATAATAATAATAATAATAATAATAATAATAATAATAATAATAATAATAATAATAATAATAATAATAATAATAATAATAATAATAATAATAATAATAATAATAATAATAATAATAATAATAATAATAATAATAATAATAATAATAATAATAATAATAATAATAATAATAATAATAATAATAATAATAATAATAATAATAATAATAATAATAATAATAATAATAATAATAATAATAATAATAATAATAATAATAATAATAATAATAATAATAATAATAATAATAATAATAATAATAATAATAATAATAATAATAATAATAATAATAATAATAATAATAATAATAATAATAATAATAATAATAATAATAATAATAATAATAATAATAATAATAATAATAATAATCAAAATAATAATAATAATAATAATAATAATAATAATAATAATAATAATAAAAATAATAATAATAATAATAATAATAATAATAATAATAATAATAATAATAATAATAATAATAATAATAATAATAATAATAATAATAATAATAATAATAATAATAATAATAATAATAATAATAATAATAATAATAATAATAATAATAATAATAATAATAATAATAATAATAATAATAATAATAATAATAATAATAATAATAATAATAATAATAATAATAATAATAATAATAATAATAATAATAATAATAATAATAATAATAATAATAATAATAATAATAATAATAATAATAATAATAATAATAATAATAATAATAATAATAATAATAATAATAATAATAATAATAATAATAATAATAATAATAATAATAATAATAATAATAATAATAATAATAATAATAATAATAATAATAATAATAATAATAATAATAATAATAATAATAATAATAATAATAATAATAATAATAATAATAATAATAATAATAATAATAATAATAATAATAATAATAATAATAATAATAATAATAATAATAATAATAATAATAATAATGATAATAATAATAATAATAATAATAATAATAATAATAATAATAATAATAATAATAATAATAATAATAATAATAATAATAATAATAATAATAATAATAATAATAATAATAATAATAATAATAATAATAATAATAATAATAATAATAATAATAATAATAATAATAATAATAATAATAATAATAATAATAATAATAATAATAATAATAATAATAATAATAATAATAATAATAATAATAATAATAATAATAATAATAATAATAAAAATAATGAAATAGGTTGTCAGTACTTACCAACGGGACCGTTGTAACAATCATTCTATGGACAAAGAGAATAAAAACATTTTAATATTTTGGCAATATTATTAGCAAGGTAAAAGATTTTTCTAAATCTGACCTTGAGTCGAATAACAAACGTTTTTCTCTATGACACTTTTTTTTTAATCTCATGATATATTTTTGCAGAATCGCTAGGTTATTAATTTTGGCGATCAATTAATAACTTGCGAGAATACCATCTACAAGAAAACGAGTAGAGTCTGATATTAATCGTAATGGATATTATCTTTAAGTAAAAAGTAATTAACTTCCTGAAATATTCAATAACTTCTTTCTATGATTGTTCGTAGCACGTTGACTTCCAATATGAGCCGTCAAGTGTTACTGTTTATTTATAGACCTATTTTATCTATCTGTCCAATGGTGCTTAAACTTGACTTCACTAGTAAAATTTCCAGTTAGTTCTTCTATTGTCCTTCTGTCTAGACTCAATATAGTCACATGCAAATTCTAGTTTCCATAGTGATCTGAAGCGAATTGGTTTTGTGATTTTTAAAGATATTTCAAAACATATATAATTGAGTAATTGAGAAAACCTTGAATGGCCTAGTTTAGAATGTGGAGATCAACTATCGATTTTTACAAATCCAAATATAGAGGCTTATAATAACTAGTGTTACTTTACGGCTATGTGATTTAAAAGTAAAAACTATACAATCAATTCACATTTTAAATTATTATAAAATAAATTTCTATGGTTCGTCATGAATTCTAAAAAACCCTACTCGTAGTCCTCTGTAACCTTAGCAGAATTGTGCATCGATATTCATTATTCTTTAAGAATTTCCTTTCAAATTAGGCAAGTTTATATAGGACAAATACTATTCATCTCAAATACTTCATAACATTTGCCTGCATAAAAATTTTTTAACTCAATAGTAACAAATTTACTATCACCTCCAATTTGTTGAATAACGCATCTCCTTCAGCATGTGGATTCCTAGATCTGACAAATCTGCCATTTAATCTTTTCCGGAGTTCACAATTCGGATTTTTGTTTCTGTTGAATACCACTGTGTGACAGTTTGTCTTTCGTTGACACTTAAGGGAACATTGAATCAATGAAAGAGCTTTAGTGAAAATCATATGTTCTGTTTCTGTAAAATCACCACCTCTCTCAAATAAAACTCTGGTTTCAAATTCCTGTGTAGTATTATACAAGCATGTTCTATCTGATGACGTGACAGAAAAGGTTGAATCAGAAACCAATAACATCGTTGTCAGTACAATTAGAAGGAATCTAATATAGAATATTATTAACAGGATAGCCATGACAAATACTTTTGTATGTGGAAATGAAATGACCACAACGAGAAATCCAACAGACAAAATAAAAACACAGGTGACTATAAAGCGGTTCCAAAAAATGTTATGTTGTGCTATATTAATTGACGACTATTGTAATTTTTTTCTATTGTTTGTCGATTTATTGCCACCAGTAAAGCTTTATCAAGCCAAAAGCATTGAATAGAAACATCTGTCACCTTCGTGCTCGTTGAAACTACTAGGTGATGATTGTCGTATTGATGGAGCTTCATACTAACAAATGAGTTCTAAATATCTAAAATTCAGGAAGGCACAATCACCTGAAACCTACTATTCCCATTACCATTTTCTAGTATAGGTTTAACAATAGCATATCAACATATAGAAGAAAGTAACCTATTAAGTTGAAAATATGCATGGCAAGCTTATCAGAGGTACCAAAATCTCCAGTTCTCAAACTGTTCTTAATTATTCAAGGAGTTAAAACATTTCCTGAATAACTATATCTTCCTGTATTCTGAAGGTGCAAACTAATCTTTCTCAAATGTCATAATGATACAAGAGGCTATGTATCACAGTATACATCACAGTCCCTATAGAATCTTTACAATTACTATAAAAACAAGGATACATGGGTATATGTGAAAATCAGCATTTCTTCTCATACTTGGAATTTCTTCATATATAGCGCTTGTCCATGACTTAGTTTATTCCTAAGTGATGCAATTTATGTAAATGATTACTGTTTAACATATATTGTTTAGGACTGGTGTTGTATAGCCTTTTCACATTACTATTTCTGTAAAACATTTCTGTAAACTTTTTCCTTCAAATTTCACAAACAATTAATCTTGTTCTTGCACCTATAAGCTATGCATGATGCTACGCTGATGCATTAGAGTCTGATAATTACAATGGCGTAGTTTTATTTCAGGTTTAGATCTTCCTATTTGGTGCAAAATGCCATCAAAGATTTATTTCAGTCCAAATCTCCATTTTAAAAAGAACAATAGACCAGATCTAGCTTGAAGACTATTTATCAAGATAGCGTTTGAAATTTTTGAGAGGGAAGTGTTAGGCTTTGTTACCCGAAATCATTTTCAGCATAAAATTATAATTCAATGCATGCATATAGTTATTTCGTACTCTCATGGATGCCAAGTAATGCTCATTGAACAGTCATCTCAACACCAATTGCTTTATTAAAGCTTTGATTTTGTTCCCACAAAACAAACACTGTAAACATAATCATTCTTGGAGAATAGAAGTAATATATATATGGTTTGCGCTCCCACCTTGCTATGATAAAATTGCGTATCATATGTCATCACTGATATTTTATTATAATAGAAGAATACTAAAAAATATTTAGTAAAAAAATTAATTATCGCTTGGTTTTATGTCATAAGGATGTATGCAGTCATTATTTGTGCTCGGCTATAGATTTTGTCTAATATATCCATTTGTTGGAAGTTTAAACCAAACTTTGCTATTAAGACATTGAGACCCAGTGAACACTTCGCCGAAACCCATTCTTCATCTAATTTATCCTATCATAAAATTTCCTGATGAGTATCTGCATGTATATCTCTATTTCTTGCTTTTAAATCATAATCTATATAATCTTTCGAAATTCTGATGTTAAATATCTTCAACCAATCTTATCCTCCTGATAATTCCTGGTAATTTTTTCGCAGATAGTCATTATTGTTTTTCAAATAATTTAGAAATTCGGGAATATGTGTGAATCGGAGAGGTAGGGAATCCTCGTAATTATTAGCGAAACGTAAAGCGAACAGATATTCATATTTATGTACAACTCTCTATCCGCTGATTGAAAGCGTTCTTAACTAGTAATGTTTATTCGCAGGTTATCATGGCCACACGGTTCTCTATCATCGAGACTACACTGAGAGTTTCATCTAGAGGAAAAGAAAGGCATCACAATTAAAAAATTATTGCAATGCCTTATTTATATAATTATGTGTATATTTGTGTTTGTTTTGTGAATATAGGGACGTTTTCTTACTCTTTTGTATCCAAATGGACTATTATTTACGTGAACTTTCGATTAATACATCGTTGTATATTCTTTGATTGGGGGCCTAGTTCATTATGAAGAATCCTGCGGGATTGTCCTTGTGTCCTTGATTTGAAGTTGAAATCAGTGCCCTTAGTGGTTACAATGGTAACCAAAGTCCGTTTAGGCAGCTTTGAGGCGTGTCATGATCGATCTATGGTGTTCCGTTGATGCAACCATCATGTCCGTCTCGACTTTAAATAAAGAATTCAGCAATGCTGTTCTCTTTTGAAAAGACAAGAGAAGACTCAACATGGAATAACTGCATATGAGAATGAAGGTTTTGTAGAGAAAATCCTTCAAACCTGGCCTTAGAATACGCTTATTATCACAATCATGCGGTGCTGTGAGCACTAGATGATTGCTTCCTCGAGGTATTCTCACTTTCGTAAATCCGAGTTGAACAGTGGTATTAATTACACGGAGAGTACATTAGACTGTTCCAAAAAAATCGAAAGTTTGAAATGTTAAATGCACGATCCATTTTATTATTAAAAAAAGTAATGTAGACGGTGTCGCCCTACCGAAGGCACCCGTACCACTCCTCTATTTTCTAGCATTTCAGATAGAGTCAAGGCTGAGTTGACATTAAGGGGATTTGAACCACGGTTGATCAGCTATGATCCGATCTGAAGTTCGGTTGCTCTGCCATCTGAGCTAGGCTAGGGGAAACGTACCATCCGAGAGGGGGAGGGGGAAGAGAGAAAAAAAGAGGAAGGGAGAAGAAAAAAAGAGCGCACATGGAGGAAGAAAGGAAGGAGAGGAAGAGAAATAAGGATCTGTTGTTGTCCTACAACTTTGTTATCAGGCAATTTGGAGAACAATCTTAATAATAGGCTATCTTTGTATGTAATTATAGGATAATGATCAGAAAAGATTTAACATTTTGTTAGTATTTTGATGCATCACTATAGTAATTCATAACCAAACAAAATATTTTGGGATTGGTAGAACATTAAAATTATCATACAGGAGTAATAAATAGAGCAGGCCTACAAATTATACTGGTGTCATTAGTAATCATAGTAATCTATGTGATACATATACAAAATACAGCTACGCTGACAATTTAAATAACAAACTGTATTAGATTTGTGAGAAAACAACTATTTCTGAACAATAAATATTATATAATTATTAGGTACTGTAGTTAGTAAAGGTCAGCTAAAGGTCTTTGGTAGTTCAGTCAGGCTATTAGCAACAAACCAAAACACACTCTTGTGTTCTAAGTTGGTACATAGCATGCTGATGTTGACCATGTTGAATTATGCCTCTATAACAGGTATAAGCATATGGTACATAGCAGGTGTTCGATCGAATGCCAAACTCAGAGAAGAAATTATTTGTCCACTATCTGTCCATTATAGTATTCGATTATAGTATTAAAATAATTTAGGTAACCTAATTGTTCAAATTCGTTTTTAATCACTATGGGTCTAGAATATTTATTCAATATCTAAAGTAGTAGACCAAAAAGTATCTTATAAATCGACCAATAAAATAATACTGCAAATATACTCTTCATAAGTCTGTACTATAGGCTAAAATTGAACCAGAATCTTTACAGTACTTTAATGTATTGCTACTAAGGGGTATTTTTGCAATATTAGATGAACTTGCAGAGACCTACAGTATGAATTTGAAGGGCACAATTGACAACAGATTTAAAATGTATGCAGCATTTAGATAAATCATGAAAGTAATCACAATCCCTGTTAAAGTTCTATAACTGCTGAAGCTTATATCATGAGATATATGTAGCTTATACCATGTGATTGTGCATGTTTAAAAATAAATTACTTTGTATAAGCAGGTCTAACAACACATGTATCTAGCCTAATCATTAAATGGAATGTAAGGTCTATTGACGAGAATGTTTAGACTGCATTATAAATCAGTGATCAGTGATTTAAAATCACAATTAGATTTCAATGATTGATGACAGATGACATTCAATTTTATTTATAAACAAGACTAACTGTCAACTTTGTCAGGTACTAAGATAAAAGCAGTAAATTGTAATTGCCAATGAATTGATTGGAATTTTATAACATCGTATTCATAAGCATGCAATATATAATATTTACCTCGGGTTCACGTCCAGTGAAACATTTTTTCTCCGAAGCGTTGCTGCAGCATCAATAAAAATTGTGAAAGGAAAGTGTATCAAACAGATTCTCTTGCTTCACTTCAATGTTCAGAAAATTGAGCTCAGCTCAGCAAGTTGAAAAACAACTCACTTGTAGACTTCTTCATCCGAATAAATAAATAAAAGATATAGCACAAGCAGCTCATTGTATGAATGGTATTTCATTTGTTATTAACTAACTCCAAAATGGAATATATCCATTATGTATTCACTAAGGAAATACATAGGCCTATAAACTTCCTTAAAAATTGCCATGTTGAAATTTTTCAACCTTCAATCAGAGACTGGGTTCTAACTGCTGTTGCTAGGCAATTGGGTCCATCTCAAAAGTTTGGTCCATCTCAGTTTGTCGGTGTTTCGAAACCTCGCGCAGCTACATGAGTAAGAGATCGGACGGACCAAACTTGAGTTGGACGTAAAGATCTGGACGCACTAAACTCTACCACACGAGCTAATCCTCCTTGTTTTATCGTTAGACTTGCTCTGAAAACAAGTAACCGAAAATTTAAAATTCATCCGCCATCTGGAATTGGACTCTCAAGACCCCTCTAAATTAATATGTAATAGTTAATGGCAAAAACGCTAATATATTTCAAACTTGGTTAAGTTATCTTTGTCATTTCATTTCATTTCATTTCATTTCATTTCATTTCATTTCATTTCATTTCATTTCATTTCATTTCATTTCATTTCATTTCATTTCATTTCATTTCATTTCATTTCATTTCATTTCATTTCATTTCATTTTTGACTAAATCTATTGTTCTTTTGAAATAACGTTCAACATACTGCTTTGCGTGCTAACAAAGGTCGAACAAAAAACGATTGCGCAAGAAACACAATTCTATGATTCAAATCACACGTGTCGTCAGATCAAAAAGATCAATCCTTTTATTGTTCGTTTTAAGATGGATCATGGATTTTGATTAACAATTTGAAATAGATCAATCCAGTAATCTAGCATCAATTGAAAAATTGGAAAAAGATGAAGTCAGTACTCTGGAACTGGAACGTAATCCCATCATAATAGAATCTGGTCAAATAGAACAAACCAGTATTATACATCAAGCAGCATGGGAATCTCTGTTTTCAAGACAAGATACCGAGTCAAGCGGGACAGCGAAAGACCAAGATGTAGCTGAAAACCTTATCAGGCATTTCATTTTGGCAAAAACAACAACTTTTGTAATGTGGAATACTGCTAGAAGGGTTTTGGAAAAACAGGTATGAAAATTAAAGAACTGTAAATATGTAAACAACAAAACTACTTTGGGAATGTCTTGTTACTTGCGAGAAACTCTCTCAATTAAGGAATTTCTTACATCTCAGAACTATCCGATGTGAAAATTCATATTATGTTTAGAACAATGACGTAGCGTACATAGCTTTGAATCGGAAGGTGTATGTCTGCCAGCATGGGAAATCACAGCCAAAACCAAAAGTTTGCAAAGTAAGTAAGCAGTCAGTCATATACAGATCCATCTCTGCAGCATACAAATTAAATATAAAATACAGTAGTAAGAAGACTACTTGCAAGGGATGAATCTCAAAAAGTTTTTTGTATTTTCCCAATTTTCGCCACCTCTGTACAGCAGCTACCTGTCTATTGCAGCCATGACAATGTTGTAGAAATGTGCAATGTGACTTGAGGTACTCATTGAATTATCCTTTGAAAGTGTGTTGTCTAAAGAAGAAATGTCAAGGACCCTTCATAAGATTTATTCTAATAACATACTTGTAATGGATATTCCTGCTCCCATGAAATCCATAAACAGCTAGTTAACCAATATATTGATCTAAAGAAACACTTTCGTCATTCTTTTAGAAATGGAAATAATGGAATGGCCTCTCTATTAACTTGACTTGAGGAATTTTTTATGAGAATTGCCCTTGAAAAAATCCTGAAATGGCCCCTGAAAAGATTGGAAAACAGAACAACAACACAATCTAAAAATTATGTCAATTTTCTGAAGGGCAATAAAGAATTTTAACTTTGAAAACTATGAGCTCCAATCATTTATAACTGAACCATAGAATTTCATTTCAAATATTATATCTAGCTATTATTTCAAATATAAGTGAATATGAACAAAAAATATATAATAGTCGAATGATAGTTTGTACCAAGTGATGCATTTGAAGCATGACACACTCCATTTAATATTGATCAAATATAAGCAGCAAATAATATAAAATCAATAATCTGATAATCAATAGTTGTATATGATAAACATACCCAACTAATGACACTCATAATAATCTAGAATACACCATAGCGATATCTAGTGGCTATGCAGTTGACCTCTCCTGAAAATCGAAAATTTGCAACATTAATCTAACCACACTAACCAAGAATAATTTACATCAAAAAATTGTCCCAACAAGGATGTTGACAGTGGATAAATAGAATAAGTAGAAACAAAAGATAGCCTCCAGGGGTCATTTGAGTACTGCTGATTACAGGGAGGGTCAAATTTTGTTAGAAAGCTTGAATATAACACTATGTTAACAATGAAACAATCAATTGTCATTCTCAGATATGAAGACCTGCATCTGAAGCTTTCCAGCGAGGTGTAAATCTGCTCAAGTGCATTACAGATATCAGAAATCCAATCAACATGAATCGCATACATGTATTATCGATGCATGAAATGAAGATACTACATTATCAAGTTGAATTTGTAACAATCTCTCACAGGATTAACCATTTTGTCTGTTATGTTTCTTGTGGCATTTGTGACGTGTGATGTGTAGAAAGTACAGATCATTAACTTAGTTATGTCTTTTTTGATAGCTAATTGAAATGGATGATGGTCGCCTCAATGACAACATTATAAATGCATACTAAAAGATGCTGCAAGATTGATACCAATCTGAGAATGGCTTCCAAGACATACTTTTGCAAAGAAAAATCTTTGAAATCAAAACCAAATTGGGCAACAGCAACAACTTGGTATGGAAGGAAAGTCAATAATAAAACTTTATGATACATTTCATGAAAAAATCCAGCGCTCTCTCTCTATAAATCCCGTCAGAACTTTCGAAAGAACTTAAAGTAGCCTATGATTACAACCAAAATATGATGTTGTTCAATATCTAATCAAATCTAATCTAGCGGGAAACAATAGGTTGCAGGAGTCAAGTTTAAAACATTTTGAGGGCGTGTTTAAAAGCATAAATGATGAATTAGGCCTACTTCTTCTTGCATTAGTTTTTTGTGAAATATCATAGCCTTCCGGTGATTGCTCTCATAAATAAAAAATGTGAATTTTCTGCTGGGGTTTGGCTTATGAATCATAAAATAAAATCAATTTTTATCCGCTTCTGGATGTAAATAGTGTAGGATGTAAGTTCAATGTGAAATAATCAGGGGTCATCAATAAACCAGATTGCAGAGAAAGATAGGGTGATTGAACCATTGAGAAGAAAGAGCGTTCCCTGGAAATTTTTTAGGGCAACAGAATTACGTTTCAGTAATAATTTTCAGACGATTTCTGATGATATTTCATTATTGCAGATCTCGGAAATTACAAGCGTACAGTCGCGGGTACAAGATGGAGGGGTACCAATCATCACAGTAGGCCTGCAGATGTATCTTTAAATCGTCCCTGAAAAGGTTTGGCACTGGAGACACACTAAGAGTAACAAAAGCTCTATAAACATCAATTTTGGGGGCATTTTAGTCAACAATATAAAAGAATCTGTTGCCTTGCTTACTCAAACCACAACAACAAAAGCACAGACTATTGAGAAGAGGAGGAATCTTTGCAAATAGCCGGGCGTACATAGAAGGTAAGCGGGTTATTTGAAAATGTGCTGCTGCTGAATACAGGGAGGGTCCAGTCTGACTCTGACTCTCTGAGTACTTCATGGATGGCCCTTGAACGTGTGACACTGTGTTATATTAAATTGGTTTTACTATTATATTTACGTAGTTTCCGAGAGTATTTCAGCAAAGTCCGAGGCAGTTATGTGTCTGTTAATGAATTTTTAAGAAGCAAAATTGAACTTGAGCTCAAATGTCTCTGCTCGTTGGAAAAATAATTAATTCAAACTTGAAGGCTCTGGATAAATGATGATGTATCATGTTCTTTCCATGATGTTTTCTTTACAAAGCTTGTGAATTTCTCCTAGCCCTTTGAAAATTATAATATGATAGTTGTGTGATGTGTGCGACTATAAAATCGCACAACATCTTCGAAATGTTACCCACATACAAATTAGCTAACTAACTGACGTGAAGGTATTGCTTATTCTGTTATTGAGGCAAAATGGGGAATTAGAATATGAAGAAATCAACGCCAATAACGAAGAAAAGAATGTCAAGTCGCGCTAGGCTCATGTCAAATCGTTTCAGTTCCTATTCAGACAAACTCACTTGAATATTTTCACTTATCCATCTCATCTCAGTTAAATATATCTTCTTCATAAAAATAAATACTTTGTTGCATATGAAGCTGTACTGATTCCATCATTTCAAACAATTTTACATTGTGTTTCCAACAATTTCATTATTACAAAGTCTGGAAACTGCAAAGCTTAAATCGCCATCGCCATAATTAAAAGCTCAATTGGAAGTTAGGAACATCAACTAAAACGCCAAGTAGCTTTACGCAGAAAGCGCAGCCGCGTCGATAGCATTGAAAAAGTAGATTGGATACTAAATAGAGCTTACGCGAGTTGAATTTTCCGTTTACCCTTAAGAAGAGACAATTTTGCACGTTTTTTACTACTTATTATAAGTAGTGAAAATCACTTCTTCTATTCTATCTTGGTATGGTCTAGCGGTGGAGCTTCTACATCAGACGCATGGGGTCTGGGGTTCAATCCAATCGGGCTGCATTAACATTTCTTTCTTTTTTATTTGATTCATTATTTGGATATATTTTTCTTTATATTATTATATTATTTGGATATTATTTTAATATCATTCGATTGGATTGATTTACTTTTTTGAATTTGATCTTATTTTATTTTTCTTTGCATGATGATTTGATTGATTTGATAATCTATTGAGTTTGATTTCAATTGGTTTATTTTGATTATTATATCATTCACCATGAGGCCGAGCGTAGCGGAGCTATTTTCTTTTTTAATCGCAACGTTTTTGTTTGACGGCCGCCAGAAACTAAATTCATAAACATAAACTCCTCAAACAAATTACTCAAAACTTATTCAAACATTTATCAGATTCACTTCCTGATATCAGATAATGCATCATAATTAGTTCAAGGGTAATTATTAATGTTTGCAAATAAAATGTAGAGAACAGTTTGTTTTGAATCTAAACTTTGAATAACAAAATTCAATGCATGTATGTCATTGTGTTCACAAAGTATACTTTCTTTGGAAATTTTTAAGCTTTTCAAATTCGAAAACAACATGAGAACTTTTCATTTAAATTAATTTAATAGATCTCTTCTTTGCAATGTCTTTAAAAAGAACAGTTTAATACGTTTTCTTCACAGTATTATTATAACGATGGTTCATTGATTTCCAAGAAACGAAAATGTATTTTCCTTTGAACATGCTTTGAATAATCTTTCACTTGTGTGCCAATCTACTGTTTCTCTATTTTCAGCGATCACTTAGTCATCATTCAGGAGAAAATGTTTTGAAAACCTCCCACCAAATAAGCAGGTAACACCTCCTCGATATTTTTTTTGATGTTGACATATTGAAGTCTCACGCTTGTCTGATAAAGCAGTTTTTACAACGGAATCTTCGGTTTTCGATGTATCTCTTTGAATCCGCTAGTTTTATTGGAAATATAAATATTTTAATATTTTAAAAAAACAATTAATATCATCCATGTCATTAGCTTTATTGCCATCTATTCAAATTTATAAAAATGTTATTGTAAAAATAACTTAATCCCGTTAAAGATATATTAGCGTTTTTGTCATTAACTTTACATATTAATTTGGAGGGGTCTTGAGAGTCCACTTCGCGATGTCGGACGAATTTTAAATTTTCGGTAACTGGTTTTCAGAGTAAGCCTAATAGGAAATTTGATCGTGCAATCAACATGTCAAACTCTCGTTTTTTGGACCAGTCTAGAGTACATTGGTATGGGTAACCTTTGCCGCAGAATAAGAGATGAAGCATGAATAATCTCAGAATCGGGCTAAGAGTCAATAGGTCCGGATTATCAATCAGCCGTGACAAGCTGTAGTGTTTGATCTTTTTCCCATTTCTTAATCTGAAGGAGTTTCAATCTGAACTGTAGGATATTGCGCATATCCTTCGGTTTGACAAAACTGTCTCTAAGTAGTATACCATTTTGTTGGTAGATATTCAGATCTAGGATTGTTTCATTTCTTTCAGAGGTTTATGATGTGAATTTAAGGAGAGTCTTCAGGTAATTAGGGTGATCATTAAAAACATATAGCGACTTCTTAACCCATGGCCAAACAATAAAGACATCATCAAGATAGCGGTAAAATCGCGTTGGCTGTGTGTCAATTGAGAAAGAATTCTTCCTCAAGTACGGCCATGTTAATGTCCGCATAACTTGGTGCAAAATTAACGCAATGACAGGAATACTAAACAACATACTTCAACTATTCCAGAGGGCTGTGTTGTGACTTTTGTGTAGCACGTTCAGATACATAAATACCTTCTTTGCTTGTTCGATGGGATATTCTAATAGAAATCTAATAGAAAAACATTTGCACAATAACAAGAAAATAATCATCGATAGAATGGCATTTAATAGCCGAAAACCAGATAACCGTGAGCGCATTGATGATTTTCCCTTTAAAGCTAAAATTTAGTTGAAATTGCACCCAAATCGCAACAGTACTCAATATCGGACTTTACCACCCAGAAGACGAAAAGATATTTGATGAACTCTCAACCACTCAACAAGTAGATGACTCTGAAGAGACAGAATGTTTCAATTTTGAAACATCGACCAGTCTTTCATCACTTGTCAAGAAACACAACATTTACATGACAACCATCTTCAAAAACGGGATCATCTCGAAAAATGATGATTTGTTGTTGTTGCGACAAGACAATACACCGTAACACGTGATACTACCACTGCGTGAAACTGTCACATTCAGGATAAAATTTAGTAACAATCATCACACTATGCGGAAGATATAAATTTCTTCGTGCACCTATGGGTTTTGCTGATGTTTGGTATGTCAGTAATCGCCGTCGGGTTGCGAACAAAGCGATACGGACCCCCCGGGTCACGCTTTTTGATCAAAATATTTACGAAAATACATGTATTTTTTATACAAAATATTGAATTAAGCAAAGCGTTGTCTTTCTTTTCAGCCAAAACGGATTCGAATCAATTTATTAAGTCAATAGAATATATTAAGATATACTACTCACTTTATAATTTTCAGAATTGAGCGCTGCAAAGTTTGTCAAAGATTTCCCATTTTTTATTTGTTACTGTAATTTCAATACGAAGGTAACTCCACAAATATAAATTTAAGTATATTTCGAAACAATCCCAAAATAAATATATCAAGAACGCACGTCATTTGAAAGATTGGAATTTTCTGCATCGTTTATAGTAAGTTCCAAGACATAAACCGAATCAATCACAGCTGTATGTGACTTTTAAGAATCGACACGTGCTAAACCTTATTAATTTCTTTATTTTGATGCTATATTTGTAACAGATAATGCAAGGTAATTTTCTTTAAACTCCAAGGCAGATCTATTTTTCTTATCATCACAAAGCCGAAATTTCACGAAAATATACATATTGTCCTTTTGATTAAGCCTCTTATCTAGCTATATCAACCTAAATACAGTTTAAAATATCAAGATTTTGAAATTTGCTTGTAAGGTTTTTCGGAGGTAAAAACACATATATTTCTTCCAGAAATTGGAGAAATAAACTACAGGTATAAAGAAATGTTTAGCAACCTATGAGAATCATAAGTTCTACTAAAAATGTTGTAAACTGAAGTAAAACGCTAATGGTTTGAAAATGCTCAAATTAGATTTGAACAAAAACACAAAAGATCACGCCTACAAAATTTGCGCATGCTCAGTACAGGATAACGTAAAGTACGCAACACGGTGGTGACTTAACAATTTCTGAGCTAGAAAATATTGGTAAAGTTATATATGGTATTATTGCAAGGTAAAGTACGTTTAGCTCTCATGTGAATAAACTGATTGGCCTGTTACTTCGCTGGCATCACACTTTAATCCAAATAAATTCAATTTTGCACTAAAACAAGTAAATGGAAATGAAATCAAAGTCGATCCTGAAACATTTAAAGCCGTATCAGTATTTCCTCGTCCTCCACGCATCACTGAACTTTGTCCCCTCCTTGGCCTAGCAAATCAATTTTTTGACTTTACTCATGACCTATCTGCAGATGCCCAACCTCTCCGAAACTTGTTAAAAAGAACAACGCTTTCTTGCAAGGTCTCATGCACATTGTTCGGCTTTTGATTTTTCAAGACCTACTGCCCATTACAAGTCTTGCATCCTTTCTAGTATGATTTACAATTCATATTAAAAACAGATGCCTCCCTTACATAAAATTGAGATTTATAACTTTTGTCTCAGATTTTTGGAGCATTTCCTTTAAACGTCTTAAAAATCTGTTTGGTACAGAGGCGGATATGCTAAAAGCAAATACTCGTTTGCCAATTGCTTGAAAATGATATAACACATGTCGAAAGTGTCGCAATTAATTGTGTTTTTGCTTTTTTTGTGATTTACATGATGAAGTATAACCAAAGTAATACTTATTCTATCAATCTACTTTTTAATTTACGCTATCTACTTGTTATGTCTGTAGTATGTCACTAAGATAGGATGATGCTGTTTAAGATGCAATATACTTATCAACATCATATATATCGAAACATATATCAATGGATTCCTCACTAACCAGAGGGTAAATGGCAGTTTCTCATTTAGATGACTTTCTATTGTCTCACAAATGCAAATCAATACGATCCTTAGTTTTGTGACTTGAATGATAATTTATATATTGTTATCGTAGTAATTCTCAGAATGAAATTCAAAAGTAGACAAACAAAAACACATAAATTTATATAAAAGGGATACAAATAAGATGTGTTATCTGATCTTTTATTGGAAATATATCATTAGAAACTGTTATTGGAAAATAATTTGGAATAGCATGTCACAAAGTCGTGAACAAACCCGCGTTATGGAAATTAAATTAAATGATATAAAAAGTTCCTTAATAATTAAAACAAGTAATTGTACTGTAATGAAAATAAACAAATATATAGAAACAATTGCAATAAAAGCTTTCCACTTAGTTAGTGACAACAAAGATACTAAAATATATAAGAAAGTACATCACTATAATTAAAGAAATAAGATGTAAAGAGATTATATTATTTTCCCATTCTTTATTTTCCAGAAGTCACATGAATCAAATGGTGAATTATGAAAACTATATACGTTATGGATTATGAATATAATTTTTTTTCGGAATGTTACTTTGTCCCTTAAATCATTTGGGTCACTACCACTATACAGTGACTCAGACCTAATTTCGAGGTGTGTCACAGTGATCCAAGCCTGTAGCACCTCTTCTATAATTGAAAGAAAAATTACAAGAACTATATTGAATTTTCTAGGATTTGAAATTGCACCACGGCCGCAGAAGATTCGAAAATTGACGAAAAATATTGATTATGACATATGAAAATGAGAACGGGGTTGCATCATGGTAAATTTTCCTAAAATGTTCCAAACTTGGGTTCCTTAGCATGAGGCAGCGACAGAAACACGTGATAGAATTGCAGCCCCAACTATTTATTGTGATGGTAGATGCTCGGATCACTGTGCCACTGTGTAATGTCTAAGATCTGTATACAGTACCAGTGAACCCGGTGACGTATAGGTGACTGTTGTTAGGTAAAACAGTTTGAAATTTAGACAACCCCACGAAAAATGGGTACCTTGCAACTTTATGACACTCGAGCTAGTTATGTTTCTTGGATATTTTATATATGGCTACTGCTTCCACGTCGTTTGAGATAAACTAACTTGTAAATAATTTTATAAATCAAATCCTGTGCGTTCCACTTTTCACTTTTAAACTTTATTCTTCTTTTAACAGCAAAATATGAAATAGAATATCTCTAAATTAAATTGCGGCTTTGATCTGCCCTTAGACGTCTGTGTGCCTTTATTTCGAAGCACGCCAGATTATTAATAACTCGATAAATAAGCATGCATTGGCATGCAACTTGAATTCTAGTGTTTGTAAATTATCGCTGCATTTGATTGAAGTTTGGAAGTAAATGTGTCAATAGTTAACTATGAACAAAAGTGAGTGGTTGAGGAAGCAACAATGTTGTACACAACATCCCCAACTACTTACACTAATAACCCTAAAACCATGAAAATGGCATGAATTTGTTGTGAAAGAACCATGAAAATGTAAAATAGTGAAAACCACAATTTTTTAAACCATGAAAACAACCATCTTAAAGAACTTCAAATGTGAGATGCCATGAAAATGCCTTGAGTGTCAGTATAGTGTATAAGGAATAACCAATAATAAAAGATAAGACCTTCAAAGTTTTTGTGTAAGATAATTTACTCTCGTGGAAATTCCCATTTATATTTATGCTTATTTATATGGCTATATTAGATATTTAGTACATTTATTTTATTGTAAATGGATTCGGTGATATTCTGGGCAAGATGCAGCAAGATATAAAACCAACGGATGGAATAGTTGTTAAATTAATTGTATTAACGATAATTCTATTGTTTATTTTTTCATAAAGATTATACCATGTGACGTATATTTCAGTGATTCTTGAGGTATGTTTTCCAAATACAATGTTGACAACTGCCACTAACAGACATTTTTGAATTTTTTTGATATTTAAATGTATATTCATTAAACATGTGTTCATATATTTTATGGATGTATATAAAATAGGGAACATCATTTTAATTAAACTACTGGTGCTTTCATGTCTACTTGCAAGGACTAAAGCAAGAGTAATTATGCAAAATAAATTAACAATTCATTAAATCAAATATTAAGGAATGATTTCAATGGTCTCGAACTTTTGTAAACATTAGAATCGGATCTGTTTTCACAATTTATAATCTGATATGCATCTGAAATGTGACTTTACGTGCCTTTTAAAAGTGAAAAATGTAGAAATTATACCATTTAATTGGACCCTGTTTGCTGCTATTATCTTTCATTGAGATGGAAATTATGCAAAGAAAAATATAATTTGAATATCTTCATACAGCAGTCAGCATTGTGTTTTCAAGAAAACATTTATTCTAGCAGTTGTTCCTGGTTAGTAAATTAACATTTTGCCCAATTTTGTAAATAGGGTTATATAACCTGAAAATTTAACTTTTTCTTTTCTGTATCATATGTCCAGATTATAACCGAATCTTACATCAAATGTCATTCAATGAAAATTAAATATTACATTAAATTCCCTAAGTAAATATAATTGCAATATACTCTATACTACTCAAACAAATTTTTCCCTATATTTCCCTATCCCTGTGAATTTTTCTAATTATGTAATAGTTATATATATATATATGTGTATTTGTGTGCTTATCAAACTCTCTATAATATGCATACATGATATCACTACAAATTCTCTACAATATATTTTAAGATGCATAAATATTGACTCTGCGAATTGTGAAATGATACTTGAGATATCTCCAGCATAACTTTTAAAAGCTTCCATCGTCTATTTCGAAATAACTTTTGCCATGAAGATCAATGCATGGTGCATAGTCCTGAAAATATATAGAAAAGTTCCAATTCTATACTAAACTTGCAATTCTGATAATGATTATAATACAGTAGTGAATTAAGGAATTTCAAATTCTCTGCATACGTAACATCAAAGTGACCAGGAACATCGAGTCTTCAGGAGATTCTGACATAGGTCAACCTTAGGCCAAATTCTATCAGCTAGGATATTGTTAGAAGGCTGTAGGACTCATCAAAAAGACATTGCTGCAATTTTTATTGACTTCAAAAAGGCCTTTGACTCTGTGTTAAGATGAAGAATCCCAGAAATATTAGATTTCTATAATGTACCTATCGTTCTTATCGATGCTATTATGTCCTTTCATTCTTCTACTTTGGCTTTTGTTAGAACTCACTATGGTGATACTGACGATTTCCCGACAGCTTGTGGCGTACTACAGGGTGACATATTGTTCCCTTTTTTATTTACTCTATTTATTGATTATGTTTTTCGTATTTCATGCACTGACTCTTCCGGTTTTACCCTTGATCGTCGTAGGTCTTCACGTCATCCAGAGCGTAGCGTATCGGCCCTCTCATTCGCTGACGATATTGCTATCTTAAAAATAGTATACCTGATGCACAACAGCTTCTTGATGAAGTTGAACGGGTTGGTAAAACGATAGGCTTGATTATTAACACGACTAAGATGAAATTTATTGCTTTAGGCATAAAACAGGCACACCTTGCTACATCTAATGGTGACATAGAACGTGTAGACTCGTTCAAGTACCTAGGATCTGTACTTCCATCTTCTTCAGATGATTTAACACAAAGTAGAGGCCAGGCTTGGGAAGAGGCCATTTTATTATTAGAGACCAGGCTTGGGCAGCCAATAGAGGTCTGAATAAATTCTGGGCGTCCGATGTCAACATTGATGTTAAGTTAAGACTGTTCAGGCACACGATAGAACCTGTTCTATTATATGCATCTGAAACGTGGGTTCTATCAACCTCACTATTGACCTGACTTGACTCAGCTTATGACGCCATTCTTCGGCATGCTTTAGGAGTACATTGGCCCCACTTACTGTCTACTGCTAAACTTAGAAAACTTTCCCCTTCTGCCTCTGCTTTGCTCCCCAATGTCAGATGTCTTTTTAGGTCACATCGAAAGATCAAAGACGTATGCCCCTTAACCGCTGCATGACATCCTTCATTGGCAACCGAAAGAGATGCTTCGAAGGGGCTACGGGAGAGTAGTATCTTTTCATGATGCTTTGTATCGTGAATTGTTTTATTTAAAAGTTTCTTTGTCAGCTATGTCTGACCGTGTTTTGTGGCGTTCTTTGTGTAGCAAATATGTAAGGCGTAAGAGGGACGGCACATTCCTATAATGTGACTGTCTATATTACTACTACTACTACTACTACTACTACTACTACTGACATAGATGGGTTGTTGGTAATATTGCAGGTGTACTGTATGATTAAACCATACAAGAAGTTGACATAGAATGAGAATGATTGTATATTACAGTGGTTATTTGCATATATAGAAAATTCTGCCACAAACCGATGTTACAGCTTAGCATGGAAAGAGAGAACAACCGCTACAAAACATATGTCTCCCCTATATACGAGGACGTATTCAAGATTGACAAAACAAATTGTTAATGTAGAAATAAATTACAATTTGAAGATGCATAACAATTGATTTTTGATTTTCGATGATCGAGCCTCAATAAAAGAGCTACATTATCATTTTTTATCGTTTGAGGAGCTGGAATTTGGAGAATTACTGTCGTTCTCAGAGAAGAGCGATGATTTACTCTTCCTAATGACTATCATCGGCCATCCGTCCTATTGCAGAATCTGACACACTCTAATAGACATAATGAGACTGAGGACGATGCATTACTTTTTCTGACAATCAGTTTGATGAAGCAGTTCGATACACCAATTCATATTGAAACAATTTGTTGGAAAAACCATAGAGTTACAAGTACTATAGATAGTTAATCACTTCCTTTCTATCTTGACTTTGCCAAGGAATCGCTTTTGTTAGAGGATATATTATTCAAAATTAATGCAAAAGTCAGTAACGTTTGGGGGAAACTTATACGACATTTCTGAATTTTGAAAAATTTAAACATAACATCATTAGTATCTGATATATATTGGTTTCTAAAATATAGGATAATTTTTTTTGATTTTGAATAATGATAATATTTATCGTTGTTTCTTGTATAAGCTTTTCTCGTTTGACGAAAGAACCAATGAATATTATTACGTAAATTTCCTATAAAACAGATACTGCATCAAGGATAGACGATCTTTTTTTTGAGAAATTATGTTAAGTTATTAGGAATTGATAATTATCTCCGATTTCATTTACCTTCAGCTTATGTTATATACAACGGTATACAATGTCAAATGGTGTTCAAACATATAAATAGGCTTGTAATAATCAGTCAAAAAAAATTGCCTTGGAGATTTCCATACTACTAAGAAGATTTTTTGAAGGACGTAATACTTTCACTAAAGGGTTACCATATACTTGCCATGTTTGTATTCATATTTACTAAACGAGAAAATGTTGGCAGACACGAATGAAGCACTTAAAAATCACGAGCTCCGAGCGATTGATTTTTAGCTTCCCGAGTGTCTCCCAACATTTTCGAGTTTAGTAAGTATGAATACAGAAACATTTGCATTCATGTGGTAACCCTTTTCTAAAATAAAACAAATGTCGGAATCTCATTCGACGGCGAATTTTCAATTCATGAATTCACAATTTAAAATTCAATTTCAATTCATAAACCAAGCCTGAAGAGAATCCCACAACAAGATAGATTTTGTCGAATAAAGAAAGACATATACAAGGACGTCTGTAATATAAGTGGTACAATAGTTATTTAGCAAATTAATGCAGTAACTGTTATTTGAATTTTAGGTTTACCTTGAAACAACGTAGCCTGTAATTGTCTTTCATTCTGTGTTTTAATTTTGCATGTTACACGACCAATAACTCATTTACCACGCTTTTCGATAAATAAAAACATCTTGAGCGAAATTTCGTTTTGTAAATCGTAGCCATTATTGAGATATTTATTGGATTGTTATCAAAAAGTTATAAATTCTGTATTTTATCACAGATCAAACTTTTTGAAGCTTGCGGTTTTTCCCTGGTTTTCGGAGCCATGTTTTACCCTAGGATTTCATGCACGCTCTTTCGACCAATCAGATCGCAGAAAACCTCCGTGATATTTTAGAATCAAAATTCATAAGATCTTTCTGCTAATTTATTTCCCTGGATAAGCTACCAAAAGTCACGACTCATGTATATTTATTAGAGATCAATATCTCATCTCTATAGTTAATAGTGAAATTTATAGACCCATTTCTCCGTGCCTTTCAGAATATTTTCATTTTAAGTAATATCCAACATTGTATTAAAACCAATATGTCTCGATCAATTTGATTTGTGGTTCGAAAAAACAATCGATCACACAATTCGATTGATATCACGAAGAAGAATTTCCAATTGATCAGAAGCTTTCAAAACAATTTATGAGCAAGAAAGCAATGTAGATGGTTGTAAAAGTTGCGCTAGCTGTAATACAAAGCCATTGGCTGACAGTTTTCTAATAGCTTTTGATATCTGGCAAACTCAAGTCACTTCAGGAGAAAATTCTAAAACAAAAATTACTCGTCAATGCTGCTTGTAATTTTCGAGTGATTCACTCTCCTTTTTTCCTTACGTGCATTTTGTGCACCAAATATCAATAGAATAACTCATAGGAAAATGTGTTCCGGCTGCTTATAGTTCAAAGTATGATAGGGAAAGAAAATACTTTACAACAATTATTAAGAAAGAGATTCAACCTGGAAACAATGCTTTTACTATGGAGGTCACAGCCTAGTTCCACAATGCCCACTATCCTACTACTCTATTTCTGGTCCTTGTAAAATTCTAGCGAATAAAATGATATGCGAGCAACATTGTGTCAACTTTTTATAAACAGAATACAATAGACCACTTGAGAAAAACGGATGCAATCTTGCAAGCGAAACGATCTGACCCACGATGTGCGATTCATCTTTAACGCCTTTTCAATCCACAAAGACGTCACAATTTATTTAACGAGTTAGAAAATAGACCAATCACCTCCTAAGGTCTCATAGGCTAGTTGTGATTGGTCATTCTGATGTCAAATGTCTCCATTACGAAGCAGCCATTGGTGAATTGGAGTACAGGGACATAGGTCTATGGAGATAGTTGTATCAATGTCAAATTTTCCAAATCAATTAAATCCTAAATGATCATACTAATCAACATTTTTATACACATTTTTATTTTATTTTAACTAGCTTCTTTTTCTGTCTGGTTTTGCCAAACAAAAGGCGAATTGCGATTTGGCGTGTCATGTCTTTCACACAGGAGTGACATCGTATGCGGCATTTCAATTGACTTTTGATTTTCTTCACGTTTGATAAAATGATAAGGCGTTAATGTTTGGCCAAGATAAATTACAATCGAAAATATTACTGCAAGAGAACAATGGGGTATCTGGTTGATAGTTAAATGAACTTATAATTACCTTCTACTAGTACGTAGAATGGAAAGCACTAATTCAATATATATTTAATCATTATATCGGAACATTGATCTCACTATATAAAATAATAAATTCTCAGAAGAAAAATGAATATGTTGTATGTTGTCTATTTGCCGAATAAATTGAACAAGTTCTGAAAACAGGTAGCAGGCTACATCTACATTGACGTTAACAAGGGTTTACATTAGACGAAATTTTCGATGAAGCGGTTTTTACGCTATTTAAAAAGTAATTATGCATGCGTAGTTTGACGTAACACCCAAGTAGGATCAGCTGTGAAAACTCACTTTACAGTAGGAACTGTCCTACTTTTTTCAATTCACTTCAGCAAAAATATGAAAAACCAACCTGAACAATGCATCAATGTTGCCATGGTATCGTTGCCAGTTAAAAATGATGAATATATTTTTGAAGAACTTTCTTTAAATTTTGGAAGTACTCAGCTAATGCCACATTATATAAATTTAGATTTACTGTGATTTTGCAAACAGTGTTTACCTACCAACATTTTAAAAAAAAGAAGTTGTTTATATTACCTCACATCGCTTCATGGATACTTAACTGATTGGCAGATTACAGTATTCTGATCAAGATTTTGCGTCTCTTTTTCCATTAAATAGAATTATCCCTTCTCTTGCCTTTTTCAAAAGTAAATGTTATTGATTATTTTTGAAGTAATTTAAGATGATATATCCTCTGCTATGAAGGTACAATTAATTTCCCTAGAGATCTAGTATTTCAAAAGACCTGTAGGGAATGTTTTAAACAATTCCTAATAAAATTTGTGGGTAATCAAAATTTGGCTTAGAGGAAACTTCCTTTACAAACTCATTATATGCACTAACTTATTCTTAGAAGTTTTACTAGGGATGTCACACCCCATTCTCATCCTCAGCATTTATGATCGCGAATGCAAGAACACGTCTGATATTAATATCATCAATACCAAACATAACAAATAATTTGATCATGATGATTTGTAACTTACCCATGGTTTCTTATCTTCATCAAATGAATCATCATCACAGATGCAACCACATGCTATTTCCTTTGAATCTTCATACTGAAATTCAACTAGCCCATATTCACATTCTTCACTGTCATCATCAATACCATTGAAGTGCCACTTTTGATCGTATTCGCCTTCAAAATAACAAACAATAAATTGATTAAAATTTTTCCTCAATTCATATTTCCATCAAACATTAATTCTGCATCACGAAAATTAAATAATCCATGGAACAATACGCATGAATTGATGTATTCCTATAGCCTCCATTGGAGTTTTTCTACGGTATTGTCTTCTATTTAACTAAGAAAAAAAGATGTTAAAATCTGGAAATGTTTTCAAATAGAGTGAGTCTTGTAGAACCCATTGGACAACACTATAGATTTGAGAAACTGCATGAGAGCTTATCTTTTCCTGATTTATTTGTGGTCTCATTATTTATAATAATAACTATAATAATAATATATGGCGAAAGAGTCAAAGAATGCACATTCTTTACTGTTACTCAAGTTTCACGCATTTCACAGCGATCTTCAGACAGCTTTTTTACTCAATGGAAAAGATACATGATATCTACGTTCTAAGATAAACTCTCCGTAATGCTGCTTTCTATTGTTTAATTAATACAATGCTATTGTTATTGCTATTGTTGATACAAGTGGTAGAAAAATGTGATGGCTTCCTTTATTCCCAGTAAATTATTATTTGTTATGTTTTTGATTTATTAAAATTGGACAAGTAATATTTATTTTCGTGGCGACATTTAGATATTAATTCAGAGTTTTTGTTTAGTAGTGGTTCTTTTGCGCATATAATATAATATTTTCTAAGAGGCATAAATGGCATTTTTTGAGATGTTGTTGTATTCTTTTGAATTAGCGATGGCTGACCATTCGATTTTGTATGTGATGTTTTTGTCTTTTGAATCCCAAACGTGTTTGGATAGTTGTGTGCTAGTGTTGTATTTTCTGTGTTTAAGTGTTGCCTTGTGTTGCGTGTAGCGTTGTTTGAACGTGCCTTCCGTCAACCCAATGTAGCCCTGTCCCTCTCGGTCAAATGGAGTAGTGACGTTTGCTTTATAGATAATACTTTTCATATGACATTTGTTGTTGAAGGGACATAAGTTTTTGTATCTACTGTTGCATTGGTTGGTGTTAGTTATGGTGTTTGTTGTCGAATTGATTATTTTATTGTTATGGCTCTTTAGGATTGAATTCATGTTATTTGTGCAACTATAGCTGACTTTGATGGTGTTGAGGTTGAAGATCTTGTTTAATTTGTTCGATTTTGGGAAGTGTTTTTTTTATTAAGTTAAGGAACGTTCGACCGATTTTAGTTTTCACGCTCTTGTTGTAGGGTGGGTTGAACCATATGGTTTTCTTGATCGGCATTTTCTATTGGTGTTTAATGGAGTCTCTCGTGGATTGTACTTTATGTGCGTATCTTGTCCGCTGTTTATCAAGGCGTCAGCGTATGGTTCTTTACTGTTCTCGAATATTGTGCCCTTGATTGATAAATCAGATAGTCTTTGATTAATAGCTGTTGGTATTTGTTTTAGTATATTTGGCGGGTGGTGAGATCTTCATCGATTTCGAGAAAATGGTCCTACCGTTTAGCTGAGAGTTAGATCAGGATTGGAATATGCATTGCACAGTATGATCAACTTTAATTGATAAGTTACAGACAATGCAGATTGAAGTCCATAATATTACCTCGAGATAGTTCGCGGTAGGAGGCCTAAGATACCTCACGTTTAATGTTTTCAAGATGAAACTAATGAAACTCATTTTGTTTTGGAAATTAAGCATAATTTTGCATTCGTCTGTTGATGTTTTGAGGAAATGCTGTTTTAATTTATGTTAAGCAATTATCACACTTATGATTACGGAACTCACTCCTAACTTTATTCAAATAGTGTTGTGTAATGTAATTTGTAATAATCAAGCTGTTCTGTCTTGTTTATGTGAAGTTGTAATTCTATGTGTATTTGACGTCATCACCTTATGTATAATTCCTGTAATCTATCTATGTATAATGTTGAATAATATATCAGCTCCACTTTTACCTTCGTTGTCTTCGCTGGGACTCAGAGTCGTTTATAGCAGATCCCGCTATACGACAATTCGGCGTCCCTTATTGGGCTATAACATCATCGATACAGCATGTTAAATCACCTCTGCTTGAAGTAATCATCTGGAGACAAGGAAGCATGTTAAACCACATCTGCTTTTAAAAGAAACACAAATAGACACCATCAAAAACACAACGAGAAGAAGGCGTAAGCACGTTAAACAACCTCTGCTTGAAAGAAACGCGAAGATAAATAAGAAAAGCAAGTTAAACCACCTCTGCTAAAGTACGACACATGGACGAGACGAAGTATTGCAAGTGAAATCACCTCTGCTAAAAAAAGTCACAACGAGACTATTGAAAATGCTGAAACATTCAATGGACTTTTTAAACTTCTGAAACATGCAGGGATTTTTCAAGAAACATTAATTGCTTTGTTTATTAATTTTTTATCGTAAGTTGCTAGAAATCTACCGGTGGGTGTAAAATACCGACCCGCCGACTCACCGACCACACAGACCAGATTGATTTAATGTAGAATTTCCGGGTTAACATCACGAATACTTCACGGCGTTGTACAGAATATTTTGTGTGAATTTTTGATTCATATATATGATATTTATTCCTTCTCCAATAAATATGACCGATAAATGTGATAAGCTTCATATTTAGTGACCCTCAAAGCATCATGAAAGCATGAATAGGCTATAATTGAAACTTCCAAGCCATATTGTATATGATTTAGATGGGAATGTACACACTCGTCCGACGGTCCACGCAAGTGCTACTTTATTTATTATCTTGCAAATAAAAACGATGTCTGCTGAAGTCCTGAAGATTTATAAATTTTCTTTAATAGGTATGTTCTCCGTCGAATTAATTCTTCCCATTTGTTCAGCTCAACAATTCAACTGGGAAAGAATCGACAATTTACAGTCAAGGTTCCACATAACAATAACAGGAATAATAGCCTAACAATCCACATCTCGTAAATATGTATTTCATACTACGCAATAAAAACAACGTGGATTGATGTGCGTGCCATAATTGTGTCGATGCTTTCCCAGTTGATTTGTTGAGCTGAACAAATTGGAAGAATTGATTCGACGGAGAACATACCTATTAAAGAAAATTTATAAATCTTCAGCAGAAAGTTCTCCCAAAATATTCTGTACAACGCAATGAAGTATTCGTGATGTTAACCCGGAAATTCTAGATTAAATCAAGCTGGTCTGTGTGGTCGGCGATTCGGCGGGTCGGTATTTTACACCCACCGGAAATCTACTTTTAAATTTACACTATTTCCATCTTATGTAAGGCGGGGATTCACGATGCCATTTTCGATGCAATTGACTTGAAACACATATCAATGGATTCGTTATTAACCAGAGGCGTACATGGCCTGCTTCGTTTCTTAAATAAATACATCGAAGTTGATAAAAACCGATGAAAACTGTTTCCATTTTCAACAACAATGCTTTCTCAGACTGAAGCGCTAACTAAGCAGTTTCGCACTTGAATGACTTTCTATTGTCTCTGAGCAACAGTGCAGATCGATCTTTCGTTTCGTGTATGGTCATGCGTCAGCATGGAAATTATATAATCAATGTTTTTTGAAAATTATTTATAAACTGTTCGGATAGGAACGATATCACATTTGTAAACAAACCCATGCTGGGGAAATTCTTATTTATTCAACATAATCTCACATGTCTACTGATAATGATAGCCGGCAATTTTACTCCAATGAAAAGACATTAATATAGAAAACAATAGACATACAAACTTCCACTTCATCATCGACATCAAATAATTATTATTATTATATATGAGCGATTGCATATAGATTTAACGAGGATTCAAATGCGATGAAACTCGATTGAACATTTTGATTGAATTAGTGTATTCAACTAAAAAATGTAAACAATAATAAATAGTTTTTGCTTTCGGGAAAGTGGATTGAATCAATTATTGAATAATCATTTCGATGGATTTATAAATGTTGCCATGATGTGAATGTTGTTTTACAGTGTTTAGTGATGAAACTAAATAAAATGCAGACAAACTCGGGAGTTGTATATAATGGCCCTATAATCAATTCAATGAAAATATGGCGAGTCGTTTACACTCGACCATGTAATAATCTATTTTTAAATAAAACCAATAATCATGCTATTAAAGATAGGACTGTTTCATGCGTATAAAGCTGAATTAGACTCGATTCACATGGCGATGACGTATTTCACATGGTGATTGTGGAGATCTGGACACTAGTCACTAGTCCATTTCCCATTACTATATAAACTCATGTACAACTATATAATCTTTGTGTGGGAACTAACGTCCTATGAATTACATTGTTACTAAAGCTGATTGTCTAGTTATTGTCTTGAACCTAATTGGGAACATCACATGGCGCAGTTGATCTGAAACTTTATAAAAGATAATTATTATACTAGAATAATCATGTCTATAACTGGCAGTAGTCACCAATCTGATACTACTGAATTCCACACCCGTGATCAGCAAAAGAAAGAGACATTCGATGAATGGCTAACTGATCTTCGTAAACATCAAAAATCGTGCAATTATTCAGATTGTTGCATAGATAGAATCCTGAGCGATCGAATAGTTCAAGGAATAAACGCTCAAGAAGCTAATAAACAACACTTCAACAATAGATCAAAAGATGAAGATATCAACACTATGTCGCAGTATACAAAGGACAAGAATAATAAAGCCGAACAGAAGCAGAAATCTCAAAATATCAAGAACTGTAGATATTGTTCTAAAGATCATGAACGAGGCAAGTGTCCTGCGTATGGTAAGACATGTAATTTATGCAAAAAATCGAACCATTTTAAAGGTTCCCAAATTTGTTCAGGCAAATCTGTCTTAAATATATATTGTACTCGAACAGACATTAAAGACGATCAATTTAAGGCTAATGTATTATTTCCTGATTATAGCCCACGTAAAATAATTAAAGCAATTATAGATACTGGCGCGGCTGTAACCGCCGCTGGTACGGATGTGTTAGATAGATTAAAAATTAAAATAGACAAGTTATCTGCCAAGGGCAAGCGACTACATTCTGCCGATGGTTCAAGTCTAGTGGTTTTAGGAAGACTGAAAACGACATTGACTGTTAACGACAAAACATGTACCGAACAGATCTATATTTTGACATGACATGAAAGGTCTATTATTAGGTCGTCCAGCGATTAACGCCCTCTCTTTGGTCAAGGTAAACAGTGCTGTTAGTAAAATATTTAATAATTCTCACCCTCAATCTAAGACTCAGGACCCTTGCGTTTTGTTTAAAGGTTTGACAGAATCTGTTTATGCTGAATTTCCAGTTGTTTTTGATGAAGATTTAACTCCTATGAAGGGCGATCCTTTCAAAATTAAATTGAAGGACGACGTTGTGCCACTTGCTGTCCGGGCACCTCGTCGTGTACCGTTACCATATCGTGACGCTGTTAAAAATGAACTAGAGCGTATGGTAGCATTATGTGTAATTAAGAAAATTGATGAACCCACTGATTGGTGTCATCCGATCGTAATGGAGCCGAAAAAAGATAGTGATGAAATTCGTTTATGTATTGATCTGAGAAAACTCAATAAATTTGTAAAACGAGAATATTATCAATCTGTAACTCCACACGAATGTGTATCTAGCATAGAATCGTCAGAAGCTAAATATGTTTCCAAGGTAGATTGTCTTAGCGGATATTGGCAGTGTCCTTTAGACGCTGAATCGCAATTGTTAACTGCATTTATTACGCCATTTGGCCGTTATGTTTGTACACGAGCGCCATTTGGTATTAGCAGTATAAGTGAACACTACAATAAGAGAATGGACCGTGTGATTGAAGGTCTTGAAGGTGTTCGTAAAATCGTAGATGATGTAATTATATATGGTAAATCTCCTGAGGAGCATAATAATCGCCTACGTAAATTTTTGTCAAATTGTAATACACACGGTGTAACTTTAAAACGTTCCAAGTGTATTTCCGGTGTAGAAGAAGTTTCCTTTTGTGGATATGTTATTGATCGTCATGGTTACCGTGTTAACCCACAGATGACGTCAACTATTATCGAATTTCCGATTCCATCTAATATCACTGATCTACGTAGTTTTCAGGGTTTGGTAAATCAATTTTCTGCATTTTCGTCTGAGATTGCCACCCACATGGAAATTCTACGTGATCTTTTGAAAAAACAAAATGAATTTGTTTGGCTTTCTGAACATGCACGTTCATTTGAAACTATTAAAATTGCTCTGACCTCTACTGCTGTCTTAGCATATTATAATCCTCTTAGACCTACCCGTCTCTCATCTGACGCTAGCCGCTTGAATGGCTTAGGTTTTACACTTACTCAAAAACAAGACGATAATTCTTGGCGTTTAATTCAGGCAGGCTCTCGATTATTATCATCGGCTGAAAAACGTTACGCTACTATAGAGCTCGAAGCTCTAGCAGTCCAATGGGTTCTTAAAAAATGTTATTTATTTTTAGTAGGTTTACCTCATTTTGATATTTTGGTTGACCATAAACCTCTTGTTCCAATTTTTAACTCGTATAGATGAAATTACTAATCCTCGTCTTCAACGTATTCGTCTAAAAACTGTTGAATTTAATTTTACTATGTCCTGGATAAAAGGTTCCGAACATTGTGCACCCGATGCTCTTTCTCGCGCACCAACATCTCCCCCTGAAGACGATTTTGAAGATCAATCTGATCCTGCCATTATTCATGCTATTGTATCAACGCACAATGGTCTCGATGTAACACTTGAAAATTTGAAATTAGCCCAAAATTCTGATGACGACATGAAGTCACTAAAACATTTTATTGAAAATGGATGGCCTGATCGAAAAATTGAATTGCCATTAAATGTTCGTACATTCTGGCCTGTTCGCCATGAATTAACTATCGTAGACGATATTATTTTTGTATGGTGTTCGTACTGTAATTCCGTGTAAATTGCGAAGCCAGATTCTAACAAAATTGCTTGATGGTCATCTAGGTATCGAAAAAACTAAGCGACGCTCTCGTGAAAGTATTTATTGGCCGTCGTTAAATAATGATATAGAAAACGTTGTGCGTAGTTGTAAACCAACACCAATCGGACTTATAAGATTAAGACTACGTCCGGCAGGCTTTATACTCGTAATAGACGTTTTCTTCGAAACATTATCTCTCCCATAAGTGAACCCAGTGTTAGTAACTCTCCCAATACTGTACCTGAGACAAATGACATGACTGTAACTGTACCTACACCGTCTTCTGACCAAACCACGAAAACTACTCGATCAGGCAGAACAGTCAAACGTCCACAGAGGTATGATGATTATATTCTTGATAATTAAATAAATGTAGATGATTTGTATTTATATATAATTAGTTAATGTATAATCTTATAATCTTGTATTCATATTTAGCCATTAATTAATTTGTTAAAGTAATAATGTGTTGGAGGAAAGAGAGATGTGGAGATCTGGACACTAGTCATTAGTCCATTTCCCATTACTATATAAACTCATGTACAACTATATAATCTTTGTGTGGGAACTAACGTCCTATGAATTACATTGTTACTAAAGCTGATTATCTAGTTATTGTCTTGAACCTAATTGGGAACATCACAGTGATTACGTGTTTTCACATGGCGATGATTTATCCTGAATCAGTGTAGTGTTCAAGCAATATCACCCCCTTCGTACTGTGGCAACGAAATGGCATTATTTGGCACGTTCTTTAGTGTTTTAAAAGTAGATAAAATTGGAAAAGTATTTAGCTAGCATGATTATCGACACCAACTTTGGGCTAGCTATTTTCTCTCCAACAATTTTTAAATATGATAAATGTTGCCTTCTGTTTTCCTGCATTTTGCTGTATAGCGTCATTTTGCGCTTTGAGATAACAAATAATTACCGCGTATTTTAAATTATGAATGTAAAAGAGAATATCAAAGTTTAACCGGCTTAAGTGCAACTCAAAATTGCCAACGGTTTTCATTGCAATTATCCGAATCTGCAGTTATCCGATATTGTTTAATGGGTTTCAAAGCGAGGTTGCAGATAGCGGGAATTTCACTTGTCCGAATTGCACATGAGCGGGTTACACTGTAACAGCCAATTTATTTAGTTTAATCATTAAACATTGCAAAACAACACTCACAGAACGGAAACATTTATATTTCCAACGATGTGATTAATCACAGGAAATTTCCGACATGCACCTTAACAGTAATCTAATATGTAATGTTTATTGACTTCACTTACTTGATTTCCTTCGTGTTTCCCGTAAACAAATAATATAATTATATTCTTTAGTTGTAATCGTAGATCATCTACTTTTAAATTTACGCTATTTCCATTTGTATGTCCGTATGTAAGGCGGGGATTCACGATGACATTTTTGATGCAATTGACTTAAAACACATATCAATGGATTCGTTATTAACCAGAGGCGTACATGGCCGGCTTCATTTCTTAAATAAATACATCGAAGTTGATAAAAACCAATGAAAACGGAATCCTTTTTCAACAACAATGCTTTCTCAGACTGAAGCGCTAACTAAGCAGTTTTGCACTTGAATGACTTTCTATTGTCTCGCAAAAACAAAATCCTTTATTACGAAGTGACAGATCATTTGTGTATTTTCATCGTAGTATTTCTTAGAATGAAATTCAAACGTAAACAAACTAAAACAACACGTATATTTATATGAAAGTGAAGCAAATAAGATGTGTCATCATCTAATCTTCAGTTGGAAATTATTTAATGATTGATTATAAATTATTATTGACAAAGGACTTGGAATAGAAGGTTATGAAATTTGTAAACAAACCCGCGTTATGGAAATTAAATTACGAAGATACAAAATAACAATATTTCCTGATTACAACAGCCAGTGTTGAATTGTACAGTACTGCAATGAAATTTAATTAAAATATAGAAACAATTGCAATTCCAACTTCCACTTCATCAGTGACAACAAATAAATTAAAATATAAAAGAAAGTAAATGACAGTAAGTAATAAAATAAGATGTAAAGATGATAAATAGTTTCTCATTCTATACTTTTTCAGAAGTCACTTGAATCAAATGTTGAATAACCACGTTATGAATAAAAAATAATCAATCAATTTTTTCGGGATGTGCCAGTGTTGTTAGGTGGAACATAATAAAATTTAGATAAATCCCCAAAAATTGTTACGTTGCAGCTTTATGACACTCGGGTTAGAAATGTTTCTTTGAATTTTTTTGGGGGTGTATGGCTACTTAACTTCAACTTGCTTTGGGTAAACTAAAATAGTATCCTAATATCGTAAGCAAATCCTGTGCGTTCCACTTTTCACTTCTCAACTTTTTGCTTCTTTGAACAGCAAAATATAAAATAGAATAATTTCTGAATTAAGTTTCGGCTTCAATCATCTTTTCTACATAGATTTCTTCATCCATTTATTTGAACCAGTCGAGCCAGATGATTCACAACTCAATATAAGCATGTATTTGCATGCAACTCGAAATCTAGTTGTTTAATAAAAATTGTAAAAGTATAATTGCCACTCTTTAAAGTTTGAAGGTGGATATTGTGTAATGTAATTTGTAATAATCAAGATGTTCTGTCTTGTTGATGTTACGTTGTAATTCTATGTGTAATTGACGTCATCACCTTATGTATAATTCCTGTAATCTATCTATGTGTAATGTTGAATAATAAATCAGTTCCAGTTTGATCGTCGTTGTGTTCGCTGGGACTCAGAGTCGTTTATATTATAGCAGATCCTGGAATAGTGTTAACCAGAACTGAAATAATTTTATATTTATTCTGATACCAATATTAGCGAAATAAAAAGTTATTTGGCCACCCTCACCTTTTCTGATTTTGTTGGCTGATGTTGATTTTCACTGTTTTGGGATTCAAAAATTTCGTCATCATTCATCGGATTTTGTTGAGTTCTTTTGTTCTCTACCGATGTTGACGAAGTGGCCAAATGACTTTTTATTTAGCCAACAGTGTTGGATTTTGTTGAAAATATGAACCATCTTCTGATTGATCAACAGTTACATAGGTTGACTCAGAATTGGCGGGCTCGATTGACTAGTTTCCAAGCCTCAAAATACCAACCGCTGTTAACAAAAATTAATTCAACAAAATCCGATGAATGTTGGAGAAAATAAAAAGTCATTTGGCCACCGTAAAGATGGTGGCGAAAAAAATCAAAAATCTGTCGGATTTTATCCGATATCAGATGAATATTGGCTAAATAAAAAAGCCATTTCGTTCACTTAAAACCGAAATAGGTCCCTCGTCTTTACCAAAGTCTCACCACAAACTAGGCAGCACTCACTTGGAAATATAAATATATATTTGATATTTAGAGAAGAAACCTCATTCAAATATATACGGCTTAGATCATCACTCGATCATCAAAGTAGTGTTTTTTATATTTATCAAATCTTCGTTTTTTTATTTTGTCTGTCATGCATTACGAAGATTGATTCATTTTGCATTGATTAACAGACATTTACTTGGACTAACGATTAATCATGCAGTTTCTGTGAAGGAAATGGGCTATATTGATGCAGTAGTTATATCTATTTCATCCTATTCATCAGCGAAGGAAGCGAATGTTGTTTTCGTAGAATCATGGTAGAATCATAGCTACAATAAACTTGATTCTTTAATAGGCCATATGATTCGCGAGAAAATAATATGGATAATTTGCTAATAAATGATAGGTAATACAACTCCTTTACCTTAGCATCCAACTCGTTTGATACTTTATGTCTGTAATTTAAAATTAAAATAATTTGCCAAGCTACCATCCTTGTTCCTTGTCACTTTGACACTCGAACCATGCTCGAACGTAGACAAAAACAACGCGAACTGATATATATATATATATATATTTCAGAGCGATTTCCATCGATAAATATTTCAGGTCATGATAATAAGTTTTTTAAAGTCAATCTTCAAGATTTTGAACAGGAACAGTAGTGCTAATGGAAATAAGTACATTCAATATTGACGTTCAACGATAACAATGATTACAAAACATGCTAAAGTCTCCATTGTTTAGCGGGTTATGATTTTGTTTTGTCCGGAAAATGACATCATAATATAGCAACCAATTTTGGATTCGAAACTCGGAAATGAAGGGTTTTTGGATATTTTTTGGATTTGTTATAAGTTTTATGGAATTCTGCGCGTATGATATATCCGAAACCAGAATAGAATAAACTATGACATTCTTAGTGGACCTGTCTATTAATCATGTAAAATAACCTTCCCTCGTCCCTCAAACAGAAAACCAATACCGCTTAAGAGGTGACGTCAACAATGTTTAGTAATTGCGCTATGAAATACTTAAATTGTTGAAATAAAACTCTATCTATGTACATAATACGTCACCGTTAGACTTACAAAAACGTGGCTACTGTTAAATAATATAAAGGCTATTGCTGATGCTAGATACGATAATGCTCTGTATGGATTTTCTATGTGGTAGCTAGCTACTACATATTATGTTTTAGTTGATCTATAGTTCGAATAATAACATCTATTTCCATGCCAACCTTTAGATATTGATTCAGATTTTTTATTAAGCAACACACTTACATGTTTTTGCTTATTACCGTACGGTTTTGCTCTTCAGAATACTGTTCAGTCAATATCTTGTTTTTTCAGCTCCAAAATTTGATCTGACAGCTGTGTGTTTTCGCCAATTGTAGCATGTTTGGGTGTGTTCATGTGTTGCATGAAGGCTATTTAAATGTGCAATCTGCTAGGCCGATGTAGTTTTTTCCACTTGATATCCTGCAGAAGCTACTTTCTTACTGTAGATTAGATTTTGCATTAGGTATTTGTTGTTAAATGGGCAGTTTTGCTTTATGCAGCAGTTAAATAGTTGGGCATTTCAGTCGTAAATATTGTTCCATGTAAAATATAGACGTGGTGTTAAAAAATGTACACATCAGCTAGAAAATTATCTTACCTATATCATACATCAGTGCTTTATATGAGATATAAATTAACATCTGTAAGTTTCAAGGTTCTTTTAATGTTTATATTCTCACCTTGAGCGCGATCGTCAAAACATCAAAATTCCAGTGTTTTCAAAAATTGAAATAAAAATATTCAGACTGAAAACTAAATGTTTAAACCAATCACCACAATTACTGTCACATTTAGTTTCAAAGGCGCTATCTGAAATTAATATAGCAGTTCACTAAACCAATATATAAAGCAAACGTTTCGCAGAACTTTGCATTTCATTTCATTGTATGCAAGTCATTTCGCCAGACCTTCAAGATAATGTGCTCCAATTGCTATGCAGTGGAATTCTATGTAGTCTGCAGTTCGCTTAAAAACAGAACATTTGCTACTGTAATGCAATTGAATGTATCTCTCCGTTGATAATAACTTAAAAATATGCCATAAAATAGAATAGAAAGAGAATATGTGCTTTTCAAAAAATGAATTACCTGCACACTCTTCAATATTGCAAGTAATTGTCTTTGTGGAATCACCAACACAATAGCTTCCCAAGCCTTCAGGAGCTGGAATATTGCATAGCCTCGTTTGTGATTGTTGACCATCACCGCAAGTAACAGAACAGGATCCAACATTCATCCATGCTGACCAACCACCTTCAACTAATAAATAATAGTCGATGTTAAGTTTTTCTATTATAATGCTAGAACAGCATTCCGAATGAGTTTATATTCCTGAAAAACATCATCGTAATTTCATCATTGTGAAAAACATAATTTCTATATTTGTCTAAGAAGTCCCTTTTGTTAGAATATTCAAAGTCGACCAATTAGAAAATGAACACTTGTATGAAAAGTTTGATTGAATATTAGCATGAATAAATGACAGGACATGTTTAATGTTAATGGAAACGGATTTCTTATTCATCTGGACGTCTAATAAATATGATTAAAAATATTTCAAAATATATGTACAATTTCGGGGAACTCTAAAAAGAAACGCAGAACACATTCTTAACCAATTCATTTAAGACTTTGAGTAAAGTGCACATGAGACAAACACATTTTAACAAAAGTTGAGTAGCTGAATTCAAATGATGAAGAATGTTGAATATACCCTATTAACGATCATCCACTGCTTTCAAAACATGGAATGTCAGTCGAAATGACAAGATTGCTTTCTATAGGAAAAAGATGAATTCAGAATTATAAAAATCGTATCTTCTTTCGCGTGAAATCAAAAGTTTCTTACTTCCAAATCAGCAGTACCCACTCCTGTAGGCACTTTTCTGCTAATGCATGAAATACAAGTGGTTTAATTTGTTGGATTTACTTTTTATCTGTCAAAAATGTGTCAATTATTACTCACGACATGCGGTTTGGAACGTGCAGCCGCTGTTTTATGTTACACCACAATTTATGACAAGTAGTTCAAGTTTTTTTAGCCTTTTTCGACTGAAAGACGCTGTTACATCTGCTAAATGTCCTTGTATCTCATGCCTTTCTCCGCTAAATTAGCTCGTTTCAAGCAGAGAAGTTGTCCAAAAGGTATAGGCATAGCTGTGTCACGTTATAAATGTTTGATTATGGGTGAAAGGAAATAAGATTATTCAAATTTTTCAGTTGACCATTTTATTATGGTAAGCCCTCTTGCCATTCCTATACAGGTAAAGATAGTATACTATCTTTCCGGGTTTGGAAAAAGTGACGGATCTAAAATTAATAGGGTAGATTCAACAAAGAATATGTCTTCTTATAAGCGTTCAAACAAAGAAATATGTGATAAATTTTTCTCGTATCATGTGCACATCATGTTTTGATAATGACATGAGTAATCATGATTAAGCACACAAGCATCTAAACTTCGTAATCGGATTTCTGTCGATAAGTTAAGCAACTTTGATAGAAAGATGTAATCCTCAGCCCTGTAAAACTATAATTATTAAATAAACTACCTTAATATTGTAGAATAATCAATTATATTATATTGCGCAATGTGTTACCTATATACAATAATTGATTGGGACTAGTACTCAACGTCCATACAAAACGCACTATGTTACAGTGAGGGACCTTCCCAAATTATAGTCTTGAACACAGCACTGTTTCTTGTCTCTCGTAATACAACATGGCGCAGTATATCTGAAGAACCTTTCACGGAATTAATCCATCTCCAATCATTTCAACACGATTACGAAGTCACAAATAAACCAAAACAAGTCGCAACTCAAGCCAACAACTGGAAATCCCAGCACAAACAACACAATTTCGCTCGTCGATCACCACCATTTTGGAAAATACCGAAGTACAAAAGTCACAGGTAAATCATTGGTAACGCCATCAAATAGATCAATCACATTAATATGTGGGAACAATTGCTACTCTTCCTTCCTTGATAAATAAATTCAACAGTTTGACATACAATTCAACATGACTGACTCTGAAAATAACGATTTTCCAGAAAGACAAGCAACACGTGCTCTGGTCATAGCGAGTGCAAAAGAGAATGCAAAGAAACAGCACACTGAGACGGCTCCTTCTCAAACCTGGGGGCAGCGGCCCCTGGAGGCACAAGAGGCATTGAATGCAAAATCAGAACACAACAAACATTGGAAATGCTTATATCAATGCTTATTAGTCAACAAGAACAGCAACAAATGAGATTGCAATTCACAACACAGCAGCAAGCCACAATACAGTAGGAGCAGCAAATCACATTGACACTTCAAAAACAACAGGAAGCCCACAAACACATAACAGAGAAACAATATACACCATAAATTCCCACAAGCAGAACAAACCTTAATGCCGCAATTGGATAAGAATACATTAAATGGAGATGCCAAGAAAATGGAAATCCCAAGAATCTCATCATGCCCAGAAGAAACCACATTGGCAACATATCCCACTTAGAGAAAATGTTTCGAAGGATTTGCTTACCTCATCCGCTTAGACAAAGATTGTTCATTGTTGGACAGACAACAGATTATTCGATCAGCACTGCACAAGGAATGAATTCATTTGTGCGACAATGACATGATAGACATCGACGAGCCAAAAGATGCTGTCGCAGAAATCCTACCCACGTAAGCAATTATATAAGACGAATCTGCAATCCACTATTGGATCTTCAAGAATTCGACGGATGTTCACTACAAAGCGGAGAATTCATCGATAGCTACATTGCTGCACTTCGGGCTATTGATGATTCCTTTGCATATGAAGCAACTTTTACCTTCAGCAGCTGTACACAACCATGTCTTCATGCCGTGAAAGCTAAAAAATGAGCGACTACATGATCGACTGCTTTGTGGTATACTGGACACCTCACAGCAAAAGCTGCTTGAAGAAATGTTCAGCAACCTAACAATCTAAAGAGCAGTTGAAATATGTCGAGTCCAAGAAGCCAGCCGAGTGGACCAAGACAAACTATTAAAACGTTCAGCTATTAAAGATAACGAAGTAAATAATTTTTAAGTCTCCAAGAAGTCAACAATCAACTTATAAACGTGGTAAATTTAACAGAAATTCAAACACTAAATGCGATAGTCCTGAAAACATATGCACCAACTGTGGAGTTTTTCTACGGTATTGTCTTCTCTTTAACTAAGGAAAAAAAGATGGTAAAATCTGGAAATGTTTTTAAGTAGAGTGAGTGTTGTTTACCCCACAGGAAAACACTACATTTGAGAAACTTCCTGAGAGCTTATCTTTTCCTGATTTATTTGTGGTCTCACTATTTATAATAATAACTATACAATTTATGATGGTATAGTGCATTTTCAATCACCAGCAAATTTGCCATATTTGTAGCTATGATGGTTTACCATATCAACAATCTGATTACTAGGCTTTTACTATGCTAAGTGCTCTTTTACATATGCATTTTCTCTTGTATTTTGTTGTTTAAAAAATAGTTGTACATCTTTTCAGTAGTTTAGGTTTTCTGTTAATTGTTGGTTTCTCAAATAAGAGTGAGAGTACTGTGGAGTCATACTATCGAGTCCATACATTATAAAAAACATCAAATGCAAAAATTGGAAGATCAACGAGTTGAACCCAATGGCTCGGTGGAAGAATTAGTCGACACTCTCTTATAGCAAAATACTCCTGATGACAGATTAGTGGTAGTAATAGTATAGACAGTCACATTATACGAATGTGCCGTCCCTCTTACGCCTTATATATTTGCTACACAAAAAACGCCAAAAGTCACGGTCAGACATGGCTGACAAAGAAACTTGTAAATAAGACAATTCATGATTTCTGACAGACAGATTGATAGAATGGGAATTTGTATTCGTCATTTAGAAATGGTTTATCTACTGAATTATTGGATAAATTTAATCCTGACTCTGTCCCATTAATATATCTTGCTCATTCAAAACATGGAATCTCTGATGCCGCAATAGTAAGTCTGCTCCGTCAGATGCATTTACTATCGAAGATTGACCATTTACAAGGTTATCAATATAGAGAAAGATGAGTATAGTTATATATTTGCCCTGTTTCTGTTAACTGTACATTTGACAAATAGAATGTTCGATCAGATTCTGGAAAAGATCTCTTTTATACTAGGTTACTCAGCAAGTTTAGAGGCTATTAAAGGCTCTTATGATTTTGTTTTACCACAAATAATGAGAAAACCACGCAAGCCGAACTTCAACAAAATTTAAGCAGTTCGTATTCCTGTCGTGGGCAGAATAAGTCACCCCTAACTAGTCTTGTTCTCAATGTATGCTGATCCAAGCTTCGTCCAAAAATGTCGACATTATGTTCTTAATGTGGTGTGAACGGTGGCACGTCTATTCGATTCAGAAAATACACTACTAAAGGACAAATTGACTGACAAGTTAACGAATTCTTGAAACGGGTTTTGCTTAACTGAGAGATCATCCTGGTCTTCACGATTTGGCTTACCATTTCTACTTCAACGCATGCCATATGACATTGTTTTTCAGTATTTGTTGTACGTCTATCTCGATTTATCTACTGGCCTCGTAGAAATTGTTTGTGGCTAACAGTGCAATATTGCTAATAGTAACTCTGGTCACTAATGATAGCTGTTATTATTGACAACTTTGAAGTCTTTATTGACAATTCAGCAAATTCAAATTGAATGGAAAGAGACAAAGCCTTTTCGAGTTAGACTTATGGCATGCCATAGCTCATATAAGTGATTGATTAATCTGCGCGGCCATATAAGTACGAAATCATTTTGCGTAGTTGTGAAATCATTTCGTTTAGTAAAAAAAATCTTTGTCAAGCAGAATATCATTTCATGCTGTGGTAAAACCGTTAAGTGCAGTGGTGAAACCAATATGCTTGCAAAAATGTCTCTTCACGCTGTCAAAAATCAACGTGTGCTGTCAACATCTTGCTTCGTATGGTTAATAAAACGTTTCAAACACTAGCTTAGTTTAAACAGTATGGTGTTGCTTTCAACTTGTTTATGTAGCCAAAGGTATTTGACCACGCAAAAGACCAAAAATTTCATTCCAAGTATATATTTTTCAAGTGTATTTATCAATAACTTCTGATGGAAAAAGAATTTACTGCATTTCTGATTGATATTGTAGTACTCAGCTTGTATGCACTTTCTACGCTACATTTGTCGTATTTCAAAGTTGAGCTTCGATATCGTTCACGACGACGATAGATTGCTCATGAACCGTTCACGTGAGCGGTTCTTGCACAGAGGTGATTCCCCAAAGAGATACACAGAAGCACTGCGCACCCTTCTAATTTCGTCGTTCATGCAATCTGAAACTCTCTATTATCTGATGGTGACAGTAACTCGATTCACGAATAAAAAGTAATATACTATTCTAAAAGAGACTTTGACGCTCGTTGATTCTAAAATAGACATCACACAACCTCACTGTGCGAATTAACCACAGTGCCAAGTGAATTTTTCATATATAATAAAAACTTTTGAAACAGTATGTTAAGGGAATTATGATCGCGCATAATGAAATTACTACCTCGCATAATGATATCACCACTGGACAAAATATTTTACCACATCATCAAACAGTTTTTTTGACCGCACGAAGCAAAATGTTAACAGCACACTTTGATTTTCGACAGAGCAAAGAGACATTTTAGCAAACATATTGATTTTACGACTGCAAGAAATGGTTTTCCCATATCGGGAAATGATTTTACCACAGCGTGAAATGATTTTCTTCTTGACGAAATGATTTTTTCTAAAAGAAGTGATTTTCCCACCATGCAAACTGATTTCGTACTACCGCGCAGTGTGATTAACCACTTGTAGCAGTTATGGCGATCCATGTATAAGCATCAAGATACTGCACATCTACAGATCGGTATGATACTGCAAGGCTCAGCTTCATTAGTATCAAAAATCTGGAGTACATCAGCAATGCGTTTAGCTGTTTGGTGCAATGCTCTGCTCAAGCTATTGCCTCGTGACTTAATGCTTGATTATTGCAGATTTACAGTACACAATATTTTTGTTCAGTGCATTTTCTGTATTAATATTCCTGTTTTCACTAAAGGTTAAAGATTACCGAGACCTGTAGATATCAATCTCATCAGAGGTATTGCCAATATCAGAATTAATGAAGATAGGGTAGTTGGTTGAGGCAAAATATATAGTATTTGCAGTCCACTGTACATTGTACCAGCAGACGATCTGTTTTGCTGCAAGGTTCTCCCATTATCTGATTGATAGAATAATAAGGGTTTGAAACTGCATTGGAAATCTTTCTCGACTAATCGTCCAGTCGAGTAGCTATTTGCATCACCACCTTAATTAAAAACTAGACAATTAAATACTGAAATTTTACATTTTGAAATACTGTATACTTCTTCCAGGATGCATAATCAACCTTTCTATTCCAACCACTTAACAGGGTAAAGATGTTTATCTCTATTGAACTATAATGAAGTATAATCAATTTTTTAACGATAAACGATGCCCTCTATACAGAGGCCATCTGTATATATATAGGATCACTCTTGCAATATTAAAATGAGTTTCCTCTATCCGGGGTCAATCCTGTAAATAAATAATGGTTACATGTCATAAATGGTCAATGTATGTACTTACTATAGCTAACTGCTACATACAAGTCTCATTATATCTATTTACACCCTCATGAAATGGGATGTGCCATGAAAGCGGTAAACTTAACACCGTTGAAACGAATGCAAATCATAAGAGAAGAGTATTTCCGAGTTTAGAAAATAAACATTCTGTGATCTAATGATAAACAGTGCTGAAAAATAGTATTTTTTGCCTTAAACCACCAATTTCACTCTCCTGTGTTACAAAAGTTGAAAATAACGGAGAAAATGGAAGATAACTGGACTATTCACACAGACATAATTTTGTATTTATTGTCACGAAATATTATATATAACATTTATAGAATAGTCACATCTGTATTGTTGGTGAGTATTTTGATATCTCAAATTTTGCACAGATTTTGCCAACGACAAAGGACAAGAAGTTTTCGTTACGCTTAACTCACATTCCAGTCACGTGTTTCATTCGATCATTAGTCTCGGGTCACGTGATTAGGGTTAATGAAAGAGTCTGGTCATGTGATTATAACCCAGTCGAATTTAGATACTTTTTGTTTAAGCCTCCCTGGCCGGTAGGCGATTTGACAAACAGATAGAAATTGTGACCATCTGCGCGGGCATGTGCCGTAACATATCCAAAGCGGTCAATTTGCTCTAATTGTGCGGCCAAAGCCTAACACGCAAGTTATCTGAACAAAATGGCGATCAGAAGCAGACGTAAAACGAAGGAAACCTCTGAACTATATTTATATTACCCTTTATTTTTCTTCATGAAAAATGGAACACCTGAATACACTTCACAATAACAAATTTACGATTAACGGGATTTCGAAAAACTTTTATTATCAAATCAAATAGTCGACGGCATGTATCTTAATTTCTGAATGTCATTATTATTTGATTATTATATGGTTCTAGACACACTGTAGTCGAGAATTTATATCGCTAAAAAGGTAAGCACATAATGAACAATGACTTATCTAAGTTTGAAACTGTTGACGTCATTTGATAATGCTTCAACAAACAGCAGCTCAATATTTATTTTGCAAAAACACGACAGTCGAGCTAGAATACCTTCTGTAGCCTACGTTGGCAATAAAAACTGTCTGGTTCTTCTAAAAGCGCACACTAATTTATCTCAAAATGGTTGTACATTTAAAATAAATAATAAACTACTATGATTCTAAGTTTGACTATAATTGTTGACTCGTTCATATCAAAGTCATTTAATTTGCAAAATACGAAATATACTATACTCTTTCCGCTTTGTTGACAAAGTATCAAAGCCATTTTTTACTATTTGAACTAGAAGGTCTCTCAAATCAAAACAAGGTATGTCGATGACTACATATCACTCAACATCTATTAAATGCATAGACATGTATCGACGTAAATTGATAAAATTTCAGGAAAAAGTATCAAGTTTATATTTAGATAGAGCCATTTAAGTCGGCAAAGGGGGCATTTGGGTTTATTCAAAAAGCCAGGGTTTACACTTTCTCCAACTTCTAGGTCCTTCAAATTAAGACAAAGTGTGCCGATGATTAGATATCATTAGAGATTACTCTTTGACATGTATCGAAGTGAATTAACAACATTTATTGACAAAATATCCAGTTTATATTTAGATTGAGTCATTTAAGTTGACAAAGGGGGCATTTGGGGTTGTCAAAAAGCCGGGTTGACTGTTTCTTCAACTTGTAGGTTTCTCAAATTAAAACGAGGGGTGTCGATGATTAGATATCATTAGAGATTGCTCTTTGACAAGTATCGAAGTAAATTCAACGAACAAATTTGACGAACAAATGAGATTATCAGAACACTAAACACATGAATATCTTTGCTATTAAAATGAACTATTTCAAATTGATAATTCTATCGTCGTAGAAGGTAGGGATGCGATTCGAATATCGATTAATTATCGAATATCAATGAAATACAGTGAAACCTGAATATAACGGCCAGCTACTGGAGGTAAATAAATTGACCACTATAGACAAGTGGCCTTTATATACAGGTTTAATTCAATAGAAAATGCTATTTAGACATTGGAAAAGTGACCACTATAGACAGGTGGTCGCTGTATAGAGGTGACCGTTATAGCAGGTTTGACTGTATTGATTATTCGAATAGTAAAATGAATATTCGATTATTTAAATTAATTCTAAATATTCTTGTTTCCAAATATAAAGCAACTTTTCTTGGATAAATTTTCCTCAAAATCTAATGCTCCTTTCGCCAATATAAAATACGAAACAAACACGCGACAAATCATTCAAAGCGACGTCTTTTGCGTGTTTTGATGGTCTACGGAAATCCCCCCTATTTACCTAGTTAACAAAGAAAATCTCAAGTTACGTGCCATTAGTTCTATTTCAGACTCTGTTGCTATGACATTTTATTGATCGAAAAGACGTGCTAAAAACATGAAGCGCGTTGAATAACATGAATTCTGTAAACTAATGTCGAAGCGAACTGAGCGAACAAACTGTTGTATGAATGTGTTCAAAATCTTTAAAAATCTATGTAAAGATAGTTTTAGTTGAATTTGATGTTTTCAACACATTTCTTGCAATCGTGGAAAATGTTTTGTTTGTGTTTTCATTGTCTACTTGAATGGCAACAATAGAACAAGAGATTTCGATTGTTATTTGATTCGAATCGAATAGTGCATTGTCGAATATTCGTACTGTTTTGACTGTCGATTCGCATCCCTAGTAGAAGGCAACAACTGTCACAAATTAAGGTGATGTGTACTTAAAACAGCGGGTGCACAGTCCAAACTGTAGGCCGCTGCGGATTATTGCACATTTTTGACAGAAAAAGTAGATCCAACAACTAAAAGCCGTTGTATTTCATGTATTTTTTAATAAAATAAGTAATCTAAGAGTAATCTCTAATGATATCTAATCATCGGCACCCCTAGTTTTAACTTGAGGGACCTAGAAGTTGGAGAAAGTAGAACCCAGCTTTTTGAAAAACCTGAAATTCACCCTTTGTGTGTGTGTGTGTATAATTTTATTTCGATTCGTAACCAAAATGAGCAAATGCTCGTTTATACATTGATACGAATTTAAAAGTAAGTTATTAATTATAATATTGTAAATTAGTAGAAATAATGATAAGGATAATGGTATTAATATTATAATATAATTTTTATTTTTATTTTATTACTTTATTATTATTATTATTTTTATTTTTCTCGTTTTTTGAACGAGATAAGTTCCATAATTATGCTAATTGTATTATATTTATGAAGAGAATTCTAGTGTTTTTGATATATATAACATTATAATCTAACTATCGACAGCTGATTGACATAAACCAATAATTTATTTTCCATTCCAGGGATGTCAAATACGCAAGAGTTGACTCTTTAAATGTTCTTATTGCTTCTTCCCCACGTATTACTTCCGGGATAAAGTTCCAGACTCTAGTACCTACTGCGACAATCGACCATTTCATCAGGGTTGTTCTAAAAATGGGTGGGATGAGTTTGTTTGGACGGCAAGATGACGTATATTTAGTGTTGGATATCTTGAAGAGGGAATGTAAAAGTTTTGGAGTTTCTGTTATGAGTGTTTTGTGGATCATATTGGTTAATTTTACTATTCTTCTGACGTGTAGAGATGGAAGACGATATTCTTTTCCAGTATTGGGTCGTGTTAGGTGTTTTAGTGAATTTCTTGAATTCTTTCTAATTTTAGTCTATCCGTTTGATTAATTCCAAGAAGAAGTAGGCTACAATGTTCTAGGTGAGGACGGATGTATGTCTTGTAAAGTGTATTGGCAAGGTGTGGGTTTAGGGATTTTTTAACCTGTTTGATTTGATATAGGGAGAGATTGGCTTTTCTGATGCAATTGCGAAAATGACATCTCATGTTTAATCTACTATCAATGTGAGCACCGAGTATCTTTATTATATTGAGCCAAGGTAAGGTTACATCATCGATTGTAATGTCTTTGTTATGTATTTGATTAGTACTTAGAAGATTTGCGCTCGTAACGTGAATGTCGGGTTCTGGAATGTGAGTGATTAGCAGGCATTGAGTTTTTGAGGGGTTCAGTTCTAGACAATTCAGCTGGAACCATTGGTGCACCTTTTCCAAGTCTTTGTTGAGGTGTTGGACAGCAGTGTTTTTGTGGTTGGAGGAATAGTATAGCGTTGTATCATCTGTGTATCGTATGATGGAAGAGGTTATTGGAAGAACTGAAAAGTTTTGCTACGTGATATTAAATAGTAGTGGTGATATTATCGATCCTTGTGGGACTACCCGAGGGCAAGAGAAGGGCGAGGAAGTCTGACTTTCAACTCTGATAGATTGTGTTCTTCCACGTAGGTAATTGTTGATTAAGTTACAACTTGATGGATTTACACAGTAGGCTCTCAATTTTTCAATCAGATGTTTATGGTGTACCATATCAAATGCCTTGGAGAGATCGAGGGAGAAGATTGCAGTAGTTTGTTTTTTGTTGTTGGCTGTTCTACAATCTTGTGTGAGTTTCATGAGGGCCATTTCAGCACTGTGGCTATGTACAAAGCCAAACATATCAGGTGGGAAAATTGGTTTTAAGTGATTTTGGAATTGATTTGCTAAGATTTTGTCAAATTCTTTGGAGATATGAGTGAGGATGGTAATTTCTCAACTTAAATGGCTCTACTATCTAAATATAGACTTGATATTTTGTCAAGAAATGTTTTGAACTGACTTCGATACATGTCAAAGAGTAATATCAAATTATATGTAATCATCGGCACCCTTGTTTTAATTTGAGGGACCTAGAAGTTGGAGTTAGTGTAATCCCGGCTTTTTGAAAAACTCCAGATGGCACATTTGCAGTGATATTTTCTGAAAATAATAGTGGGGAAACGGCTTGCAATTCTTATAGTGGCAGAGGGGACCTTTCTGGTAGAGGATCCGGGGCTTCAGGACATGCCCCCTGTGAAAATTTCCAAAATTATAATCCAAGAGCTCTGTAGCGCATTTCAAGAAACCAGTTCAGTGTAATCTATTGGGTCATTTAATTATATTCTTGTTAAAATATGAAGTAATTATCTTGAAAATGGCTCAAAACGACTAGAGATATTTAAAATGCAGTTCAGATGAATAATAAAATCAAGAAACTGTTGCCACTTACTTTTGCCTTGATAATAATACATTTATATTACTGATAATATTGATGATAATATTATTCGGAACAAGAACATTATGCACAAGCACATATAAAACTCCACTTCAAATGAAACAAGTGAGTGGACGCCGTTCTCCTGGAGAAAGTAGTGGGGGACGACGTTCCAACGCGTTCCCCCACCAAAACAACACTGCCGCTTTGTCAACTTAAATGGCTCTATCAAAATATAAACTAGATATTTTTTAATTTAAATATAAATAAGTACTGTCTAGGGAGATCTAGTCATCTGCTTGTGTAAATTTATTTTGAAAGACCTGGAATTAAAGAAAGTGAAAACCCGGCATTTTGATAAACCCCAAATGCCCCCTTTGTCAACTCAAGTGGCTTTATCTGAATATTTACTCAATATATTTTCACGAAATTTTTTGGATTTACTTTGATACATGTCTAAAATTAACAGCTAGTGATATCTAGTAATCTGCATGTCTCAATTTATTTTGAGATACCAAGACCGGCATTTTGACTCCCCCTCTCCCAAGAAAACCTTTGTCAACTTGGATGGTTATATCTAGCCTAAGCATACTAAACTTGATACTTTTTCATGAAATTTTATCAATTTACGTCGATACATGTCTATGCATATAATAGATGTTGAGTGATATGTAGTCATCGAAATACCTTACTTGATTTGAGAGACCTTCTAGTTCAAATAGTAAAAAATGGTTTTGAGACTTTGTCAACAAAGCGGAAAGAGTATAGTATTTTTCGTATTTTGCAAACTAAATAACTTTAGTATAAACGAGTCAAGAAATTATAGTCAAATTTAGAATCATATTAGTTTATTATTTATTTTAAATGTACAACCATTTTGAGATAAATTAGTGTGCGCTTTTAGAAGAACCAGACAGTTTTTATTGCCAACGTAGGCTACAGAAGGTATTCTAGCTCGACTGTCGTGTTTTTACAAAATAAATATTGAGCTGCTGTTTGTTGAAGCATTATCAAATGACGTCAACAGTTTCAATCTTAGATAAGTCATAGTTTATTATCTGCTTACCTTTTTAGCGATATAAATTCTCGACTACAGTGTGTCTAGAACCATAGAATAATCAAATAATAATGACATTCAGAAATTAAGATTTATGCCCTCGACTATTTGACTTGATAATAAAAGTTTTTCCAAATCCCGTTAATCGTAAATTTGTTATTGTGAAGTGTAATCAAGTGTTCCATTTTTCATGAAGAAATATTAAGGGTAATATAAATATAGTTCAGAGGTTTCCTTCGTTTTACGTCTGCTTCTGATCGCCATTTTGTTCAGATAACTTGCGTGTTAGGCTTTGGCCGCACAATCAGAGCATATTGACCGCTTTGGATATGTTACGGCACATGCGCGCGCAGGTAGTCACAACTTCTATCTGTTTGTCAAATCGCGGCCGGTAGTCGCGTTTGTGGTTAATTCATCTGACAAAAGTGCAGGTCATTCTAGTTCGATTCCAGTATGGTCATTATTTATCTTTCTTTATTTATGCTTTAATCAAAGTTTTATAAGTTTTCAAGTGTTCAGATTTTCATAATAGCAGCTGACAACGTAAACGAAGCTTGAAATGTGGGCTACGGCTATGTAATGTTACTCGTTACAAAAAATCCATGCGCAATGACGAATGCTATTACGGTATCCTATCCTTGTGGTATCTACAGAAACACTTATGCTGATGTTTTCACTTCCTGTATTGTCTGATTGTTAGTTTAGTTTTCGGATCTGATTGGATTTGATTATATTCATGATTATTGCTTCGTGTCGGGTCAGATTATGATCACTACCATATTCGTACCCGAACTGAATTTTCTGTAAATCTGATCCGACGCTCCCCCCGGGCACTCACCTTTAGTTAAAAGGTAGAATTATATATATAAATGTAAAGGCCAGAAACCAGTCGATGTCATCAAGCAAGACCTTTCACTATATGAAGTGGAATCGGGGTCATAATTCCGAACGTTCGTGCCGTCGTTGGACTTCCGTGTCGTTGTTGAATTTCACTCCGTGTTTCCATTTTGTCGTCATCTGCGCTGCCATCTGCGCAATTAATTTCGCGTGAATTCGGGGTCAATATTCTGAGCTGCTGAGTCGTCGTGGGATCTTTCTTCGTTGTTGAACTTAATTCCATAGTCTGCGCTTCCGTTTGCGCTGCCATCTGCGACGCCATCTGCCAGCTACCAAATTGTCTCTAATTTTTGACTACGGTGTTTTATAACCAAGAGGAATGTTTTCGATTTATGTTTGATATTATTTACACTGAATTTTAATTTGATTCATGCTTTGCATTCATTGCTTACTTTATTGTTCGTTTTCAAATAGTTCTTACAAGTTTTGTCAGAGGTTTGGCGTATGGATCGTGCAATACTCACGCTTACATGACGGAAAAACAAAGGACAAGTTTGCAGTTTATTCATTTATGTCATCAATGGAGAAAGATTTATAGCTATTATATAGGAAATTTTAACTGGAGACAGACTCCAAAAATGCAACACAAAATCCATGAAATACTGATATTCTGTGTAGTGTTTTGTTGTCGAGTTTCACATATAATTTATATATTACACGTATGCTCTAACACCTAAAATAAATAGAACACCGACACACCCTAACACCATTTGAAGTAGTTGTATGTTGTTTTCAAACGTTGTCTCGAATACTTTTCTTTGGAAAATCTAAGAATCTAGGACAATATGATTGATGCCATTGATCAGAATGAAAAAATCCTACTACTGCAAGACTTCAATGCCGAATATTTGCTGAAAATTTATTCTTATTCAATTCGATGCCCAGATGGCAGAGCAGATGACGACGGAATGGAAACATGGAATGAATATCAAGGACGACACGGAAATCCAACGACGGCACGGATGTTCGGAATTATGACGGCAATTCCGCTTCATATTTCATGGGTAAGTAACACGATTGGCATTGAACCTTAGTTAGATTGATAATTTACCTGAAGGAGTCCCTGTGCTGATTCTGCTGCTATCTCCTTGACAATAGTTACCATTGCATGCTGGGCTAGGATTTGTACAAGAACGAATATCATTTGTAACTGCTGATCCACTTGGAGCTATATATCCACCAGTACTTATCCATGATGACCATCCACCGTTCACTGAAAAAATTATAGTTGTTATATCGAAACAATATGATCAATAAGGCAAGTATTTGAAGTGAACTAGCAATTAGTTATCTGCTTTTGTGGGTTGATTTCAATCAATCATATAATTTGATAAACAATGATAAATGTTTCAAAAAGTTCAATTTGATATCGTGAATTTTATTTCATTGGGTGAAAAAGAGAACTAAATAGAAAGATCGAAATCTCTCCCAACCTAGCCTGCGTGCAAGCATCCTTTTTATTCGTATAGTCTGTCTGCACATTAATGCTAAGTTTAGCGTGCTAATTGTTCTTCCCACTCTCACTTTTTAGTAGTTTGTTGTGATGGGCTAAATATCAACAATTGGATAACGTAAAAATGGAAACAAATGTTAAGGAAAAATATAAAACGAGGTCCATTATATTCTGTTTCTCTGTAAACGAATGTCCCGCGTTAAAATACATCGTTTTGAGTGATCCAGTTAGATGTAGTGAATATAGCACAACTATTACAGGGTGATGCTTGCACATTCGAAATTAAGACATTTTGATATTATTGACATTCTGTTTAATTTACTCCTTCAGTCTTTTACGTAGTTATTATCATCGATTAATGGAACTGTTTGGTTGATTGCTTGATTGCTTGATTTACTGTATTTTGTATTTGTGTCACAGTCTTCTTCGTTATTTATTTTCATACAGGCCATCGCCTATCTAACATTGACACATTGCTTTGTAATTTATTGCATTATTGTCGATTTCGATGGCTGAATTAAATCAAACAAAGGATAAAGAATAATAAGAACGGGTAACTGTGGAAGATAAAGACAGATACAAATTGACCACAATAATTCTTCACCATATATATAATATTGAATCGAAAGCTTTCGTTGAAACTCTGATTGTGAAGTTTAACTCCAATATTTACATTGTTAAGATATTGTCAGCTACTTGCAAACACTGTTCAGATCGTAATTCGTATTCAATAAATGGTTTTCTATCGATGGTTAATTAGACAAATATTTACCTTTTACAGAAAACGCTTACTTTATTACATAATATAATTCTCAACAAAACCCCTGAAATAATACACTCTAAGTATACATTTATCAAATATGATAAAAGAAAGCATGACGTTTTCCACGTTCCTTTTGTCACATCCAGCTTTTCCCTGAACCTGCCTAATTATAGAATGCCATCTCTTTGGAATAGAAATAAAAAGTTGTTAGATATTGATGGTTCCTTTACAAACTTCAAACATCGTTTAAAATCACACTTTATTGATAGTTACAATACTATTTGTGTAATTCCAGATTGTTATGTTTGCAACTTATCAACAATTCCTGAAACTCAACTATGACAATGTAATCTTTTTCTTCAGCCACTCTAACAACAACTCACCTAATCCAAACGTGCATCGTGTATACTTCTTTCTTCAAATCTGTATTTTTCTTTCATTCTTTTAATCTTATCATGTTATAATTATTATTGTTATTATCCTTATTCAATTGAATAAATGATAACTGTAAATAATGAGTCCCCAATAAACAAGCTGCACTGCTTAAGGGGCGGCCTCGATCATTGTAGCTACACATACATCTATCTAAAAAGTTTCCTGTAATCTAATTAATTAATTTGCTTTGTTTCAATGATTGAAATATATTTCTATCTATCTATCTATCTATCTATCTATCTATCTATCTATCTATCTATCTATCTATCTATCTATCTATCTATCTATCTATCTATCTATCTATCTATCTATCTATCTATCTATCTATCTATCTATCTATCTATCTATCTATCTATCTATCTATCTATCTATCTATCTATCTATCTATCTATCTATCTATCTATCTATCTATCTATCTATCTATCTATCTATCTATCTATCTATCTATCTATCTATCTATCTATCTATCTATCTATCTATCTATCTATCTATCTATCTATCTATCTATCTATCTATCTATCTATCTATCTATCTATCTATCTATCTATCTATCTATCTATCTATCTATCTATCTATCTATCTATCTATCTATCTATCTATCTATCTATCTATCTATCTATCTATCTATCTATCTATCTATCTATCTATCTATCTATCTATCTATCTATCTATCTATCTATCTATCTATCTATCTATCTATCTATCTATCTATCTATCTATCTATCTATCTATCTATCTATCTATCTATCTATCTATCTATCTATCTATCTATCTATCTATCTATCTATCTATCTATCTATCTATCTATCTATCTATCTATCTATCTATCTATCTATCTATCTATCTATCTATCTATCTCTCGTCGTCGGCCCTTTGGTGCGGTCATTTATTTTACCTTCTCACTATTTTTCAAATATATATATGAAATTAATGTATTGAATTAACTTTATTATAACTTTATTGTTCCTCGAGTTTACTGGTATATATTGTGGTTTATATTTATTATTACATGTTCTTTTAATATTTATATTACAAGTTGAAGTGATATTATAATGGGGATTGGCGCGATGCTCACACTTCGCGTAACAACTTTATAATATTATTATTCAAGATTATTGGTATACCTATCTCGATTTGTCAATTTAATACTTCTACAATACAATCTGAAGCAATACTCAAAGAACTATACGGTAAATCCATTAATTATTTGGTAGCAAGAATATTAAGTACAAATCATGTCAAAACACAAAAACGCTTCTCCTTCTGAACTTCTAGTGGCAAGTAAACTGACTCCGTCACATAGGAATAACAGTATATTTAGCTTTAGTTTCACTACAACAATTTTACATTTGTGGCAAGATGAAATTTGTAATTACTTTGCTGGTAATGGATTTTACACTGCAGTAACAAACTCAGGCAAAAAATCAGAAACCAACGTCGCTGTTTACAAAGATAGCAAAAACAAAACAAAATACCTGAATTTCATTCTTTATTCTGCTGGTAGGATTGTTGTCAGTACTTCACTTGGCTTAAAATCTTTCGAAACCAAACATTTTGTGGCCATGGAAGAGAATTTATGTTTAATAACTTCTGAAGAAGCCTTGCAAACAGCTTCGACAGAAACCGATTCCGCCATTTTGAATCATGCGGACCTTGATCTCAATGACGAAAGAGAGCGGGATAGTTTGTCACGGTCACGCTTGGATAATACAGAAGAATTGATCACGGTCACAGAAGTAGTCACAGGGGGAGGTTCAGTAGTCATGGATACGCCAAAAAGATCATTTTTTAATCGTATATTAAACTCTTCACAACAAGAGACTGATACAGAGAAATATCTTAAGAAAGAAATTGAACTTCTCAGAGAAAAATCATTAATTCAACAGAAACAAATTGAAACTCTTGGTCAAAAGGTTGTGTTGATATTAAAAACAGTTGAAGAGATTCAAATTGAAAATGCTACATTAAAACAAAAGCTTTCAGAACAACAGCCAAATAAAGCGACACCATTATCAATAATTGAAAACCAATCAACAGTACATGAAACCTACTCGTCTGTTACAGCAAATTCTGTCCCCTTTGTTAATCTTGTGAAAAAGGTACAGATAGAACAAAAACATCAACAATCCAGAGAAGCAAATGTGGTCATCTCAGGGATTCAGAAATCAGAGAACAAAACAGATGTGCAGCTAATAAATCAACTAGCAAGACTTGAAGGGATCAATTTATCTGATACAGTAATCTCTGTCCAGCGACTAGGGCAGGAAAAGCCTGGCAAAATTAGGCCCTTGTTGTTGAAATCAAACCCAGAAATCAAACAGTTGCTTCTTCGAGCTACAAAATCTTTAAGAACAAAACTGCAAAATCCGCAGCTGTATATTTCTCCAGATTTAACCCCAACTGAACAAAAGGCAGCATTTGATCTCAGACAACAAATGAGGGAGCTTCAGAAGAGTAATCCAAACAAGTTATTCAAGATTAGAGCTGGTGTAATCATTGAATCAGTCAATCCAGATCTAAATATAAATGAAGAAGAAAATTGACTACTCTCGGATTCTGATATCAGAAATGATGCATCAAATTTATCTACTTTTTCCACATTGTTATGGAATGTAGAAGGTTTAAATGGCATTATGTCCCTATATCCTAATACAGACGTTTTTAATAGTTCTTCTATTGTTTTATTAACTGAAACATTTTTGATTGATTATCCAACATATGTACCAGATTATTATCCATTTATTTTACCTGCCAAAGCCCCAACTGGTGCTGGTAGCTGTCCTCGTGGTGGAATTTTAATCTTATGTAAAAGCTATTTATGTCCTATCTCCCTTGGTTCAGGAGTACATTGGATTGGTATTTCTACTAAATTTTTCAATATTTTGTGTTTTTATTTTCAACCTCAAACTGACGTCCATAGCATCATTGAAGAAATAACATTTGCACTTTCAAGTGTTACAAATCATTTGCCATTTATTTTATGTGGAGACTTTAATTGCCGTGTCGATTTTTGAAGTAGAGGTAACATTTTAACTGATGCACTCTCTTCTTTGAACTTTTTTATTATCAATGATATTTTTAAACCTACCTACATTGGCCCTTTTGGTAGCAGTACCATAGATTTAATTTTTACCAACTTGTCACCTACTCAATTATTGTCACATTATATTATACCTGAAGTACAAAGGAAGCACCAGAAAGTCTGTACGTCATGGTCTTTTTCTAATACTATTATCCCAAACAAAGAATCCTTGCCAAAGCTAAAACGTTTTGTTGATTGTAACAAATTAAAAAATCATCCTTTGCTAGAAGAAGCCAGTATTGCGTTAGAAAACAGACATGTTGAGGCATCACTCCATTTTATTGAAAAGGCATTGATTGACTGTTGTCCAATTTTAAAGGAAACAAAGCAACATCATAAAAAATGGTTTGATAAAGAATGCAAAGAATTAAAACATTCAACCCTTTCTCTACTGGATCAAGTAATGCAACATCCAAAAGATATTTCGTTAAGAAACCAGTACCATCTAGCTAGAAAGCAATACCGTAGCCTTATTGAAGAAAAGAAACAAAATTATCATGAAAAATCAATATTAACTCTTCTTGATAAAGCTACAAAAAAGCCATGGCTACTATTTGATAAAAATCATACAAGAATAGCGGCACCTATTGCACCTTCTCGTTTACAGTCTCATTTTAAAGCACTACTGGATCCAAATAATAAACCTCCTCTGTTAGCATCTGATGAACTTGATATTGGTTATGATGATATAAATGACTGCATGATAGATGATGATTGGTTCAACGCATTATTCAGCGAAGAAGAAGTCCTAGAGACAATACTTATGACATCAAAGCGCAAGGCCCCTGGTTTAGACCGAATTACAAACGAACACTTGTGTTATTCTTTAGATATTTTATTACCATTTTGGACAAAACTTTTTAATTTGTGTTTGAAGTTTGGTTGTGTTCCGTCAAGTTGGAAGGACAGTGTTATTAAATTATTATACAAAGGTAAAGGTTCAGCAGAAGATCCTAATAATTACCGTGGCATAGCTCTTCTATGCTGCCCTTTGAAAGTTTTAACAACCCTTGTCAACAAACGTCTAAAGTGCAATATTTTTCATCTTATTCCAAATTCACAGTATGGTTTTCAGGAAGGTAAAAGCACTACCATACCTTTATCTATTCTAATTAATGATGTTCACAAGCAATTTTCTATGAAACCAAGTTCAACATATTGTGCCTTTGTTGATTTTAAGAAAGCATTTGATGTTGTAAATAGAGATATTTTATTCAATAAATTAAAAGAGCAATTTGGTATAGATGGATTACTTTTACGCCTTATTGGCGGCTTATTAAAATCAAACTTTATTAAAATCGATGATGGAATAAAGATTGCCGATTCTATTGTTCAAAATCAAGGTGTTCCTCAAGGTGACAGTTTGTCTCCTACTTTATTTCTTTTATACATATCTGATCTATCAAAGGTTTTAAAAGATATTATTGGTTTGAACATTTTATTTTTTGCTGACGATCTTGTAATTTACTCCAAAGATCAAACAATACTTCAAGCTGGTCTAGATATTCTTTCCGATTGGTGTTCTTCAAATGTGTTACAAGTTAATCTTAACAAGACCAACATCATTAAATTCCGGAAGGGGGGTCGCCTTTGTGCAGCTGATCGTTTTATTTATCGTGGAGAGCAAATTGCCTTTACAAATAGTTATACATACCTTGGAATTACTCTTCAAACATCATTATCATTTAATTTACATTTACTTAATAAAAAGACAAAGTTGATGATCGCTATTGGTTCAATTAAACATTTAAGACGTGTTTCTATAGAGTCATCTATCAAAATTTTCCATATGAAACTTTCCTCAGTCGTTACATATGGTTTTGAAGTTATAGCCCCTTATTTGACTAAAACTAACTTATTAGAATTAGATAAAATGAAAGCTCATTATTTTAAACTTGTGATGGGTACATCCAAAAATACATCTAATACGCTATTATTTTACTTTGCAAATACAAGTACATTTGTTGAGGACCTAAAACCAAGAAATGAGTTCCAAGAAAAATTGGTTTCTTATATTTCGGAGTATAGAAGTGCGAAATTATCAAATTTTCTGGAAAATGGTTATATTGCAGCACCAATTTTACAAACCAATGGATGGAGATCAGCAAATCAATTAAATCGAAATTATTTAGTACGAGTATCAGTCCATGGCTTCCATCATTTGATTTGTATGAACAGTAGCTTCCATACCCCTGATAATTGTTGCATATGTAATGAATGTGGTTTATCTGCCTCATTCCTCTACCATATCATGGACTGTCCAAAAATAAGTTCTTATATAACTTTTGTAAAAAGTAAGGAAACTACCACTTGAAAATAACGTGTAAACACATAATGCTTCAAACTTTTATACGTAGATACTAGATGTAATGTGTTATCAAAATTACTTTAAAACAAAAGAGATGTTAGATACTGATCATTCATAAGATTATTAGATATAAAATATTACACAAATGTAAATACAGTACTTACATATGGAATATAATTAGTTAATTATACATCAAACAAAGACAAATTAAATTGTAATTAACCACCAATCGATTGCCTCGCAGTAGGCGCAAATATGCTACTTGACATCTATCTATCTATCTATCTATCTATCTATCTATCTATCTATCTATCTATCTATCTATCTATCTATCTATCTATCTATCTATCTATCTATCTATCTATCTATCTATCTATCTATCTATCTATCTATCTATCTATCTATCTATCTATCTATCTATCTATCTATCTATCTATCTATCTATCTATCTATCTATCTATCTATCTATCTATCTATCTATCTATCTATCTATCTATCTATCTATCTATCTATCTATCTATCTATCTATCTATCTATCTATCTATCTATCTATCTATCTATCTATCTATCTATCTATCTATCTATCTATCTATCTATCTATCTATCTATCTATCTATCTATCTATCTATCTATCTATCTATCTATCTATCTATCTATCTATCTATCTATCTATCTATCTATCTATCTATCTATCTATCTATCTATCTATCTATCTATCTATCTATCTATCTATCTATCTATCTATCTATCTATCTATCTATCTATCTATCTATCTATCTATCTATCTATCTATCTATCTATCTATCTATCTATCTATCTATCTATCTATCTATCTATCTATCTATCTATCTATCTATCTATCTATCTATCTATCTATCTATCTATCTATCTATCTATCTATCTATCTATCTATCTATCTATCTATCTATCTATCTATCTATCTATCTATCTATCTATCTATCTATCTATCTATCTATCTATCTATCTATCTATCTATCTATCTATCTATCTATCTATCTATCTATCTATCTATCTATCTATCTATCTATCTATCTATCTATCTATCTATCTATCTATCTATCTATCTATCTATCTATCTATCTATCTATCTATCTATCTATCTATCTATCTATCTATCTATCTATCTATCTATCTATCTATCTATCTATCTATCTATCTATCTATCTATCTATCTATCTATCTATCTATCTATCTATCTATCTATCTATCTATCTATCTATCTATCTATCTATCTATCTATCTATCTATCTATCTATCTATCTATCTATCTATCTATCTATCTATCTATCTATCTATCTATCTATCTATCTATCTATCTATCTATCTATCTATCTATCTATCTATCTATCTATCTATCTATCTATCTATCTATCTATCTATCTATCTATCTATCTATCTATCTATCTATCTATCTATCTATCTATCTATCTATCTATCTATCTATCTATCTATCTATCTATCTATCTATCTATCTATCTATCTATCTATCTATCTATCTATCTATCTATCTATCTATCTATCTATCTATCTATCTATCTATCTATCTATCTATCTATCTATCTATCTATCTATCTATCTATCTATCTATCTATCTATCTATCTATCTATCTATCTATCTATCTATCTATCTATCTATCTATCTATCTATCTATCTATCTATCTATCTATCTATCTATCTATCTATCTATCTATCTATCTATCTATCTATCTATCTATCTATCTATCTATCTATCTATCTATCTATCTATCTATCTATCTATCTATCTATCTATCTATCTATCTATCTATCTATCTATCTATCTATCTATCTATCTATCTATCTATCTATCTATCTATCTATCTATCAAGTTCAAAACGAAACGTGTGGGTAAGGAAGCAACAACTGCAAATGGAAAAACTCAAAAACTGATAGTTACATTAACAACTGAGAAACGTTTAGAGTTACTTAAAAACGCAAGGAAATTGAGAACAAAAGCCCGGTGGTCAAATGTTTACTTGGGACCAGATCTCACTCGTGCTGAGGAAGAAGCGAACTATCTGCTACGCTGCAATTTACGGGAAAGACGGGAGCAAGAGCCAGAGAAACGGTTTTTAATAAAAAGAGGCGAAATTATAGAGTTTCATGACAAAGTTTATGATGATGTCCCACAAATCTCCAATTGACAACCAATAGTAGATCAAAATGAAATTGAATCAATTCAACCATCAATTATTTCTACTGCACTATCATCAAGTAAAGTTGAGGTATCGATTTTATTATGGAATGTTGAAGGTCTAAATGGTATTTTGAATACATATCCTCATAATAAAATATTTAATCAATCTATCATACTACTTACTGAAACATTTATAACATTATATCCAACAGAATTCCCCGATTACTATCAATTTATATCCCCTGCTAAACTACCTTCTGGAAATTCTAAGTGTCCCAGAGAAGGATTACTTATTCTCTGTAAAGGCTATCTAAATCCAATCGAAATAGGTTGCGGTCAAAGATGGATTGGTCTGACCACAGATTTTTTTAATATATTTTGTTTTTATTTCCCTCCTAAGAGTGACACTTCTTCTATTCTTGAGAAAATTACATCTATTTTATCCTCTATTAAGAACGATTTACCAATGGTTATATGTGGAGATTTTAATTGCCGAACAGATTCATCAAGTAGAGGTAGATTTTTAATTGAAGGCTTATTTTTACTTGGTTTCTACATGATAAATGACCCTTTCAAATCCACTTATATTGGACCTCATGGAAATAGTACAATCGACCTAATTTTTACCAACTTGCCCCCTTTTCATTTACATACCCATTTTATTACAACTGAAATTCACAGAAAACATCAACCAGTTCAAACAAATTTTAACTTTTTTTCGGAAAATCCTCCAGCCGAAGAATATTGCAAACCAAATCTAAAGCGCACTGTCAACGTAGAATTATTAACTGATCATCCGATGCTTAAAAGTGCCACAACTAATCTGCATAATAATAACATTGACGAATCTCTGCTCTGCATTGAAAAAGCATTAATTGATTGTTGTCCAGTTTATAACTTTAAACCCAATTTTCACAAGCCATGGTTTGATGAAGAATGCAGAGAAATTAAGTCATTTACTATGTCGCTACTTAACAATATCAAAGAGCAGCCAACAAATGTAATTATTCGAAAACAGTATATGAATTCTAGAATAAAATACAAGAAATTGATAAAGGAGAAAAAGCATAATCACACAGAACGATCAATTTGTGACATTTTGGAAAAAGTTAATAAAAAGCCATGGTTACTATTTACTAAACAAACAAATCAATTTTCTGCTCCAATTCCGATCTCTACCCTTTCAACCCATTTCAAATCTCTGCTTGATCCAAATGACAAGCCTCCAGAGCTCAATTTCGATGATATTGACGTAAATAATTTGATTTTAGACTCAAACAATTTACCTTGGTACAACCACTTATTTACTGAGGAAGAAGTTTTAGAAACAATTCTCAAAACATCAACGAAGAAATCCCCTGGCTTAGATAATATTACTAATGAACATTTGTATTATTCCCTGGATATTTTACTTCCTTTCTGGACACAACTGTTTAATCTATGTTTGAAATCTGGCTGTATACCTTCTCGATGGAGAGATTGTATATTTAAATTATTATATAAAGGAAATGGTTCTGCGCAAGATCCGAATAACTACCGTGGTATTGCCCTTCTCTGTTGTCCCTTGAAGGTCCTGACCTCATTGCTAAATTTGCGATTAAAGACAAATATTTTCAATCTCATTCCATCAGGACAATATGGATTTCAAGAGGGTAAAAACACTTTGATGCCATTATCTATTTTAATTGAAGATATTTATTCTCAATTCTCTTTCTCATATAAATCAACCTACTGCACTTTCATTGACTTCAAGAAAGCATTTGACGTCGTCAATCGAGAAATATTATTTGCTAAGTTGAAAGATCAATTTGGTATCGATGGTTTAACTTTAAAATTAATTGGTGGTCTCTTGCAAGGAAACTTTATTCGTATTCACGATGGTATCAGAATCTTTGATTCTATTCGACAAAACCAGGGTGTTGCACAAGGTGACAGTTTATCTCCAACTTTATTTCTGTTATACATCGCCGATCTAGCAAATAATTTAAAAGCAGTGCATAACCTTAAATATTTATTCTTTGCTGATGATCTGGCAATTTATTCGACCGATCGTAATATACTCCAGCATGGAATCGACTTAGTTTCTACATGGTGCAAGTCCAATGTACTCCAAGTAAATCTAAAGAAAACCAACGTTATGAAATTTCGTAAAGGTGGTCGTTTGGCTAAAGATGATTATTTTACTTACCGCGGTGAAGCTGTAGCATTTTCGAAATCATATACTTATCTTGGTGTTACACTCCAGACCTCTTTGTCATTTACAGAGCATATTTCAAAGAAAAAACAAAAGTTTGCTATAGCTATTGGCTTAATTAAACATTTGAGGCGACTTTCAATCAAATCAGCTATAGAAATATTTGAAATGAATTTATCTCCGATAATTACATATGGTTTTGAGGTTATTGGCCCTTATCTCTCGTTATCAAACTTGTTTGAACTCAACAAATTAAAAGCTCAGTACTTCAAACGTGTTTTAGGTGTGTCTGCCTATTCGTCAAACACATTGGTTTATTTATTTTCAAATGTATCACCATATACTACTGATTTGAATTTACGATATAATTTAAACTCCAACCTAATTGAAAACGTATTAAATATTACACAATCTAAGCTAAAATCCAGATTAGAAAGTGATCACCAATATGCTCCAGTCCTAGAGTCAAATGGATGGATGATGTCAAACAAAGTAAACAGGCATTTTATAACCAGGCTGTCAATGCATGGGTTTCATCATCTAATTTGCCTGACAAATGGATTTCACAAGCCAACTGAGGAATGCATATGTAAAAAATGTGGCTCATCTGCATCATATCTATACCATATCGTAAATTGTGAAGCTATTAAATCTTACGTTCAATTTGTAAGCAATATAGAGAGTTAAAAATAATTTATAATAGTTAAAAAGTTAAATAAGATAAATAAATAAATATTACATACATATTCTTCCTTTAAATAACAAACTGCTGGCAACTTACTCATATCAAATTATTAATTGGAAACAGCAAAAAAAAAAAATGCACAATGTACATAACACTAACAAATTTGCTCAGAATAAGAGCGTAAATATATATCATCTATCTATCTATCTATCTATCTATCTATCTATCTATCTATCTATCTATCTATCTATCTATCTATCTATCTATCTATCTATCTATCTATCTATCTATCTATCTATCTATCTATCTATCTATCTATCTATCTATCTATCTATCTATCTATCTATCTATCTATCTATCTATCTATCTATCTATCTATCTATCTATCTATCTATCTATCTATCTATCTATCTATCTATCTATCTATCTATCTATCTATCTATCTATCTATCTATCTATCTATCTATCTATCTATCTATCTATCTATCTATCTATCTATCTATCTATCTATCTATCTATCTATCTATCTATCTATCTATCTATCTATCTATCTATCTATCTATCTATCTATCTATCTATCTATCTATCTATCTATCTATCTATCTATCTATCTATCTATCT